>CM047431.1:34600003-34844876 GCA_026168455.1 Theocolax elegans | reverse complement strand
TTAGAAGTGCGAAACAAATTTTGTCTAACTTGCATGAAGGCTGCTAAAAATAATAAAAAGCCTAAATTGCATACATGCTATAAAAATTATAATTATAATAAAAGTTCTAGTAGTATGGAAACAGACTGTATTTTGAAAGGGTTTCAGAAAAGCATTGAAAAGCATGGTCTGATTTACAAAACGTATATTGGTGATGGAGATTGCAATACGTACAAAGCTTTGTTAGATAATGACGTGTATGGAACAGAAGGTATTCGAGTAGGTCGATTATACTGTTTTAATCACCTGTTAAGAAACATGTGCACTAAAATTGTTGATTGTTCAAGAGTAAGAATGGATAGATCCGCTGTCGTTGGAAATATAGCATCCTTTCGATTGTTTATTAAAAACTCGGCTTTTAAAATTCGTAAAATGATTGTATCTCATATTAAGCAAAGAAACTCTGAAAGTTGTACAGAAGAAGAACGATGCAGCAAACTTCAACGTGATATTCTAAATGTTGTTGATCATGTTTTTGGACTCCACACGTTTTGTAAAAGTTGTGGTTTAGATTGTAAAATAACAAAAAAAGAAAAAAATTGGGTACCTATTTTGAAAGCATGTAGGATATACGATACGATAAAAGACGCTGTTTCAAAAGTAAGTTGTTACGCAAAAAGTTTATTAAAAAAAGTGACGACAAATGCTTCCGAAAATTTTAATTCAATAGTAGCAAAGTTTGTTGGCGGAAAACGAATTTTTTTCGGATTTACGGATTCTTATTATATAAGATGTTTAGCAGCAGTTATACAGTACAATACCGGATCAGTACTAACTTTCATGAGTAAATACATAGATGAAGATTTAAGTATAGCTGAAGTGGTAGAAACAGCAAATGAAGCTAAAGTCGTCAAAAACCGATTGTTACGTGAAAGTAAAGGTACGAAAAGAAAATACATCATGCATAGATTACATGAAAAATAATGCATCTGTTACCGGTATAAAAAGTGAATGCGTTTTTAATAAGGTAGATGGATTTCATGTAACTGAAAATACTTCGTTAGATATTATGCATGACATCTTTGAAGGAGTAGCTGCATACACGATGGTCAACATCTGCTTTGATTTTGTATTTATTAAAAAAGTATTTACCTTGGAATTCTTGAATAATAAAATTGAATCTTTTAATTATGAACGAATTCGATAATGACAAAATTATTACAGTTAAATACGTGCAGTACAAAGAAAAAGTATACAGTATACATATGATTGTAGTTACCGAACTTGGAGATAACGACTTACTTGAATTTGGAAAAATCAAACAAATCTTTATTAAAGGTGACGAAATTTATCTAATGCTTCAACCTTTAAAAGTTTTATACTTTGATGAACATTATTATGGATACAGAGTAGAAGGTATTTAGTCCGGGCGCTGAGGGGGGTTTCGTGGCCACTTTTTGTCCCCTCGGGAACTTTTCATATTTGTATGTTTTTTGGGTCGTAGAAACAGAATTTTGAGGTTCCCAGGCCCAAATTTGGTCCCATTTTGAGATATGGCCCATTTTTAATAAAAATACCGAATTTTTCAAGCTTTTCGTAAAATTGACCTTATTTAATGCAAGAATGACTTTTTATATTATATAAATATATATTTTTTGTAATAATTACGTAAATAAATAGTTATTTTATCGTGAAACAACCCAATAAAAAACGAAACTCAATTAAAAAGGCTTAGCATGCGCGCTCTTTTCTTATGCAGTAGGCCTAATCCGCACTATTTAAATGTAATATAAGCACACGCATACGCTCATATATATATATATACATATATAGGTATATAACACTTATATATATAAACACCAGTATCGGTACTTATGGTGACACTTCGTGTTATCTTGGTGTTTTGAGGTTATAAAACATATGTAACGACTCAGATATAAGGGGGAGAATATTAATTGACAGAATAATGCATAAAAAACCAACAACCCAAATATCCAATAACCCAAATACCTAAATACCCCTCACCGGTAAAAAAAGCACACTTTGACCTTATAATATTAATGAAGGATTGAAGTTATAACGTCTTTCGAGGTGCCGGAGGCCGGAGGCATATGTAACATTCGTTGCTAATTATGTCCAGAATTTATCCTTCTGCGTTAGAATTTCTAATCTCAAAGTCAATGTTACATATACTACATGTCAATATTTAACTTAAAAAAGTGTAAGTGCGCCACAATTGATTTTTTTATGCAAAAGTCTAAAAGAAAGCTTGGAGTAATACCTTTCAAATGGTTTGTAGCATTTTTATGGCCTTTAGTTCTGTAAAAACTATGATAATTTAAAGATACACGAAATTTTTTTTTAAATTTAAATGGGAATTATTATGTTAATTTTTGTAAATTTTTTGTCATTTTTTCTGTTTTTTGAGAATTTTAAATTATTCTAACTTTTTACAGAACTAAAGGCCATAAAAATGCTACAAACCATTTGAAAGGTATTACTCCAAGCTTTCTTTTAGACTTTTGCATAAAAAAATCAATTGTGGCGCACTTACACTTTTTAAGTTAAATATTGACATGTAATATATGTAACATTGACTTTGAGATTAGAAATTCTAACGCAGAAGGATAAATTCTAGACATAATTAGCAACGAATGTTACATATAATGTTCTATAGTAAAATTGATAGATTTTGTTGATAGATTTTGAGTTAAATAGTGGTAAACCCAGCTGGTGTTAAAAAAACTTGGAAATTTCACTTTTTGAGATTAGAATAACTTTTGAGCAAATTGAGTCCGGCACCTAAAAATTTTTTTCTGTGTTCTGAAAAACATTTGCATTGTATACCCAAAATTTGATGCATTTTAAAATTTTGATCGGACCACTTCACGTGGAATACTCCATATATATATATATATATACACACATATATATATGTGTTATATACCTATATATGTATATATATATATGAGCGTATGCGTGTGCTTATATTACATTTATAAAGTGCGGATTAGGCCTACTGCATAAGAAAAGAGCGCGCATGCTAAGCCTTTTTAATTGAGTTTCGTTTTTTATTGGGTTGTTTCACGGAAAAATAACTATTTATTTACGTAATTATTACAAAAAATATATACTTATATAATATAAAAGGTCATTCTTGCATTAAATAAGGTCAATTTTACGAAAAGCTTGAAAAATTCGGTATTTTTATTAAAAATGGGCCATATCTCAAAATGGGACCAAATTTGGGCCTGGGAACCTCAAAATTCTGTTTCTACGACCCAAAAAACATACAAATATGAAAAGTTCCCGAGGGGACAAAAAGTGGCCACGAAACCCCCCTCAGCGCCCGGACTAATTAGAATAAATCATATACGGAATACAAATTCTTTGCCAGACGTTTATCCATGTTCGGAAGTCAAGAAAGGTCCTTTTTTATTTGTTATACCTGAATATAAATTGTAATACTTATCTTTAAATGTTTACTTATAAATATAAAAGAAATAAATATTTTTACGCCAAAAATGATTAAATTGTTGTAAATGTATCTAAATATACCTTGAAAAATAATGTAGTATATGCTATAACTCACTTGGAAAAATTAATATCAACAATTTAACGTACTGAAACCTTTATTTTTAAGTTTCATCAAATACTAATAGTCCAAGCGCAAGCTTATGGTGACCGTGAGTCAGCCAAAGCCACCAAGATTTGCTGCAAGGTGTACACAAACCATTTATTAACAATTTTTATTAATTATTATCAAACCTTGTGAATTTAATTTCTTTTATTCATGAATTCTCTGCTAAATGTTTATGAAAATTTGTATAAAGGGGCTTATTCAGTGGCAGATTAAGAAGTTGTTATTAGATATTCTAAATTCAAAATGACGAACGATTAAGAATTTGATATCAAAGTTGCAAAATTTAAAAAGACATACGGTAAAAATTGCAGTACCTTGAAACATTTTTTTGCGTTATATATATATATATATATATATATATATATTATCTATGTAAAAAAATGTATTTATTGTTATTTATATAAAGAAGATACTTCTGCTAAAGTCATTTAACAAAGAATATTGAAATTCGTATATAACGGTTTAAATAAGATATTTTTTTGAAATTTTTACCTGCCATTTTGGGTCTCCCATTTTAAATTTTCAAAATCTAATCTCAAATTCTTAACAAGCCAGAACCAAAAAACCTGTTATACAATTATTTCCGGGAAAACACACAAGCTTTTCGAATTCATCGCCGCCATTTTGGGTTCGCCATTTTTAATTTTCAAAATTTAATGTCATATTCTTAACCAGCGAACCAGAAAACTTTTATATACAATTATTTCCGGGAAAATACACAAGTTTTTCAAATTCATTTCCGTCATATTGGGTCCGCCATTTTGAATTTTCAAAATTTAATGTCAAATTCTTAACCCGCGAACCAGAAAACTTTTATATACAATTATTTCCGGGAAAATACACAAGTTTTTCAAATTCATTTCCGCCATTTTGGATCCGCCATTTTGAATTTTCAAAATTTAATGTCAAATTTTTAATCAGTGACCCAAAATACCCCAGTATACAAATTTTTATAAACATTGAGCAGTAAGTACACGAATAAAATAATTCATAATTTTTAGTAATTGTTGATAATAATGTTGATAATAATTGTTGATAATAAGAAACAATATTCGCACAACTTCAGAGTGAAATGCAGATTCAGATTCAGAAGCCAAAATACGTCTATAGAAAACCTTCCTGGACACGCCACGGCCATCATTGACGGCACCCAAATTATTACTAGTTATTCTTTTTTATATACATACATTATGTGCATAATATACATATATATGCGACAATTACATAAAAAATTTGAGTGCTCACTAAATAAAATAATATTTTAATTTTTTTATGTGTAACGATAAACATTACATGTTTAATCAAGGTATTTTTGCTTTTCAAATGCCAAGTAAACATTGTTTAATAGCCCCAAGCAGAAACTGCTTGGCTTCCAAAGGAATAACAACTTTGTGTACCTTACCCGAGTCACCACGGTAGATATTGCTTGGCTCTCAGGCAAATTCTGCTTTTTTTTTTCAGTGCAATACATAAAATATAATATAATAATATAGAATTCGCAATTGTTTGAGAGCTCTATCCCTTCTCGCAATACTCTCATACCTCATACGTACATGATGGCAATCATACTCATACTGTTATGCATATTAATATATAAATTTAGGGAATAAAGAAAAATAATAAAAGTAATAAACATGAAATAATATAACGTATGAAAAAAAAAATTAATAAGGTGTGGTGAATTATTACCTTCTGCTGCTTGTACCTCATTTTGAACTCTTCTTGTTGCAATTACCGTTTCATTGGATAATTACATATAGTTTTAATTATTTGCTTATTTGCTCTGTTTTATTCTCACCACCCTTAATGTTTGGGAAAATTGCCACTTTGGGTTAATAAATAGTATATTACATACCATGGCCAGTAAAATAAGAAATGTTTCAGATCACATGTAATTGTCGGCCGAGGCGAAGCCGAGGTGGACGATCATGTGATCTGAGGCTTTCTTTTTTACTGGCCAAGGTGTGTATACTATTTTTCTGCTCGACGTAGCCGGAAAACGGCAACTTCAATTCGCGCAGCGGCCGGAAAGCGGCAACTTCCCGGCCGCTGCGCGAATTGAAGTTGCCGTTTTCCGGCAACGTCGAGCAGAAAAATAGTATACACACCTTGGCCAGTAAAAAAGAAAGCCTCAGATCACATGATCGTCCACCTCGGCTTCGCCTCGGCCGACAATTACATGTGATCTGAGACATTTCTTATTTTACTGGCCATGGTATGTAATATACTATTTCTTATCCCGCACACCGAAAGTACATAGTTTCGTAGCAACCATAGCCAGCAGAAAGCGTCACTTTTGTGGTAAGCTACAGATACACGCGCGCTCTGATTGGCTGGATAATTTTCCGATTGCCTGCTTAAAAGAGTTTCTTTGGTAACATTGCATAGTTTTCCGGGCGCATTTAGCGAACGATTTTAAGGTTAGGCATTTAAATAAATATCTTTTCGTAAATAGCAAATCGCAATATCTACTCTTTATTAAAAGAGAAAAACCTATTTTTTACCTCTTCTAACGTCGATTTTTACTATTTGGAGTTTAGAGTGTATACCTTACCAGTACGTCCTCGCCGTAAGAGTCGGATAACAACATTAATATGTTGGATAACGCTGGAAGGAAAAATATACTTTACAGAACCAGTACCATCAACTGTACAAGAACAATCACAATAACCCCCAGCTTAACAGGATTTGGACTACAGAAAAGGAAATCAAGTTTTCATCAAATACACCGATCATGCACCTAATTTTAACATCCAATGTCGTATAAATAGGTATTTAAAATTATTATTTAAATACTTTAATTTGTTGAAATTTTACAATTAAAATTGTATCTATGTGTACCATATATAAATTATTTTGCCAATACTATCATTCAAATAGAATCCCTTCCCCCATCCCAGCTGCAAAATAGTTAGTTTACATGACACACAGGTTTGTAAAGATAATTCCCGTATAAATTCTATTAAGGTCAGGCCAAAATGACCTATGTTACCGATATTTTGATAAAATGGTAGATTAAAGTTTTCTCGATACATATAGGTCGATTTGTCTGAAATATATAATAATATAATGATCATATTATACTATTAGGCCTCCTATTTCTGACCCTTCAAAAGACGTTACGAAATTAATCCTTCTTTAATATAATAATGTCAAAGTGTTTTTCACATGAGGGGTACCTGGGTATTTGTGTTATTCGGTTTTTGAAAAAAAGTTTTCGAAAAAGTTTTTAAAAAAGAGTCCTAGAAAAAGTTTTGTTTCAAAAACTTCTTTCATAAAACTTCCGTCGAAAAAAGAAATTCGAGCAATAAAAATATTTATTAAATTAAGGAGGATCCCGTTTCGGACGTTCTCCGGTTCTGCGGTTCTCTGGTTTGGAGTAACGACTATTTTAATAATACACATTATATAATAATAATAATTAAAAATAATACGCATTGTATAATGAATATAAAATTCAAAATTTAATAATCGAATAAACTAAATGCATCTATTTTAAATGCACTCATCTGAATAAAGCACAATCAAAATACACCCGAGTGAGCGTTAGCGAGCGAGGTATCTGGTGCTAGTAAAATATATTATTAAGGTAACTTTAAATATAAAGATAAAGAAAATGTATGATAAAATTTCACGAGCGTATTACTCTTTAAAATCATATTTAGGCGCGTGTGCTCGATTTTGCGCCTACCCAAGACTATATTGATTGTTTTCAACTCCATGCATGTAAGAACATTAAAAGAATAGGTATGAAATGATTTTATTGGTATACTATGTTTTTTATACATTCTGTTACCACTTCCTTCATAGCCGTTAACTATTATGTGGCCTTTTTTTGATTCATTGGCCACATAAATGCATGGCCAAAGCGTATATTTCCTTCTATTTCCGAGATAAATATCAGACTATGGTGTGTTACAATCCGTAGCCTCTACGCAAAGCTGAATGAGTATAAATAATTTAATTCTAGAGACTAAGTAAGTTCAATTAAATAATTAATGAGGAAATAAAAATTATTATTAAGGTAACTTGATATATAAAGATAAAGAAAATGTATGATAAAATTATGTATGTAATGAATGTTTCGACCACAATTGCCAGTTGGTCTCAATAGTAAGGTCTGGCATTCTACCTTAGACATTGAAAATTAAAATTATATCGAAATAGACCAAGATCAATACTGTTGAATGGGGTATATATACATTTTGCAGACTTTATCACTTACATGTATTAGAAACCAAGATAAACTCCCTAGTAGATAAAGTTGAAAAAAAACAATATTGTCTTGGGTAGGCGCAAAATCGACCACACGCGCCTAAATATGATTTTAAAGAGTAATACGCGCGTGAAATTTTATGTTATATTAAATTTAACGGTCTGCACGAGCCAGAATGTATAAATATTCTTAAACATCAGACTATGGAGTGCTACAATTCGTAGCCTCTACGCAAAGCTGAATGAGTATAAATAATTTAATTCTAGAGACTAAGTAAGTTAAATTAATATTAATGAGGAAATAAAAATTATTATTAAGGTAACTTATAATATAAAGAAAATGTATGATAAAATTATATATGTAATGAATGTTTCGACCACAATTGCCACTTGGTCTCAACAGTAAGGTCTGGCAATCTACCTTAGACATTGAAAATTAAAATTATATCGAAATAGACCAAGAACAATACTATTGAATGAGGTATATATACTTTTAGAAGACTTCATCACTTAAATTTAATTGTAGTAAACGATAGACTGATGATTAAGAATATTTATATATTCTGGCTCGTACAGATCGTTAAATTTAACATAACATAAAATTTCACGAGCGTATTACTCTTTAAAATCATATTTCGGCGTGTGTGGTCGATTTTGCGCCTACCCAAGACAATATTGATGGTTTTCAACTTTATCCACTAGGGGGTTTTTCTCGCTTTCCAGTACATGTAAGTGATAAAGTCATCTTAATGTATATATATACCCCATTGAATAGTATTGTTCTTGGTCTATTTCGATATAATTTCAATTTTTATGTCTAAGGTAGATTGCTAGTCCTTACTGATGAGACCAACTGGCAATTGTGGTCGAAACATTCATTACATATATAATTTTATCGTACATTTTCTTTATCTTTATATTTAAAGTTACCTAAATAACAATTTTTATTTCCACATTAATATTTTAATTTAACTTACTTAGTCTCCAGAATTAAATTATTTATACTCATTCAGCTTTGCGTAGAGGCTACGGATTGTAGCAGATCATAGCTTGATGATTAAGAATATTTATATGTTCTGGCTTGTACAGACCGTAAAATTTATAAAAAGAGTTTAATTATCGTATCGAGGTGATTTTTTAACTGTATATTATTTAGTAACTTTGTACACCCTCCATTGTAGGTTAAGAAAAGAAGGAAATGTCGATCTTTGAGGGTCAATCCAAGTTAAACAAGGAATAAAAATTTTTTTTCCCAATTTAAAATATCGTGCACCGTTTCGTCCACTGGTTTGCGGACCTCTTCAGGCACTTCGCAAAAACGATGTATACGTTTCAATTTTACTACATTGTAAAATAACGTCAAAGACATGTATATTATGTATATTATTTACTTAGTGCACAATACAATGGTAGTGTCAAAATTCAAAAATTAGTTTAATCTAGAAATTGTAAAAATTGTAGATGTCGAATTCCTTCTAAAAAGAAGATAAGTTAACGAGTTTATATGAGTCGACTCGAGCTACTGTAACCTGATCTTCATAACCGAATTTCAATCTTTCTTTTTTGTTAATTTTGAAGAAAGGTTGATTTTTATTTTACGAATCGATTTTCTCTATCTTTGTTAGTTTAAAAGTTATAAATTGTCAATGATAAGGAAGTTGTAATTCACTGAATTTTTGTAATCTTATTTTAGAAGCAGAACGTCATATGTGATTAAAAATTATTTACTCTTTTACGACGATCAGAAAAAACTTGATACTTATAATATTTTCACATTAAAATTGCGAATACAAGAATACACTATACTACACTATAACTACAAGTACTGTTGCGGTTTTTTTCGTCTTTTAAATTTCCTCGGTTTCCCACTCTCCGACATCAGCAGGCTCTTGCTTTATGTTGAAGAGGGTCTCCATCATTTCTTCAACGCTGATCGTAAATGCAGGCACAGAGAGTGGGACACTATTTGATGATGATGTAGGTATCTGATGTGTTACTATTTGTTCACGTTGCTCGGAAGGTGATGGAGATTCAGGTGAAGTCTGATCTCTTATGCACTTGCATTCTTGACGAACACATTCGCAACATCTAAACTTTTCACACTTTATGCAGCTTATGGGGAGCTATAGAGGAGGGAATTTATTTCCTCTCTCCCATTTTCCTCTGCATCTCCCAGTAGCTGTCTGTGCAGCGGGGACAATTTTTAGAGAAAACTCCCCTCCTCCCGCAGTTCCTGCAGAAAACTGCGTTTGGAGAGGGGCAGTTTCTCCAGCTATGTCCCAGCCTCCCGCAATTCCAACATCCCGGGCGACATTCGCTCGAGTTGGGCCGGGACATGCACGCTTCTGCGGGAATAGTCCCGCACATCCTTGGGATCGTCCCCACGGTAGCGGACTGCGTAGAGATGCTGGGACGGTCCATGAGAGAGGGAAGGGTCATTGGGGGCTGTACGGGTTGGGACATCAGGGATGGTAGGGTCGTGGATGTGGATGGTTGGGGTTGTCACAAGTCACAGTGTCACCAAAGTGTCCTGGGATTATTAAACACCTGTGCCGCATACCAGGTTTTTTTTTATTCAAGCCTAAATAAATGGCTGGTAATAAAGGCCGACAAGTCATGTACCGCACTAAAACTGTTGTTCCCGGAATTATTTTGGATAAACCGGAATACTTTTCTTCACCCGTTTTCTTTTTCTTATATACAGAAAAATTATATACAGAAAAACTATATAATGACTCATATCGTTATATTATAACAAAATGTATAATTACAAATTAACTTACTGTTTAAAAGGTAGTAAGTAACTGAATAGATTGGGCTGAAAATCCACGGTTGTAACCTTTCTACAATATATCCTTCAAACGAAGAAATAAGTGGATCGATCTCATACGAAAACATTTCAGTTTTCGACGGTTTGGTTCCTGGAATTGGCAGTCTGTATTGTTTAACAAACAAAAGCTTTTTATCGTCATTTACTGCTAACGGACTAGGCACATAAATATCTTCTGAGAAACAGAATTTGAATGTTTTACACATTCGCACAGCCGTTAGAGGGAAATTTAAAAAGTATTCCTTATGGAATTTATACCGCAAAACCATTTTTTTATCGGTCAATTTTTTAGCTATTGTTTTAACATTTAACTCCGAAACACTTTTTTCCGCACTTGACTGATTTAACCTCGATCGCGAATTTTTTAAATCTGTCATTTGCACTGAGTCATTTATTTTTTTTCTATACCAGGAACGACCTTCACTTTTTTTATTTTTTTCTTAAACAAAAGAATCTTCTTGTTTTCTTTCGAAATAGATGATTTTAACGTATACTTTTTAGAATGCACGTCCTTCGGCTTGTTTTTTTTTTCCTTTTGTTGTTGGTGTACAAACATACGAATGATCGAAGCTGTTATCGTTGACCTCGTCAAACATTTGTGATAATTCACCTTCACACTCTTTTAAAGATTGTTGAAGGCAAATCATTCGCACATTCTTTTAAAAGTCGTTTTTTAGAATTTATATTCGAACTAGAAGGCAAATTATTCGCACAGTCTTTTAAAACTCGTTTTTCGGAATTTAAAAGGCAAATCATTCGCACACTCTTTTAAAAGTCGCTTTTCAGAATTTGTATTCGAACTAGAAGGCAAATCACTATTGTCATCATTCGCTTCTATTATAGTATTATCACCTGACAATATTTGTAATAACTCTGCTCTACTTAATCGTTCGTGTTTCTCCATTGTAACAAGTACTACAATACAATTCGTGATCCGCACTTGCGAACAGTCGAATACATACTAACGCGTATGACGGTCACACCTATATATGAAATATTTTACGTGCACGGTAATACAGGTTACTACTTTACCAACAGATAAAATTGTGACAACAGTCAGTAACATTTAAAATTTTATTTAAAATTTTTATTTTAAAAAAATACCATAAATTAATCTAACATATACAAAAAATTATTTAAATAAATTTATACATTGTTTATGTGTGCATTAATCAAATAGCTTTCACTAGTACAATTAAAACATTTTAATTGTAATTGCATTACCCCTAATCGTTTAATAAAATAAATAGTATTTTTTTTATTATTTTTACCTTCAAAAATACAATAAGTACAGTTTGTACCAACTATTATACACCTATATTATATATCATATTTTTTCACAGTAGTAATATAACTATCTGGCGAATGAGTTTTAAAATATTCAAAAATTACATTTGCAAGAAATAATAATTGTCTAATTTCTTCTATCTCTACACTTATTTGCGTACTTAAATAAGTTTCAAAATTTTCTTTTGTATACATTTGCAGTGATTTTACATTTAAACTAGAACTTGTACATTGTTGATCATTGTTGATGTTGGGTGTTTGTAGGGTTTGGGATATTTAGGGACATAATGGAAACGGGTTTTGGGGTGGTGGTGGATGGGGAAGCAGGTAGGGGCAAGGGAGCTGTAATGGGTGTGGGTAGGTTGGGAATGTGGCAGGGAGGGGGCATGTTCACGGGCACATGTGCATAAGTATACATGCCCGTGGACGGGTCGAGGACTGGGCGGGAAATGATTGGTTGGGGAAGGAAGGCTGGGATATAAAGGGAGGGTGGTTGGGATGGCGGTGTGGAAGTGGCTGTCGGGGTGCTGTAGGGGGTGACGTCCGAGCTGGTAGGAGCTATAGGGGTGAGGGCGGATACTTCCGTTTTCGGTGCTGCTGGGCGGAAGTCAGAGTCGGCGCATAAGTGTCGCCCTCCCCGGACGCATCCTCTGGTACTCTGGATAGGTTGTGCTTTGGCCTGCTCCTGGAGGGATCTTTGCGGGTCCTTCTGTTAAGTTTAATCTTTCGAGGATCCCCTCCAGGTACTGCCCAGGTCTCCGCAACTCCGTGGGCCGTAAGGTAAAGCGGCCACGGCCTCGGCCTCTCTGCGTCGCTGACGCCGACTTCCCCATTCTTTCCATCTGAAGGAAAGCTTATTCTTATTTCCTAATCTTGCTTAATACTTACCCGTTGCTATTATCAGGTTTGATTCTTATTATTTGCAAAAATTTACCTATTCAAATTTTATTTCTTTAATTTCCTTTAATAACACAGCCACCCAAAAAAAAAGTCAAAACCCACGGACCAGACCATATAAACCTTATGTTTTTAAGGTCGCTGATTCCAAATCCGTACTCCATTTGACCCCATCACCTCAGGGTCAAGATCAGGTCAAGGTCAAATTTACAAAATTAACGGCAACCAAGGTTTAACAGTATATATATGTTTTTGAGGTCGCTGATTCCGAATCCGTGTTCCATTTGACCCCATCACCTCAGGGTCAAGGTCAGGTCAAGGTCAAATTTACAAAATTAACGGAAACCAATGTTTAATAGTATACATATATGTTTTTGAGGTCGCTGATTCCAAATCCGTGCTCCATTTGACCCCATCACCTCAGGGTCAAGGTCAGGTCAAGGTCAAATTTACAAAATTAACGGAAACCAAGGTTTAACAGTATACATATATGTTTTTGGGGTCGCCGAATCCGAATCCGTTTGACTCCATCACCTCATAGTGAAGGTTGTTTGAAGGTAAAATCGACAAAATTCTTGTAAAACAAACCAAACTTCATGCCATTTATTTTTTCTTACTATACCTTACACGTTTCTCATCAAATGATCGGTGCAAAAGTTTCCTTTTACGTTTTTTCCCAGTAGTTTCACAATCTCTTTTCAACATCCAGCAGTAGTCGGCCAGCATACTAGCATCCCATCTACCTTGATAACGCTTCTCCATTACTTTAACATCTTGGTGAAAACGCTCTTCCTGTTCTTCGCTATAATCGCCACAGTTTTCAGGAAAACTATCCAAGTGATTGTGCAGAAAATGTAGTTTGTAATTCATTAGGCAACCCATATTCCCATAGTTCTCAACCATTTTAGATACAATTACTTTGTAATTTGGGCTTCTGCGATTACCCAAACCCACCTGACCTTGACCCTGAGGTGATGGTGTCAAATGGACCACGGATTTGGAATCAGCGACCTCAAAAACATAAGGTATATATGGTCTGGTCCATGGGTTTTGACATTTTTTTTGTGTGGCTGTGATAATCTTTTGGGGTCTACCTCGCTTTTTAGGTGGGTTATTGCTACGTGGGTTGTTTTGCTGTATATTTTGTGCTATTGGCCGCTGTGAAGGGGAAGAATGAGTTTTAGGTGGGATAACGTTTCTAGGAGGGATATAACGCTTTAAATCATTTACATAGACTTCAAACCCTTCGCTTACTAGGAGAGGCTACGGCCTTCGGATCACGGATCTTGACCACTCTGGGATATGTTTTGTAATATAAAAATATGAAGAAATCCAGATTTTTAGACGCTAACGCGCAAATTTACCAAAGTTATGGGCAACTAAAGCAAATTTTGTAGAAAAGTAACTTCCACTTTAATCGCTCATAACTCTGAAGCAAATAGAGATAGACACTCAAACTGAAATTCAGAAGAAAGCTGAGATCAAGTAGATATAATTTAAGAAAAAAGGAAGCTTAGATCGGTTAATTTGGCTCAAAGTTATGGAGAAAATACGAAATAGTAGAAATTTTGGACAAAAAATCAATAAATATTACCGTAAGGTACCCAATTGTTGATCATGAACCAATTTCTGATCAGTGTATTATTTCCATAAAATAATAAGATTTACATAAATCTAGACGTTGCTACGCACAATTTGAAGGTTAAACAATCAATAATTGTTTAGTAGACTTAAATAGAAAGTGGTATATGTACCGAAAATTTACTGATCAGAAATTGGTACTTCCCGCTTTTTTTTCTTAGATTGTTGCTTACTTTAAAAATAGCACCTATTTTATTTTTCTGAGATGGCTAAAAGGAAGTTTAATACTTATACTTTCTGTATCCGTCTAAATATATGCAATTATTAGCTTTTTTAACATAAAATTATTCTGTGAACGTACAGATTTACCTTAATTGATCAACAATTGGGTATGTGACGGTATTACTAAATTTTGGTTAAAACTTCTACTATTTTTTAATTTCTTCAAAACTTTGAGCCAAATTGACCGATTTGAGCTTCCTTTTTTCTTAAATTATATCTACTTGAGCTCAGCTTTCTTCTGAATTTCAGTTTGAGTTTCTATCTCTATTTGCTTCAGAGTTATGAGCGATTAAAGTGGAAGTTACTTTTCTACAAAATTTGCTTTAGTTGCCCATAGTTTTGGTAAATTTGCGCGTTAGCGTCTAAAAATCTGGATTTCTTCATATTTTTATATTACAAAACATATCCCAGAGTTTGGTCAAGATCCGTGATCCGAAGGCCGTGGCCTCTCCTAGTTAGTATCTTCATCCTCAACTATATAATAATTTGCTGAGACAACTTCTACTACTCTCGCGGGGCCTATGGTGATTGGTGCCATTTTTTCTGTAAAGTGATTATCTTTTGAAGACAATACCCTATTGCGTCGACATACTCGATCGCCAACTTGATATTGCACTAGTCTACGTCCTTTATTGTAGTGTCTAGCTTGTCTAGCCACTGCTGTGTCTATATGTCTTCTAACAAGATCATATATTGCTGGAAGTCTATGTAATCTTTCGATCCATCCTGCTGTATTTGGTGCTGGAGGGGGGTCTGAGGACACTTGGTGCTTTCGTATAAGGGCTGTTGGTATCGGGTTTCTGCCAAAATTTAAAAATGCTGGGCTGTATTTAGTTGTAGAGTGGACGACTGTATTGAGAGCGAAGCAGAACTCTCCTAAGTGTTGATCCCAGTCGCGATGATCTTCCTCAATGAAGCTGTTTATCATCGGTTTTAAATTTCTATTTACCCTTTCTACAGGGTTAGCTTGTGCAAAATAGGGCGGATTTAATGACTGTATAATTCCGTACTGCTGTAATTTCTCTGCAACTTGGCGATTTGCAAATTCTGTCTCATTGTCCGAAATTAGGTATTTGGGACAACCTCATCTGTTAATGACTAACTCATCGAACGCTTGAAGTATGCTTTTTGCGTCGGCTCGTCTTAACGCTTTCATTTCCACATAACGGGTAAATAAGTCCTCAAAGACAATTATATACCTGAAACCTTGTTTTGATGGTGGTTTCGGTCCCATTATGTCGACTGCTACTACTGTCCAAGGTCCATCTATGTTCCTGTCTTCCATTATTCCTGCTGGACCCTGCTGATTGCTCTTATGGGCTTGACACTCTTAACAAGCTCTCACATAATTGCAGGTATCATAGTATATACCTGGGCAGTAGTAGTAGGTGGCTAACCTTGCATACGTTTTGTCATTTCCCAAATGACCTGCTTGCGGGGTGTAGTGCGCTTCATAGAGAGTTTTCTCTCTATCAGCAGCTGGCAGAATTAGCTTCCAAGCATCTAAGTCTTGTTAAGCTTGGTATTGTGTGCGTTAATTCCATCATCGAATTATCGCAGACTGGTGACGGTGGACTCAATCTATATGCTGTAGGTTGAGCTTGAGGACGATTAGCTGTTGTGCTTATCCTTAAATTTTCATTATTTAATCGCTGCATATTTTCCATCGCGTTACTGTTTTCCATTTCCGGTAATGACAACAAATTCTCATTACTTATGGAGATTGGATCTCGGTATTGTCCTTTTGATTGACCGGTTGGCAATTGAATATAAAGCATCCGTCTTGCTGTACTGCTTCTTTCTGGAGCTGTATCTATTACGATATTGGGGATATTCTCTCTTTCTGATTGCGTTAGGGACAAATCTGTTTCAATGGTTGGGTTAGCCTCGTCTACTGCTGCATTCCAGTCAGCAGACGATGGTTCGAAATTACGTCTAATTTCGTACCTAGCTAACCTATGTCTAATAATTTTACAATCCGAATCTATATTTATTCCGATTTTACTCGCGTATACCGAAATTCTACCGTCACTGGTATTATTTATGCTGCGTATTATTACACCGGCACCTACTGATGGTTGTAACACTGATAAGTCTTCTCCCAAAATTAAATCAAAGTCATCACCGTTGTGAGGCATTTTGATTAATTTATTGTAGCTTATCTTAATAATTAAATAAATATTATTACTAATAGCTCTTTTTAGCTCGATTGCAGTGAAATTTCTTAGCTCTTGTTTAATTATATCTAATGTAAATTAAACACACCAAGCAAAAATCAAAAAATACCAATGAAAAGAAAAAAAAAACAATTTTCAAGCTAAGCTAATTAAATTAGATTCACTTTTCACTAAGCAATACACAAACAACAAAAAAAAAAAAAATAAACAAGCTTGCTTTATTATCAGCTGGGCAGTACGGGAATAAATACAACGGAAAAATATGTATATATATGTTTTGTAACGGGGTGGGTACTGGGAATATGTAAGGCCCACGGTTAGGCCTAATTTGTTCCAACTTACCAACCTTAAGTGTGCAGTCCCACGATGCGGCCGGGAATCACTTTGATTCCCGTGCAATGCCGTTAACAACGTCAAACACCTCGTTTGACTTAGATACCGTGTGTTGGGCCCTATGCCCAAAATTGCCAACTAGGATAAACACCGGAGAGGGCGGTATTCGTAGGATAGGACAGTGACCGGTAAAACACTATCAACAATTGATATCTTTCGTTAATCGGCGAGAAAGATTGTCTCGCCGAGTCAATTTATCAAATTAACAATTAAATATTAATAAATAAACAATAAATTAACGTTAACAATTTACGGGGAGTCGTACCGATGACTACCCCCGAGGTCAGCGCGAAAAGAATTAGTTAAAATCTATTTAACTGCAGAGTTACGAGCAACCGATCCGAGAATGATCGGCTGCTTAACCTGATGGCATACGTCACACCGTGTGACGTATGTATCTCTGACGTAGAGAGCTCTGACGTAGAAGCTTCCTACGTCACGCGCGCCTTCTCTCGTGAAGTGGCTCCCGCGAACCACCGACCTGTCTATCCGGGCGGGAATTGTCACGAGAGGGGGAAAGGAGGAACGCTTCCTCACCTGGACCGTACCAGGTAAATCGGGACGCGAAATATTAGGTAGACACGCGGGTCTAAACGTGGTGCACCACTTACCGCTTCTCTAAATATCGCGCCTCGGCGGGAAACGACTGGGCAAAGGAGAGATAGCTCGTCCTCGTGCTTATCTCTCTCTCTCACTCGAACGGTCGGGAAAGCGGCCGACTCTTGGCTTCCTTCTTTCTGCCTTTCTCTGGGCCGTGCTGCTCCGCACGCCGACGTGGAGGTTGGTGTTGAGAAAACCCTCACCCCCACACACGAAACGCACCAGTCTTTGTTCACTTTTTACCGTCTTAAAATATATTCGGCAGTTGTCAACACGATGTTGTTGCCGTGCGCGCGCGAACTCTCTCTCAGTACTCTCAGCTGGGCGCGCACGATTCTCGCGCGTTCGTGCGCGCGCCGCGCTGTATATCCTCTTTCGCGTTGCTTACCTGATCGGTAACTCGCTTATAGTTATAGTTTATTATTAATTATTATTGTATGTTATGCGCAGCGTTATTATTCTGGGAAAAGAAAATATATACAGCCTTATGTACACACCAAAATATTCATTAAATATTTAATGTTATTAATATTAAAAACAACAAATATTGGAGTATATGTGCAAGGGGACGTGCAAATTATGCTTATATAAATAAACTATAAACTGGGTTAGGCAGGCAGCAAACAACAACAAACAAAAATTATGCCGCATAAATTATATAAACTAACTATTATTATCAGGGAGTAATTAGGGAGAAATTAAATTTTCGTTGCAATGGGTATAGCAGGACAAACAAAATTTAATTATTATTATTTATTATGTTCACAATAAATAAATAAAGGCAAAATGTATATGTTAATTCAATCAGTGTTAATTGTATATAAGCAAAAACACAATCTAACCAAACGTGATAATAGCAAAGGGAATATGAAATTAGCATTAATGTTAGTATATGTCACCAACGAAAATTATAATGCTTAAAAAAAATATTAATAATGCTTAAAGCAGCTTCTGGTTATTAATATAACTGTAAAATGCGAATTTGTTATTAATTATGTGCATTATAATTTAAAAGAGAAATAATAAAAATTTTATTCTCTTATCGAAGCATACAAAGCTATTCAAGTTTATATTATTTACATGAAGTTAAAAAATTTGTATAAATTTATTACCATACCACGATACTTAGAATAATTAAGCATTAATTTGAGCGATTTTAAGCTACATAATATTAAGAACTAAATATAATTCCAGAATTAATTGTCGACGACATAATTTTATTTTTATTTAGTACCTGTAACCCGCGTAAAAATATAAACTATTGCCACTAAATTGCAGAGCAATGTGCAATAGTTATTGCAAACATATTGCCAATATGTTGCCGCGACATTTGGCAATGTATTGACAATATACCGCCAAACATCATCCGCCCGTATCTTTGCCAAATATTGTAAATAGTTAATATTTTATCATTTGTAAACTATTGCCAATAAGTTGGCCATAGTTCATAAATTAAAAAAAAATATAAAAAATTAGCCTTATTATTAGCATTTTATTATTTTGTTAAGAGTTAATTTCAGGCTACAAAGAACAGGTGAATTCATAAAATGTGGACTTAGAATTTTTTTAACCACATCTTCAACTGTTCTTTATAGCCTGAAAGTAACTATTTAATAACAATAGCAAAATGGCTCAATGGTAAAGAGCCAGCGTTTCAATCTAAAGATCAAAGGTTCAAATCCCGCGGCAAGCGAAAGTTTTTTTTATTTTTTTTTAATTTATGAACTATGGCCAACTTATTGGCAATAGTTTACAAATGATAAAATATTAACTATTTACAATATTTGGCAAAGATACGGGCGGATGATGTTTGGCGGTATATTGTCAATACATTGCCAAATGTCGCGGCAACATATTGGCACTTTATAAGCTAAATACTATTAATAACAATAGCAAAATGGCTCAATGGTTAAAGAGCCAGCGTTTCAATCTAAAGATCAAAGGTTCAAATCCCGCGGCAAGCGAAAGTTTTTTTATTTTTTTTTAATTATGAACTTATGGCCAACTTATTGGCAATAGTTTACAAATGATAAAATATTAACTATTTACAATATTGGCAAAGATACGGCGGATGATGTTTGGCGGTATATTGTCAATACATTGCCAAATGTCGCGGCAACATATTGGCAATATGTTTGCAATAACTATTGCACATTGCTCTGCAATTTAGTGGCAATAGTTTATATTTTTACGCGGGTTACAGGTACTAAATAAAAATAAAATTATGTCGTCGACAATTAATTCTGGAATTATATTTATTTCTTAATATTATGTAGCTTAAAATCGCTCAAATTAATGCTTAATTATTCTAAGTATCGTGGTATGGTAATAAATTTATACAAATTTTTTAACTTCATGTAAATAATATAAACTTGTAAATAGTTTACTTGTATATATTTTAATTAGTTTTTAACAGCGCTGTTATTTTTCAAATATTCTTCACTTACAATCATTTTAATTTTGCTTTTGTAATTGATTTTGCTAAAAAACATCTGATTACGAACATACGAAGAACATCATTATCCGAATTATAAGATGATGTGTCACTATTTTCAGAAAACGAATCATCATTACTTTATGGTAAAATCTTGGCCAACTTTTTTAATCGATATTGTCTCGAACGACTGTATTGTAGAAAAGTAACAGGTCGTTTCGACATAATTTTTACATTATTATTATAAATGTAAAAATTAAAATAAATATTAATAAAATAAGGCATATAACAACTAAAAATCACTAAATGTCAGTTTTGTTTATGATTCGGTGTGAAATTAATTATATAGTCTACAAGTTTCAGATTAATAGAATCGTGTTACTATACGACAACATCTCGAGTTATAAATAACAATTTTCGTTGTCTTAGTAATCGTAACCTAAAGAAAAAATAAACTTTTTGCGGCAAATGATAATGTATCATTTAATTTTGTGGACGAACAGTCTTCCGCCTACGCGAAGCGTCATGGAGGATAGTTATATAAAAAAAAATAAAAAAGGATACTCAGTAAAGTGAGGTCGAAAGTGGTACCCAGCAAAAATATTAAATTCCAGCGGTAAGGAATTTATTTACAATTATTTATTTACGTTTAAATTATCACTAAATTAAGCCATGAATATTATTTATAAAATTTATTTTGAAGTATACATTTTTTTGTTTCGGTCTAGATGAAAGGAATTTTTTAGAAAAATTAGAAGTCGATATTACCGGCTCTATTATGACCCCTGCAAAAAGAGAATCGTTCCATGATGTAATTTTGCTTGAAAAAAAAACATTTGTGAAGAGAAAAAAAATTAGCTGCAGCAAAAGTATTTACTGAAACGGCAATAGCATCGACTTCAAAGACCCACTCAATATTTCGCGACGTATCTGACAGTGAAGAGTACCTATACATTTTTTAAATAAACATTTACATACGCACATATATATATATATATATATATATATATATATATATATGTATATATGTATGTGTGTTGGTGTGTGTGTGCGTGCGTGGGTGTGCGTTTAATTTTAATATTTTTTAAATTAAAATTTCAAAATTGTATGGATATATATATAAGTGAGTAGATAATGTATATTTATATAAAACAATATTTTAAATAAACGAGTATGTATTTATTAGAAACAGAAGGTTATTTAAGGAATGAATTTGTTTATAATAATGGAAATAAATATATGGACTCTGTAACTAAAGGGAAAAATAAATTGGATATAATTATGGATTAAAACGCAAATTTTGAAAGAGGGTGCAAATTACGAATTACGGGAAAAATGGAAGAAACAGGTTCTATTTATATGTCGCTAAAATGTTATAAATAGTTCTTTAAAATTAATACAAAAATTTATTTATTTAAGAAGAAAGTGTTGTTACTCTAAAAGTACAAAATATTAATGGCATAAAACTTTTGGTGATGATCCTTCGTCATTAAATAAATTAATTTTAGAAAGTGAAGTTCTACTTAGATCCGTTTAAAATGTTCCAAAATTTTAATAAGTTGTTACTAAATACTACAATTTAGTAGGTATATGCACTTTACTATTTTTGGTAAGTTAATTTTTCATTAACATTTATAATTATTAAAATATAAATTTAAGCTTTATAAGAATTAATATAGTTTAAAATTTACAGTTAACATTTAATATGTCTCTATTTGTTTTATTATTTTTATTCTGATTTCATTACACTAAATTTTGGTAAAAACTTTTATTTATTAATTATAATCGTATTTAAAAAAAATTAAATTTTTGGTATAAAACCCAATGCATTATAACAGTACCGCCTAGGTGTTATGTGAATCAATAGGGGGTTGGCGGTTTTCCGTAGGGGGGCGAAGCCATATATATATAAATAATATTATATATAATATTATATTATATATAATGTATAAAATATTTAATTGCTGTTACTTTTACAGGGAAAACTTTGCTGCATACCAAATGTGTGAAAATAAAATGAATAGTGTTTACGAAGAAAAACATGAGCATTGTGATCAGGACGATAATGACTGCGCGAAGGACATGGCAGTTAAAGAAAATAACGAGAATATGGTAAAGTTTTTTAATTATTTATAAATAACATTATTTTCATTAATTTTTTATCATTTTTATGTATTGTATGTAGAATTTTTAAAGTTTGTAATTTTTTATTAGTTATATATAATGCTTAGTTGATAGATAGATTGTCTATGTATTTTATATATTTCCTTTACCTAGTATTATTGTATATTATTTATAGTTTGAGAAGAATTAAGAAACAGAAAGAACTAACAAAGTTGTAAAGTAACCTCTAAAAATAATTAAGTAATCGAAATCCAAAAAAAATTGTTTTAATAATCTTCTAAATCGACTAATTAATAATTAAAATACGTTTATAAATATAATTTTATATTTTATTTTTAGAAAAAGAAAAAATGCCAGATTATAAAAAACAAACATCAGGGATGGTAAGTACCTTAATGTTAATTATACATATATTAGATGTATATTAGTAACTATAATTAAAAAGTTTTTATTCACAGATATCCGGCTCGTAAATGGATACGATATTTATGTAAATAAAGGCGAGTTAAAATATTTAAAATTGAATTGGAAAAACAAGTCAAAAGAACTTACCAAGGAATTTATGTTTCTAATTCTCGGTCGAGAAAATTTAAAAAATATGACGCCAACAGGCAAACGATTGACTCAAATGCCAGACGATGTAAATAAAGCAGTTTTTGGTGAGTTTATTAATCAACAAGGCGCTTCAACATACAAATTCGTTTTAAAAAATGTTACTATTCATTAAATTTATAATTATTTTTTTATATTTGCAGTTTACGTATCAAGAGTACTGACAGATAATGGAATTTTTACGAAGCAGCAATACATACGTACACTAACGAATATGTACAATACATGAAGATACAACAAGAAG
This sequence comes from Theocolax elegans, assembly GCA_026168455.1. Classification (NCBI taxonomy): domain Eukaryota; kingdom Metazoa; phylum Arthropoda; class Insecta; order Hymenoptera; family Cerocephalidae; genus Theocolax; species Theocolax elegans. Next base: position 34,821,578 of record CM047431.1, on the reverse strand, counting down.
AAATAATAATTATAAATATGAAAGATATGATTGAAATTTAAAATATTTGTTCTAAACATTATTATGATTATTACAAATATAATATTCTTAAATTCATTATTATATGTAAACAGTCAACTTTCTCTCTATCTCACTTTTTTCTATAAATGCACATTTTTTAAAATAGAATTACTATTACAGACCTATGAAATTAATACGAAGAATCTTTAAGTATAGAACGGTTGAATATATTTAGACTTATGCTACATTATAGTAAACCTAAAACTAGAGAGAACAAAGACGTAAGCTAGACTGCGTAAATATTCCATATAGATATTTGCTATATTAGTTAGAAAATCAAAATGAACAATAAACAAACGTATGCTAGGCATTACTTAGACTAGTTAGTCGAAACTTAACCTAGACCATGTTTTGATTATAAATTGTTGCTAGACGATATACAGACGATAATGAAACACAAGCTAGACCTTGCAAAGATGTGTCCTATACTGCAGTCTAAAGATTATAGTTATTCCTAGACTAAAACTAAACTTCTTCAAGACTCACGCTAGACTATTTTGATTACTGATGTTTGATAGACTTTAGCTAGACCTTTCCCAGGTTTAAGTTTGACAAAAATCAAGTCTAGCTTAGTGGCGGTAGCTAGACTTTGTTAGGACTTATGCTAGCTTTGCGTGCTAGACAGTTGCAGGATTTGAACCAGACTAGAACTAGACTGATTTTTTTTACACGTAAACTAACATGACTTCCTTGAATTTTCATTTAATCATTTTAAATCGACCATTTACTAACAATAAACTCATTTTAAAATGTGTATACCCTTCAGTCTGAGCGACTTCAAAAATACACTTGTAATACCTGTAAAATAGGAACGAGTAAAAAAAAGAAAAGTGAACATTCCCGAAGTATCCCCAAAATCATGGTTAGGTAAACTTTGGTATTGAAAAGCCCGAAATTAAAAAAATGAAAATAAAGTATATATATATAGAATGTTGAAAAGGGGTTAGGTAAAATCCGAAGCGTCATTCATGCGAAAGGTGGACAAAGAGAGGGAAAGAGAGAGAGAGAGAGAGAGAGAGAGAGAGAGAGAGAGAGAGAGAGAGAGAGAGGGAGAGAGAGTTTTCCTTCTGGTTTCCGTTGCTCCTTCATTTACAGTTAACAAAAGTCAAGGCCTTCCGCTCACCATTAAATCCTTTACCATCTCGAAAACCTTGCGATCGCGCGTTAAATATAATAACAGCTGAATTCATTCGCTCCCGAAAGGTGAATTCTCTCTCTCTCTCCCTCTCTCTTTCTCTCTCTCTTCACCTCGTTCAATGGATGAAACGCTTAATAGTTTCAAAAGCTTGTAAAGCTCCTATACACTGCACACATCATGAAGGAAAGTTGCATTATAAATTTTTTTTTCTGTGCAGGTTGAACATGTCAAACGAGTTATATAAAAAAAGAAACGTGGTAAGCGTTCCCGTGCCTTCCAGATAGAAAGTCGGAAAGTTTATGAAACGACACTTGTCCCCCCCCCCTCCTCCAAGTTAAGATCGTCGAAACTTGCTAACTTGCGAGATTTCTTTATCTATCGACGTTGCCCGAGCTACTATACTTGATATTAAATTATCGACGCTTCCTGAAATTATGTACTGGTATTTTCATATACATATGGATCTTAATCGATTCTTCATTCAAACGAATACTATTTCATATACTTTTTATTTATCGTTATTTGGTATATATACACCATATACAATGTTGTTATACAAGTCTATATGATTTTTTAAGCTTTTTAACTCAAATAATGAAAAAGTATTCGAAAATTGGTGGTTGACGATTACTTACCCAACCCTGGTTAAAACTACTAACCAATTATTGAATGTTAAACTTTTAAATTGTACGTTGCTACGATTAGATTTTTGTAAATCTTATTATTTTATTAAAATAATATACTGATCAGAAATTGGTTTACGATCAACTATTGGATACCTTACGGTATTTGTTTTTCGAAACACTCTTTTTCTACCATAGGAACATTCTTTTAAATATTGAACAAAATTAACAGGAAAAAAAGAAGTATATATCGACAAGTTGATGGAAAACGCAAACGTAGAAGTAGGTAATTATCAACGTCGACGCGTTGTCCGTCCAAAATTAATCAATCGATCGAATTAGTGCAGGAGACGACGTCGGCAGTTCAATCAGTTCGTTCGAATATTGTCCTGATCGTCGTTGGTTATCTCTCGGGTTAGACGTCTCGACGTTATTATCTCGAAACTGTCGGGTACGCCAAACCGCAAGGAGCAGCAAACGCGCAGAGACACTCGAGGAGAGTTCTCGCAAAGCCAGGCCGCAAATCGCAACATTATCCGTCGCGGACTCCAAGAGAGAGAGAGGAGAGCCGTTAAGTCGGTCGGGCGGATCGTAAAAGCTGAATCGCATCTCCTCCCATCAATGGCTGCGGAGGATTCTCAGTTTGTGTTCGCGGAACCCAAGCACGTACCGGAAACATCGATTCGAATAACAAATTCTCCAGCTTCCTATTCCTTTTCCTTCTTTTTTTCTTCTTACCTCGAAGAGGGTAACCCACATTTTTGTGCTTCGAAACTTTATAAAATCAATTTCGTAACGGCTGGGATTACGTCTATACCTTCTGCATATATTTAGACGCATTTCATTCGTTTCCTCGCATGTGTCTGTATGTGTAAACACTAACCTTTCTGATTCTTTGCACATTATTTTTTCTATCACTTCTTGATGTTATATATCAATTAAAATTTTGCTGCTTTCGAAAAAAACTAGAACCTTATCTTATTCTGAAATATGCTTCCAATAGAAGTCTGGTTAAATGATTAATCTCGTTAAATGATTCTTCTGTATTTAAGCTGAATTATCTTATGAAAAGAATTTGGGTTTTCAAATTAGTAAGTCGATTTCTACTATTAATTATGTAACGTCAAGCAGATTTCTTCTTGAAGCATATTTGATACAATAATTCCGTTTGAGTTGAATGTGGTACCTATCGTATTTTTGTTTTACTTTGAAATAAAAAAAATACCTGTAAAATAGGAACGAGTAAAAAAAAGAAAAGTGAACATTCCCGAAGTATCCCCAAAATCATGGTTAGGTAAACTTTGGTATTGAAAAGCCCGAAATTAAAAAAATGAAAATAAAGTATATATATATATATACATCCAGAGGAATGATCTGATTTTCAACCTCGAGCTTTACGCTCAATGAATAATTGGACAGAAATTTCTCTCTTTTGCTTTTAGTTTCTCGTCTTTTATCTCGAAACTGTCGGGTACGCCAAACCGCAAGGAGCAGCAAACGCGCAGAGACACTCGAGGAGAGTTCTCGCAAAGCCAGGCCGCAAATCGCAACATTATCCGTCGCGGACTCCAAGAGAGAGAGAGGAGAGCCGTTAAGTCGGTCGGGCGGATCGTAAAAGCTGAATCGCATCTCCTCCCATCAATGGCTGCGGAGGATTCTCAGTTTGTGTTCGCGGAACCCAAGCACGTACCGGAAACATCGATTCGAATAACAAATTCTCCAGCTTCCTATTCCTTTTCCTTCTTTTTTTCTTCTTACCTCGAAGAGGGTAACCCACATTTTTGTGCTTCGAAACTTTATAAAATCAATTTCGTAACGGCTGGGATTACGTCTATACCTTCTGCATATATTTAGACGCATTTCATTCGTTTCCTCGCATGTGTCTGTATGTGTAACACTAACCTTTCTGATTCTTTGCACATTATTTTTTCTATCACTTCTTGATGTTATATATCAATTAAAATTTTGCTGCTTTCGAAAAAAACTAGAACCTTATCTTATTCTGAAATATGCTTCCAATAGAAGTCTGGTTAAATGATTAATCTCGTTAAATGATTCTTCTGTATTTAAGCTGAATTATCTTATGAAAAGAATTTGGGTTTTCAAATTAGTAAGTCGATTTCTACTATTAATTATGTAACGTCAAGCAGATTTCTTCTTGAAGCATATTTGATACAATAATTCCGTTTGAGTTGAATGTGGTACCTATCGTATTTTTGTTTTACTTTGAAATAAAAAAAAATTCCTGCAATCGACTGGATTGAGAAGGAAATCTAAGAATTACCCATACGGAATATTTTCTTCAAAAATATTCGATATTTATTGTTAAGTAAAAATTTAAAATAAATTTAAACTTGATGGGTACCATATATAATACGTACCACGTAATTATCCTAATTTTCCAAGGATCTTTGGTTGTTTTACCATTCACCTATTAAAAATTCTTGAAATAAGCTATAATTGAAATTTTGTATTATAGGTTACTGTATTTTCTTTCCAGAAATTGAGCGTTACGAGGTTAGGCGAAACCATTTTTTGGACATGTAAACTCTGAGAGTCATTTTTGTTTAAATGGTCACTTTCTGCCAAAAAAAAGAATTTAATTAATAAGAATAATTGTATTTTCAAAAGATTTTCGATTGATTTAACGAGTCTATGTAGGTAAATAATTAATAAAATGGAGAAATTTATTTCAATTGGTAGGAAAATTAGAAATTTCTAATTCCGATCTGACTTATTCGAGTACTTTACATCCAATCCTAATACAAATGTATATAAAACTGTAATTTAGCCATTGATTGGGTATTTATTCGGTATTTTTTATGACACATAGACATTTTTTTTGGCTTGAAAAATATTACATTTATGATCAGATTTCTACCAGGGAAATAGCGCATCTTATATGACATTTGAACGTCCAAACATCTAAATCCATAAGATACGTTTACGTCAGTTCATAAAATTATTTTCTAACGCTACTAAACTTGCATAGATTTAGAGAGGAAAAAAGAATAATAAAATATATTCTGACCAATAAGAGAGTAAACGCGTCATCGTAATATAAATGTAAATTAGGTATATCTTCTGGGTTATCGAATATATATATATAGGTAGAGGAACTACCGCGAAGTGATTTGCGATTGAAAATAAATGGGTGTATGCAAATACCATGGATTTTACGACAATGGTATTAATTCGTTTTGCATTAAACCAAACGTAAAATATCGAGATGGTTATCTAATATTTGACTACCTACGGGTTATGTATATATATATATATATATAGATTGGCCATCAAAAGTGGTTCATAAAATCTCAGGTCCTGTCTTCAAAGTCATTTCGGTAAGGTAATGAAATGCGTTTTCGTATACATATATATATATATACATCCAGAGGAATGATCTGATTTTCAACCTCGAGCTTTACGCTCAATGAATAATTGGACAGAAATTTCTCTCTTTTGCTTTTAGTTTCTCGTCTTTGATCTCGAGACAGCAGTAAAATCCCATTAATTAAGCGCAAGCCACAGTTTATCGAGCTTTTCAAAGCTCAACATCCGCGTGCTTTCTCAGACTTTCTGTTTAACGAAGAGAATCTTAAATTTTTAAGCTCATACCTTTTCCCTACGACCTTTATGTATGTTTGTGTATATATATATATATACGACGGGAATTATTCACTAGTTATTGGCTTGTCATATATTCGAGCACCTCATCTATTTACATTTATTATATCTTTCCTTTACAGCATAAAGGTATATATATATATATATATATATATATATATATATATATATATATATATATATATATATGTTCTCTGTGAAATCAAAGATGAAAAAAATGAATATTGCTATAACTGTGGGAATATGTTTTAGAGGTGTCCGGTAGTTCTCTTGAATTTTTTCAGATTTTTTCGGGGCCATTATTTTAAGTTACAGAGAGTTTGAGTTGAATGTGGTACCTATCGTATTTTTGTTTTACTTTGAAATAAAAAAAAATTCCTGCAATCGACTGGATTGAGAAAGGAAATCTAAGAATTACCCATACGGAATATTTCTTCAAAAATATTCGATATTTATTGTTAAGTAAAAATTTAAAATAAATTTAAACTTGATGGGTACCATATATAATACGTACTCACGTAATTATCCTAATTTTCCAAGGATCTTTGGTTGTTTTACCATTCACCTATTAAAAATTCTTGAAATAAGCTATAATTGAAATTTTGTATTATAGGTACTGTATTTTCTTTCCAGAAATTGAGTCGTTACGAGGTTAGGCGAAACCATTTTTTTGGACATGTAAACTCTGAGAGTCATTTTTGTTTAAATGGTCACTTTCTGCCAAAAAAAAGAATTTAATTAATAAGAATAATTGTATTTTCAAAAGATTTTCGATTGATTTAACGAGTCTATGTAGGTAAATAATTAATAAATGGAGAATTTATTTTCAATTGGTAGGAAAATTAGAAATTTCTAATTTCCGATCTGACTTATTCGAGTACTTTACATCCAATCCTAATACAAATGTATATAAACTGTAATTTAGCCATTGATTGGGTATTTATTCGGTATTTTTTATGACACATAGACATTTTTTTTGGCTTGAAAAATATTACATTATGATCAGATTTCTACCAGGGAAATAGCGCATCTTATATGACATTTGAACGTCCAAACATCTAAATCCATAAGATACGTTTACGTCAGTTCATAAAATTATTTTCTAACGCTACTAAACTTGCATAGATTTAGAGAGGAAAAAAGAATAATAAAATATATTCTGACCAATAAGAGAGTAAACGCGTCATCGTAATATAAATGTAAATTAGGTATATCTTCTGGTTATCGAATATATATATATAGGTAGAGGAACTACCGCGAAGTGATTTGCGATTGAAAATAAATGGGTGTATGCAAATACCATGGATTTTACGACAATGGTATTAATTCGTTTTGCATTAAACCAAACGTAAAATATCGAGATGGTTATCTAATATTTGACTACCTACGGGTTATGTATATATATATATATATATAGATTGGCCATCAAAAGTGGTTCATAAAATCTCAGGTCCTGTCTTCAAAGTCATTTCGGTAAGGTAATGAAATGCGTTTTCGTATACATATATATATATACATCCAGAGGAATGATCTGATTTTCAACCTCGAGCTTTACGCTCAATGAATAATTGGACAGAAATTTCTCTCTTTTGCTTTTAGTTTCTCGTCTTTGATCTCGAGACAGCAGTAAAATCCCATTAATTAAGCGCAAGCCACAGTTTATCGAGCTTTTCAAAGCTCAACATCCGCGTGCTTTCTCAGACTTTCTGTTTAACGAAGAGAATCTTAAATTTTTAAGCTCATACCTTTTCCCTACGACCTTTATGTATGTTTGTGTATATATATATATATATACGACGGGAATTATTCACTAGTTATTGGCTTGTCATATATTCGAGCACCTCATCTATTTACATTTATTATATCTTTCCTTTACAGCATAAAGGTATTATATATATATATATATATATATATATATATATATATATATATATATATATATATATATAATATATGTTCTCTGTGAAATCAAAGATGAAAAAAATGAATATTGCTATAACTGTGGGAATATGTTTTAGAGGTGTCCGGTAGTTCTCTTGAATTTTTTCAGATTTTTTCGGGGCCATTATTTTAAGTTACAGAGAGTTAAAGTTGACATTTTAGCACTTTTTTGCATCATATGCTCATGTTCATGTACTTGTAGCACCCAGGGGATGCATTTTTCACTTTAAACATAAATATGACTTATTTTTGTAAAATGTTCTGAATTTTTCATTAAAAATACTTTTAAACGCATAAATGCATGCTGTCACACTCTTGTAAGCCATTTAAACCTTAAATAGTGAAAATCAGCATTTCTGCTCCGGACTCTGGTAACCTAATGCTGTCTAAAAGATGTCTTTTTATAGTCAAAAACTGCCTATAAATTTCCAGAGTGAGTCTAAATCATTAAGATCACTTATAGCAAAATATCTGGGAAAAGTGCCCGAAATATTAATAGAAATGTATATTTGTTGCCTTATAACGATGAATCTAGTAGCATGATCATTGCAAAAAAATTTATGCACTCACCCTGGAGTGGTAGAAAAGTATCTCCATTTTTTCAGTATCCATCTAAGCTGTTAAAAATAGAAATATTAAAATACAAGTATAAAAAATTAATTTTTAAATAAATATAATGCTGGATTTTCAATTTTACAACCACTATAAGAATTATGATACTAATCTGAATGATTACTGTAACTGTATCAACATTATTATTATAATAACTGAAGATATGTATTTAATACAAAATATATATCAATCATCAGATCTGAGATTAATAATTAAAAGATTATGGTGTATTAATTGACAGTGACAAAGTTTGTGGACATGCAACCAATAAGTATTACTGAATATACTAATAATAATAATAATGTTGATACTTATTGTTATCCTTCAAATTAGTATTATAATTCTTGTAAGGGTAGTAAAATTAAAAATCCAACATTATAAATGTATAAAAATTAATTTTTTTTAATTGTATAATAATATTTGTTTTTTTTAACAGCTTACAGGAGATTAGATTGATACTGAAAAAAATGAAGATGCTTATCTACCATTCCAGGTAAGTGCATAAATTTCTTTGCAATGATCTTGCTAACAGATTCATCGTTATAAGGCAACAAATATATATTGTATTATATTTCGGGCACTTTTCCCAGATATTTGACCTTAAGTGATCTTAATGATTTAGACCCACTCTGAAAATTTATAGACAGTTTCTGACTATAAAAAGACATCTTTTAGACAGCATTAGGTTTCCAGAGTCCGGAGCAGAAATGCTGATTTTCACTATTTAAGGTTTAAATGGCTTAAAAGAGTGTGACAGCATACATTTATGTCTTTATAAGTATGTTTAATGAAAAATTCAGAAAATTTTATAAAAAAATTTATATTTATATTTTGGTGAAAAATGCACCCCGGGGAGCTACAAATTCATGAAAAGGGCATATGATGCAAAAAGTGCTAAAATGTCAACTTTAACTCTCTGTAACTGAAAACAATGGTCTCGAAAAAATCTGAAAAAAACTCAGGAGAACTGCTGGACACCTTTAAAACATATTTCCACAGTTATAGGAATATTCATTATATATGGGCTATATCACGTCAAGTGGTACGATGAAAATTTTAAATCGCTCCAAAATTTGAGAAACAGGCTGAAAATATCTTCCAGAAGGTAGAAAAAAAATTTTAGGTGCTAAAAATAATTTGCCTACGAGTTATTCCACCATAAAAAATGGAAATTATTCAAGTTTTTAGAAAAATTGCTATTTTTAAAGCCATTTATCTCAAAATCTATTGATTTTTGTGAGAAAACATTAGAAACAACTTTCTTTAAAATAATCTTTAGAACTTATCTACTTGGGTTACAATTCCTAATTTTAAAATATCGAAGATATAGAACACCCGGAAATATTGAATATTAAAAAAAGGCGACCACGCCACAATCGATTTTGATCTAACACGGCTCAAAAGATCACATTTTTCGAGAGCTTTCGAATGGCTTAAGTTAGATTATTGGCCAAGATCGCTGGTGTAAGTTATGCCCTAAAATACATGAAAATTAGTGATTTTATGAGGTTTATGAGGCATAACTTACACCAGCGGTCTTGGCCAATAATCTAACCACTACCATTCGAAAGCTCTCGAAAAATGTGATCTTTTGAGCGGTGTTAGATCAAAATCGATTGTGGCGTGGTCGCCTTTTTTTGATATTCAATATTTTCGGGCGTTCTATCTCTTCGAGATTTTAAAATTAAGAATTGTAACCCAGGTAGATAAGTTCTAAAGATTATTTTGAACAAAAGTTGTTTGTAATGTTTTTTCAAAAAAATTAATAGATTTTGAGATAAATGGCTTTTAAAATAGAAATGTTTCTAAAAAATTGAAAAATTTCCATTTTTCATGGTGGAATAACTCTCAGGCAAGTATTTTTAACACCTAAAATTTTTTTTCTATCTTCTTGAAGATATTTCCAGTCTGTTCTCAAATTTTGGAGCGATTTAAAATTTTCATCGTACCACTTGACGTGATATAGCCCATATATATACCTTTATGCTCTAGAAGAAAGATCTATAGATGTATACATTAGCATAATTACAAAAAAACCGGTGCACAAACTTTTGGTGTATTTCAGCTGCATTTTCATTTTTCCTTTACCCTATACGGATTAAATTTCGGCTACTCATGATTGGTGGTTCTTCGAATTGTTGTTTTGTTTTGTCAGTCCCGTTAAATCTCACGATTGAACTAATTGAAACGAAGCAACATTTACTCAACAATCGAAGCTCGGATTTATATACACTCCCTCCCGATGAGAAAACATTTACAACGAGTAAAACAGAGGAGTGAACGCGATACAATTGGAAGCCTGTTTATAGGATCGGATTCCGGTTTAAAACAAAGGGTGTGTAATCTTAGATCAGGCTTTAAATAATTAACCGAGAAAGTAGCACTTTTCCGATCCTGAATCGAATGGCAATAGACGTGTTGGTCCAGAGACCGTCTTTTACAACGCTCTATAAATATTTAGGTTGTACAATAAACGTATACGACGTGTGTTTCCGCTGCACCACCGGGATGTTTTAAAGATTAAATTGGCATTAGCCGACAAAACTCGTATTTAAAATTTACTCGCGGGCTGACAGTCGCGAGTGTAAGATTACTGAGACTTTGAAATTTTCAAATCTATTTTTTTAGGTATAAATTAGACAAAAGTGAACAAATTTTTACTACGGCTTTATCTATACATTTTTAAAATTTTTCTGGAATTCGGGTGAATGTATTTATTTATTTGTTTAATGAAAAATTCAGAAAATTTTATAAAAAAATTTATATTTATATTTTTGGTGAAAAACACCCCGTGGGAGCTACAAATTCATGAAAAGGGCATATGATGCAAAAAGTGCTAAAATGTCAACTTTAACTCTCTGTAACTGAAAACAATGGTCTCGAAAAAATCTGAAAAAAACTCAGGAGAACTGCTGGACACCTTTAAAACATATTTCCACAGTTATAGGAATTCTATATATAGGGCTATATCACGTCAAGTGGTACGATGAAAATTTTAAATCGCTCCAAAATTTGAGAAACAGGCTGAAAATATCTTCCAGAAGGTAGAAAAAAAATTTTAGGTGCTAAAAATAATTTGCCTACGAGTTATTCCACCATAAAAAATGGAAATTATTCAAGTTTTAGAAAATTGCTATTTTTAAAGCCATTTATCTCAAAATCTATTGATTTTTGTGAGAAAACATTAGAAACAACTTTTCTTTAAAATAATCTTTAGAACTTATCTACTTGGGTTACAATTCCTAATTTTAAAATATCGAAGATATAGAAACACCCGGAAATATTGAATATTAAAAAAAGGCGACCACGCCACAATCGATTTTGATCTAACACGGCTCAAAGATCACATTTTTCGAGAGCTTTCGAATGGCTTAAGTTAGATTATTGGCCAAGATCGCTGGTGTAAGTTATGCCCTAAAATACATGAAAATTAGTGATTTTATGAGGTTATGAGGCATAACTTACACCAGCGGTCTTGGCCAATAATCTAACCACCACTATTCGAAAGCTCTCGAAAAATGTGATCTTTTGAGCGGTGTTAGATCAAAATCGATTGTGGCGTGGTCGCCTTTTTTGATATTCAATATTTCCGGTGTTCTATTTCTTCGAGATTTTAAAATTAAGAATTGTAACCCAGGTAGATAAGTTCTAAAGATTATTTTGAACAAAAGTTGTTTGTAATGTTTTTTCAAAAAAAGTAATAGATTTTGAGATAAATGGCTTTTAAATAGAAAATTTTCTAAAAAATTGAAAAATTTCCATTTTTCATGGTGGAATAACTCTCAGGACAAGTATTTTTAACACCTAAAATTTTTTTCTATCTTCTTGAAGGTATTTCCAGTCTGTTCTCAAATTTTGTGAGCGATTAAAATTTCATCGTACCACTTGACGTGATATAGCCCATATATATACCTTATGCTCTAAGAAGAAAGATCTATAGATGTATACATTAGCATAATTACAAAAAAACCGGTGCACAAACTTTGGTGTAGTTCAGCTGCATTTTCATTTTTCCTTTACCCTATACGGATTAAATTTTCGGCTACTCATGATTGGTGGTTTCTTCGAATGTTGTTTTGTTTTGTCAGTCCCGTTTAAATCTCACGATTGAACTAATTGAAACGAAGCAACATTTACTCAACAATCGAAGCTCGGATTTATATACACTCCCCTCCGATGAGAAAACATTTACAACGTAGTTAAACAGAGGTAGTGAACGCGATACAATTGGAAGCCTGTTTATAGGATCGGATTCCGGTTTAAAACAAAGGGTGTTGTAATCTTAGATAGGCTTTAAATAATTAACCGAGCAAGTAGCACCTTTTCCGATCCTGATCGAATGGCAATAGACGTGTTGGTCCAGAGACGTCTTTTACAATCGCTCTATAAATATTTAGGTTGTACAATAAACGTATACGACCGTGTGTTTCCGCTGCACCCACCGGGCATGTTTTAAAGATTAAATGGCATTAGCCGACAAAACTCGTATTTAAAATTTACTCGCGGGCTGACAGTCGCGAGTGTAAGATTACTGAGACTTTGAATTTTCAAATCTATTTTTTTAGGTATAAATTAGACAAAAGTGAACAAATTTTTACTACGGCTTTATCTATACATTTTTAAAATTTTTCTGGAATTCGGGTGAATGTATTTATTTATTTGTTGAATGAATTTATTCGTTTGAAAGAAATTATAAATGTTTTGAGAATTAATTTGGATACAAGTATCAAATTTAAAGAAAACATACGTTATTTTTGCCCATCAACTTCAATAAATAAGTTAATTTTTTGCAAGCGATATAATTATTTGATCAAATCGATAAAAATGATGATATGTACATTCTTATACATGCTAATATCACATATATACACTACTCCTAATTTTTGAATACATGCAGATTTATTGACTTTATAATACACTACATACTTGAAAATCGTCAAAATATAAAAAAATATTGGCGTTACAATTTTTTCTATAAAATAAGAAATATATCAACTTTTTACTGCTCGACTAATATATTTCATGGATTCTGATTTATTTAAACGTGTTTTACGAATTCAACTATTATCTTCAGTATACTTGGTGTTCTAAAAGAAATAGATAAAACAATATTTCAATTGAAATATATTGCAAACATATCGGTTTATATTATAAGTATTAATACCAATATAATTTGAAGACAGGTATCTTTTTTTAAATTACCCAATTGTAAAGAAATTAGTGTAAGTTTAGCAATTTGAAATATAGTTATTGTAAAAATAATCTCATTTATAATTCTTACAGTGTAGTAAATGTTTTACAACGGGTATGGAATAGTTATCCCAACTTGCATCTTGGTTAAATTCTTTAACATTAAATCTAAATAATTCCAAGTACTCGTCTTACTTGTCTTTCCAAAGTCACCGGTTTATTAAGTGGGTTCTATACTTAATATTTGATAATTAATTTATGAAAAGTAAACGTTTATCGATAATCTAACTGATGTGTTGATTTTCAAACTAAATAGTATATTACATACCAAGACCAGTAAAATAAGAAATGTCTCGGATCACGTGTAATTGTCGACCGAGGCGAAAACGAGGTGGACGAACATGTGATCCGAGGCTTTCTTTTTTACTGGTCAAGGTGTGTATACTACTTTTCTGCCCGACGTCGCCGGAACACGGCAACTTCAATTCGCGCAGAGGCCGGGAAGTTGCCGCTTTTCGGGCGGAGAGCATAAAATATTATTGCGTTATTAAAAACATCAAATCTTTCTATCTCGTTGAAGTTAAGTCCACATTTGTTGGCAAGACTTTTCTCGAAATCATAATGATATTTTAGTTTAAAATGTTAGATTAACGCTAAACAAAGGCGCCTCTTATCTTACTTTTTCACATACTGTTTTATTTATAAATTTGTTGGATCTTTTTCGTTTTATCCCTCCCAAAAAATTTAGATTTTTTTTTGATAAATCATTAAAAAATTACATAAAATATAATTACCAATACTTATTTTTTGGGAGAAATGTTTTTTTAATTATTTTTAATTATTTTTATTCTTCCCCCCTAAAAAAATAGGTTTTTTGGTAAATCATCAAAAAATAACCCAAGACTCCATAATTATTAAATTATGAAATAATAATTATTAATATTAAATTATTGAATTATTAATATGTACATAAATTATACATTTTACTATAATTGATTTTCTTATTGAATTATTAATATATATGTAACTTATATATTTGGTACTGTTAATTGTGTTTTGAGTATTATATTATATATTTTTACTCACTTTCAAGTTTTGATGATTAAATATAGTTTTTTGGTTAAAAATAATATGTGCAAACATATCGGTTTATATTATAAGTATTAATACCAATATAATTTGAAGACAGGTATCTTTTTTTAAATTACCCAATTGTAAAGAAATTAGTGTAAGTTTAGCAATTTGAAATATAGTTATTGTAAAAATAATCTCATTTATAATTCTTACAGTGTAGTAAATGTTTTACAACGGGTATGGAATAGTTATCCCAACTTGCATCTTGGTTAAATTCTTTAACATTAAATCTAAATAATTCCAAGTACTCGTCTTACTTGTCTTTCCAAAGTCACCAGTTTATTAAGTGGGTTCTATACTTAATATTTGATAATTAATTTATGAAAAGTAAACGTTTATCGATAATCTAACTGATGTGTTGATTTTCAAACTAAATAGTATATTACATACCAAGACCAGTAAAATAAGAAATGTCTCGGATCACGTGTAATTGTCGACCGAGGCGAAAACGAGGTGGACGAACATGTGATCCGAGGCTTTCTTTTTTACTGGTCAAGGTGTGTATACGACTTTTCTGCTCGACGTCGCCGGAACACGGCAACTTCAATTCGCGCAGAGGCCGGGAAGTTGCCGCTTTTCGGGCGGAGAGCATAAAATATTATTGCGTTATTAAAAACATCAAATCTTTCTATCTCGTTGAAGTTAAGTCCCCATTTGTTGGCAAGACTTTTCTCGAAATCATAATGATATTTTAGTTTAAAATGTTAGATTAACGCTAAACAAAGGCGCCTCTTATCTTACTTTTTCACATACTGTTTTATTTATAAATTTGTTGGATCTTTTTCGTTTTATCCCTCCCAAAAAAATTTGATTTTTTTTTGATAAATCATTAAAAAATTACATAAAATATAATTACCAATACTTATTTTTTGGGAGAAATGTTTTTTTAATTATTTTTAATTATTTTTATTCTTCCCCCCTAAAAAAATAGGTTTTTTTGGTAAATCATCAAAAAATAACCCAAGACTCCATAATTATTAAATTATGAAATAATAATTATTAATATTAAATTATTGAATTATTAATATGTACATAAATTATACATTTTTACTATTAATTGAGTTTTCTTATTGAATTATTAATATATATGTAACTTATATATTTGGTACTGTTAATTGTGTTTTGAGTATTATATTATATATTTTTTACTCACTTTCAAGTTTTGATGATTAAATATAGTTTTTTGGTTAAAAATAATATGTGCACACATATAGTTGTTCTCAACTAACCTGTTGGGTTAAACGATTATTAAAGAATTTTAAATTCTATTGTTTCGAAGGGTCGAAGGCCTTAACCCAAAAACGAGTTCTACCCAATTTAGTGATTATATTAATGGTTAATTGGGTTATTGGTTTATTATATACATGTAGATATATTTTTAATCATTTTCAACTTTCCACGAATTCAACTATTATCTTCAGTATACCTGGTGTTCTAAAAGAAATAGATAAAACAATAATTCAATTGAAATATATTGCAAACATATCGGTTTATATTATAAGTATTAATACCAATATAATTTGAAGACAGGTATCTTTTTTTAAATTACCCAATTGTAAAGAAATTAGTGTAAGTTTAGCAATTTGAAATATAGTTATTGTAAAAATAATCTCATTTATAATTCTTACAGTGTAGTAAATGTTTTACAACGGGTATGGAATAGTTATCCCAACTTGCATCTTGGTTAAATTCTTTAACATTAAATCTAAATAATTCCAAGTACTCGTCTTACTCGTCTTTCCAAAGTCACCAGTTTATTAAGTGGGTTCGTTGTTTTTCAAACTAAATAGTATATTACATACCAAGATCAGTAAAATAAGAAATGTCTCGGATCACGTGTAATTGTCGACCGAGGCGAAAACGAGGTGGACGAACATGTGATCCGAGGCTTTCTTTTTTACTGGTCAAGGTGTGTATACGACTTTTCTGCTCGACGTCGCCGGAACACGGCAACTTCAATTCGCGCAGAGGCCGGGAAGTTGCCGCTTTTCGGGCGGAGAGCATAAAATATTATTGCGTTATTAAAAACATCAAATCTTTCTATCTCGTTGAAGTTAAGTCCCCATTTGTTGGCAAGACTTTTCTCGAAATCATAATGATATTTTAGTTTAAAATGTTAGATTAACGCTAAACAAAGGCGCCTCTTATCTTACTTTTTCACATACTGTTTTATTTATAAATTTGTTGGATCTTTTTCGTTTTATCCCTCCCAAAAAAATTTGATTTTTTTTTTTGATAAATCATTAAAAATACATAAAATATAATTACCAATACTTATTTTTTGGGAGAAATGTTTTTTTAATTATTTTTAATTATTTTTATTCTTCCCCCCTAAAAAAATAGGTTTTTTTGGTAAATCATCAAAAAATAACCCAAGACTCCATAATTATTAAATTATGAAATAATATAATTATTAATATTAAATTATTGAATTATTAATATGTACATAAATTATACATTTTTACTATCAATTGAGTTTTGCTTATTGAATTATTAATATATATGTAACTTATATATTTGGTACTGTTAATTGTGTTTTGAGTATTATATTATATATTTTTTACTCACTTTCAAGTTTTGATGATTAAATATAGTTTTTTGGTTAAAAATAATATGTGCACACATATAGTTGTTCTCAACTAACCTGTTGGGTTAAACGATTATTAAAGAATTTTAAATTCTATTGTTTCGAAGGGTCGAAGGCCTTAACCCAAAAACGAGTTCTACCCAATTTAGTGATTATATTAATGGTTAATTGGGTTATTGGTTTATTATATACATGTAGATATATTTTTAATCATTTTCAACTTTCCACGAATAAAAGTAGTTTTTTTGGTTAAAAAACGATACGAAATATAGGTATTTCTCCACTCAAAAAAAGTAATTAGAAACATATTTTATACATTTGTTAATCGATTGGTATAAGAAAAATCTAATTTTTTTACGGGGGGATAAAACGAAAAAGATCCAATTTATTACCAGTTATCGCGTTTGTCGGTAAGGTAGGAAGGGTAAGTAATTTTTATTCTCTATGCGTATTAATTACTAATTAGAACTGCTTTAAAATTTATGTCCAAATTTTACAAACAACATCCAAAATTTACAACGAATTGTACACCATCGACCTAATTTCTTGATCTTAAATATATACTCCGCCTATCAACGTGACGAAATTAACGAATAAGTATTAGTTCTATACACGTTATTGTTATTAATTAGATTTCAACGGATCGCACGATATTATCTGTATCATTAGATTAAACCGTATACACTCCAATTCCAAATATATGAGAAAGATATATAGGTTAAATCTGATCAATCGTAATTAATCGATCAAACACATAAATAACACATAATGTTTGCGAGTGTCATTTCGAGTAATAAACTTTCACTGGCTATGTCAACGTTTCTCTTTAAAAAAAAGAAAAATAAAAAAAAATAATGAACATCGACTTTGACTTGGAATTACCTTTCTTCGTGAACATTCACACGATTCCGGTAAAAAAAGGTCTTGCACTGCACGAGGAGATGAGAGAAAAAAAAGGGGTAGCGCAGAAGCGGTTGATGAGCCGGGGGGGTGCTGCCGAGTCGTATTTATCGCGCAGTTAATTAAACCTCCGAACGAGCTAAAGTGACTGAGTCCGAGAGAGAGAGAGAGAGAGAGAGGGAGTGAGTAAGGGGGGGGGGGCGGTAAAAATTGAACGGCGAGAGAGGAGAGACTGCGAGTCGAGACAAGTGAGCTTTTATTCGAACGGCGCCGTAGCCGCCGGCGTTAAGAGGCCTCTTCTTCCCTACCGTTGAAATTAAAAGCGTAAATTGTGTCGTTGGCTTTGAGAGAAGAAAAAGAGGGAAAAGGAAAAAAAATGTTGAATCTAAAGATTACTGCGAGAGCCCCAAGGACTTTTGTCCGGTTTTCTCCACTGGTCCGATTATCGTCAAATTAATTAATATATACAACCCTTAGTACAATCTAACCGATTAAGGATACATATACACTTTCCTACGAGTTCTTTTTTAAGGGGATGTAGGAGCTATATAGCCTCCGTCGATAGCCGCTCGATTTCAGTATCGCTGCGGTCAGGTGGCAATTTCGACGATAAATGTACTTCAAACATAAATTATAAAAATTACAGCTTCTTTTGGAGTTGTTAAAAGGTACTTCCCCTCTAGCTATAACTAATATTGAGGTAATTGAAATATTACTCTTGGCAGCAAATGTCAATTTTTTTAATGAAATAAGAAATACGTTGCACATAGAATCACGGCAGATATAGGCTCATTGTATATGGCGATCAAACTGCGAAATATTTTTATTATTTTTGTTTACGTATAATATAAAATAAGGGTTACACGGTCGCTTATTATAATACACTCTAAACCCTAATCTGTAAAAATCGACATTAGAATGTTTAAATTCGTGATTTTACAGTTTATGAAAAGGTTAAAATCATAAAATTACACATTATAGTAGGTAAAATACATAATTTACACTTTAAGCAATGGAAATTGTGATATTTATAGATTTGAAATGTGTAAAATATGAAATTTACAGCAGTGAGAAGTGCGAAGATTCGGCGACTAAATACAAAACTGTAAATTCAATCTCATATTTCAGATGTGTAATTCTACCATTTTACTCTATTGGTAAATGTAAAATCTTGAATTTACAGTTTTGTATTTAGTCGCCGAACTAGTTCGCACTTTTCACTGCTGTAAATTTCATTTATAACATTTTAACCTAAAAATCCCACTTTCATTTCAGATTTTGAGGTTCTAATGTTATAAAATATTGTATGAAACTATTGTGGAAGATGTTTTTTTACCTTTCTCGATGTTCTCACTCGCTTTGTTCGTGCGAACAACCTCAAGAAAGGTAGAAAACCATCTCCCACAACAGTGTCATAATATACTAATTTTACACATTTCAAATCAGTAAATATCAAATTTCCATTGCTTAACGTGTAAATTATGCATTTTACCTACTGTGAAGTGTAATTTTATAATTTTAACCTTTTCATAAACTGTAAAATCACGAATTTAAATATTCTAACGTCGATTTTTACAGATTAGGGTTTAGAGTGTACGAACCTATGAATTTAAAATATTTCTTTTTTTTCCATAGAAAATTAGTATATATAAATTAATATATAGGTGTTTCTAGGATCGCTGATTACGAATATGAACATAGATTTTGGAAATTGATAGTGGCATACCCAAGTCGATGAACAAAATTCGTTCTTTAAGTTACGCTATTAATAAACTTTGTCGAATATTATCAATCTATTTTTTTAAACATTGTTTATAATTATCAACAAATTAACAATGCAAATTTTAATACTGTAAGTTCCTATAAGATGCTGAAAGTACAAAAAACCCTATCAAATCGATAAAAAAAACTACTCGAAAATCATAAAAAATGGTATATGAAAAAGATGGGATGTCGGAAAGTGTTAATTCGTAGATTACCTTAAATTATAATACTCAAAAATTTGAATAAAATTTACAACTGAAACATCGAACCGAGGTTACGCTTGTGCGCGTTATTTTTAACGAAGTCGTTACTAATTTTGTTATTTGATTAATCTATAAAGAAAATTGATTCGACAGATGGGAAAATATATATTCGTGTACGTGTGAGTGTATGTTTTAAGGACCAGTAGACCGTTGAAATTTAATGACGCGTTTTTATGAACGCAGTTAATCGACGTCGAGTGCAGTTTTTGCCTCGGAGAGTGCTAATATATATATATATATTTACCTCCCCGCCCAAGGTTCGGTGAATTCAAAATTAGCAAGCTTAACGGTATATAGGCCACTTAATTACAAGCCTCATGAATTTCATTTATTGTATTGCCTACTTTTCGTTCGTCATAAAATTTCATTAGTATATATATTTGTTGTTTATTCGATTTGTTATTCAATATATTAATTATTTCATCAATCTCTTTTTTTGCATTTATTTTCTTTATATATATATAAATATACGTAAATCTCTCTCTCTCTCTACGCCATAATTGATTTTGATCTAACACCGCTCAAAAGATCACATTTTTATAGAGCTTTCGAATGACGGTGGTTAGATTATTGGCCAAGACGGCTGGTGAAAGTTATGCCTTAAAATACATAAAAATTAGTGATTTTGTGAGGTTTATAAGGCATAACTTTCACCAGTGGTCTTGGCCAATAATCTAATCACCGCCATTCGAAAAATCTTGGAAAATGTGATCTTTTGAGCGATGTTAGATCAAAATCAAATGTGGCGTGGTTGCCTTTTTTTGATAATCAATTTTTTCTTATATTTCCGGGTGTCCTATCTCTTCGAGATTTCAAAATTAAGAATTATTTTGAACAAAAGTTTTATCTAATATATTTTTTAAAAATCAATAGATTTTGAGATAAATGGCTGTAAAAATAGCAATTTTTTAAAAAAATTGAAAAATTTCCAATTTTTATGGTGGAATAACTCTTAGTCACATTATTTTTAACACCTAAACATTTGTTTCTATTTTCTGGAAGATATTTTGAGTCTGTTCTCAAAATTTGGTGTGATTTAAAATTTTCATCATACCACTTCACACGAAATAGCCCATATATATATATATATTCATAGGTTAAATGAAATATTTGGTGGTTGATATTGTCGTTGTGTCAATTATATACAGTTCAGAAATAAGTTATTTTATTTCGCATTCAACTGCGTTCCGCAGTTCGTAAGTAATTAGACAACTATAGATACTCGAAATTTAAAATGTAATCAACTTGCGCAATTACGATGTAATTTTCAATAATATACAGACCTTTTGATTTTCTTTGTTTTTTTTTATTTATTTTTCAAATTGTGTAATACACATTTATCGGATGAGTGAAAATTAGTTTATTTATTATAATATTTTTCAAAAATGAGTATGGAAAGTATAAAAATATGATTTTCCGTTAGTATAAATATGTTTGAAATGAAAAATCTCAGAATGGTATTCGAATATCGTAATTGGCTTTAAATAAAAAATTTCAAGTGAAATGAAAGATTGATTAGGATGTAAAGTTTTTGTTCATTTTTTTAATGAACTATTTGCAATTATTGATTGAGTATCAATAAAGTATCGAATTAATGGAAATTTATTATTTCCCTTTTGCATATTTGAAAAAAACGAGAAATTTATTCAAAAAATACTCTGGTATGTTTTTTTTCTAAATTCTTTAGTGGTTACAAAACCCAACAAAAAAATCAACTTTCCCGTTTCTTAGACTATCGAATGTAAAAAAAATTAATATTTTATATACAAATTTAAGTAAAACAACGAGAATAATACCGTTTGCTGTGATGATAATATTTATAATTATGCAAAGCTTCATGCTGATGATTAGCTGATAAATTAAATTGACGTTTTCCAAAAATTTGAGCTCTCCCAAAACTAAAATTTAAGAACTTATCTACCATATAATTAATTAATCAATTACTTCAAAAATTTTTATAATTGAATTGATCAAAATTCAGAAGAGTGCAACGTTTTCGTGGTATTGCTAATATAAAATGTTAATTATTGTGAAAACAGTACTTCTTAGTCGATAATTGGCTAGAATGGTATCATCAAGTTTTTGATATTCACTCTCTCTCTCTCTCTCTCTCTCTCTCTCACTACGTTTTCATAGACGGGCATTCTCTAGGAATACCCGTAAATATCTTGTCGAAGTCTTAATTTTGCCTCACTTTGACTACGCCCGTGCGGTCTATAACGACTTGAACCAGACCAGAAACCTAAAGCTCCAGAGGCTTCTCAATGCCTGTGTCAGATTTGTTTGGGGAAATTTAGGCAAATATGATCACGTGACGCCTTATGGATTGAAGCTGGGCTGGTTATCTGTGGAGTCGAGATGGCTATTCTTCATCAGCTCTTTATTATTCAGTATTTTGTCGCATAATTCTCCACATTACCTTTCAGATCATTTCATCAGACTTAACAGCTTAACGCCACCCTCCTAAACCGTTAACCTAACTTCCACCTCGCACTGAGTCGCTCCACAAATCATTTGCCATCACTGCCACTAAACAGCTAAATTCACTTTCCACGCGTCATGTGATCCATCCCATATTAACACATTCAAAACATTTGCTTTCGCTCACTTTCTTCGACTCGACTCCATAGCTTGGGAGGAAAGAGCAACAAGCGAAAATTTAGTCCGTCCCCATATAAGCGATATAGGTAATATTAGTGATATAAGTGAATCAAATGTAGTAAGCGAAGAGAACGCCGAAATTTATGCTGTTTTCTACCTGCGCTGTGATATTTATTATTTGTATTTTACTATTTTTATATTTTATTATTCGTCGTTATACATTGTACATTGATTTATATATTTTTTATCTATATATTGTTCTTATTTGCGTTTTTATTTTTATTTTTATATGCCACTTTTGTTATATCTTTTATCTCTATTGTTATTTTTATATTGTTAATTTTGTTTGTTATTTTATATTTATTATTTTGTTGTATTTCATCGATGTATATTTTTGTGTTTACGGAGTTTCTACCCCAAAAACCTAATAAATTTTATATCTATCTATCTATCTAACTCTCTGGTAAGCTTTCTTGACGTGTTTCACGTCGCTCCGTCTTTGACTGAGCTTTATTTTGCTCATAGGGCGTCTTTGAGTTTGATTTCAAGACGATCGGACTCTCGCTGGCTCACGCTACTCGAGCATCAACAGCTGGCCTTATTTTTTATGAACCAGGGAGCCCAATTGCCTTCTGAAATTTGTCGCTACTTTCGTCGACTGCTGGATGGCTCTGTGATTTTGGGCGCGATCACGGACTGTGTTGAGTAGTAGGTGTTCTTCCGTCCGTCATTATCGACACACGCCCTGTCAACTTATCGAAACGCGACCCTGGGTGCCTCGTCAAAGAAACAGCAACAGTAACGTTAATTTCTAGAGTCTCGTCCACTGGACCGCCGCTCGCCGTAATTCCGGTCACTGATTTGGCGCAGACTAACTCTGCTTGACTCCCTCCCGGAAGGACGAACGGAATTCGCACTGTTCATCCACCTCATTCCCTCACCCCATCTCTTTCTCACTCCATTAACATCCTTTATTCCAAACATCAATAGATTTAAAACAAACTTCGCCTCACTCGAGGCTCTTACTTCACTATTTCATTTTGACATCATATTTCTAGGCACGCTTACGAGACTTTACATTTCATAGACTTGACCGCATGACCAAATTTGCTATATAGAATACATATAGAATTTACTATATATAGAATACAGCAATAAGCCTGAATATTTGGCACTGAATGTGTCTTTCGATGCTTTTAAAATCCTATATTGTGTTGTTTACAGACGCCCGACTGCTGCCTATCCCATTCAATTCTTCAATGCGCTGACCGCCCTTATACCTTCGTTTAGGCATGTGGTGGTCACAGGCAATTTTAATATTAAAATAGCAGTGAAGGACAATGTCTCGGACTACATGAGACAACGTCTTGACAAATTGAATCTGGGACTTGTCCCCTCCGACCCCACTCATCACGTTATTTACAAAGATCGCATGACTCATACGTGGTTGGACCTCTTCATTTTGCGCGAGCCGTTTCCCGATTTTGTTTATGTTAAAACCGATGTGCTCTTTGCGGCGGGTCATGATGCTATTTCAATACAACTAAAGATCTCTTTTAAGAGTTCCGTTAATGAGTTGACAAGGTCGCGTAATCTGAGGGGGATTAATCTAGATCAACTCAACAGTACTTTTACTCAGCTTCTCTCTAGCATTCCTTCAGATATTCTTTATCAATCCTCAGCCAAATACAAATATTTAATGAACAAATTTAATTATACTAACGATGTGAGATCAAGATGGGCGGAGATGCGTAAGCTGGGGATTGCAGGTTGCTGAAGACCTTCGCCACTCTCTCATTTCACCTCAACGTGAGTCACTCAACGCCCACTGTGCCCAGGTATCGTCACGCTCCTTCCCCATTCCCACCTGTTTTGTTGACTCGATCGCTTCTTTCACTTCCTATCCCATTCGATTGTCCTGTTTCTTCTTTCTCTCCCATCACCAAAATTTCTATCCTTAGCGCCCTGGGGCGAACAATCTCGCGTACTCTGGGCGACGACGGTATTTCGGTTAGGATGCTTAGGTTAGTGTCAGTAACTCCAATTGCATGATCTTTGCCGACGATACTGAAGTATATTATTCGTTTCCCTTTGCGGAGTTCGACTTAGCCATGGACAGATTATCTAGGAATGCATCGGCGATTGCCTCTTGGGCGACGAGCAATGGATTGTCATTAAATATCAAAAAAACAAAGGCACTATTTCTTGGCAGGCGTAATTACGTGTCCCGTGTTGAGTTGCGTACCGCTCGCAGGGTATCCGTCAGGGGGGTTTACATAAATTATGAGGCGTCGACTAAATCCTTGAGTGTGTGGCTGGCTCCACCTCTCGATTGGGACAAACACACCTCATCTTTTTCTAAACGGGTCCATGGTGTCCTTCATACACTTAGATTCTTTAGGCACGCACTATCTCGAAAGATGCGCAAATCCCTAGTCGAGAGCCTGATCTTTCCATACTTCGACCCTACTTATTCATTTATTCATTCATTACATATTTATTTATGTATTGTAACTCATTATTAATTCCATTCCATCTATTTTATTTTATCTATCTTATTTATGTTCTTCGTTTTTTACCTTACATATGTTTTCATATTATTCTATTATATTATTATTATCACTGCCTTGACTATTACTATTGTATTATACTGTTTTATCATTTTTTACATTAATACTTTATTTATAAGATGTTTTACTATTGTATCTCTTTCGGCGTACGGGGTTTCTACCCCGCCGCCCAAATAGAGTAATATAAATCAAATCTAAATCCAAATCAGATATTAGATACGCCGTTATTCTTTATTCAATCTCAAAATTATATTTCCGAATAGGAAATGCATGACTATCCTTTTTTATCAAAAAATGATCAATGTATATATTAATTACAATAATTTTTAAAAAATACTGGTTAAAAGATATATACACAAGTGTAATCCGAAACAAGGGAGGTGCATTAGATACAATACACATACACATAGAATACAGTCAGAAAATTCAATATCAAGGAAGTTGGAGGGTTGGAAAATCGATTTCGATTCCTTTCTCCAACTCGTCGGTATACGCTTGGTTAGTTTAATGGGAATTCATTACGCAATATCGTGGCCGTGATTCCGGTGACTGTCGTCGCGGTGATCTACCGATTAAGACGAATCGCGGCTCCTCTTCCTTACTTTCCTTATCCTTCTTTCTCTTCTTCTTCTTCTTCTTCTTCTTCTTCTTCTTCTTCTCTTTTTTTAATCCATTCAATTTCGGGATAGTACTCGAGTCTTTTGTCCTCGTTACTCGGAAGGAAAGGACATCTCGTAGTTAATGAGTCGCTCGCTCGAATACTAAATAAATACTTGCTTTGGCGCCGTCGAACGCGCCAGATTCCTTAACAGCTGAGAAAATTCCATTGCTTTAATTAACCTCTATCTCTCTCTATCTCTCTCTCTCTCTCTCTCTCTCTCTCTCTCTCTCTCTCTCTCTCTCTCTCTCTCTCTTTTCCATGAGAATTACAATAACGCGCGCCTCTTCAACATTTTCGAGTCGCTGTCTATATATGTATTTACAAAATCCGCCTGATTATAGTGATGGAAATCAAAATGAAATGTTAGTACTCTAGATATTTTATTTAAAAGATTGCAATAGACTATCTTATATATCGCATATTTGACAGTTTAAAAAATGAAAATAAAAGCTATCAGTAGGTTACGATTAAATTAAAAATTAAAAATTGATTACCAAACGTGTATATATATATATACGTGGCGTAGGTAAAATGTGATCGATAGCCCGGAGTAAACCGCGCGTTAAATTTCATCCAAAGCTATATGTATATATGTATATGTACGGTGTAACATATTGCGGTAATTATTCTTTAATTGCCGTTATAGCAGGCGGTAGTCTCGTCTCGTCCAAGCGTTAGTTACGCGACTCGCTGGGCCAGAATTTCGACTAGACCGAATTCGCATAGAATTTTCGTTCGTCGTATTCGTCCTTATACCGAAACCGTCTCAGCTCTTCCTCCTCCGCCTCCTCCGAGTGCTCTTATAGTAGATCCTCTGCGCTCTTGCACTATAACCGATTTCCTCGACTCTAAGTGAATGCGCGTTTCTCGCCAGATATTCCACTATACTCGGCATCCTGTTTTACTCTCTGTTGCACATCCTCCTCCCAACCTCCTTGTACCGATAAAAGAGATTCCTCCTCCTCTGTCTATAAATCGTATTTTAACTAATTTTAATCCCTTTTCGTGGATCATCTCGAGAAATAAATTATTTAAATATATATATTTGCATCGTAAACTAAAAAAATTAATCGGATTACTTTGTAAATATAACATAAATTCGCTACTTCGAATATTTATATGTGCATCTTTATTAATTTAATTTAATTTATTTTACTGTGTTTGACTGAATTCGAGAATTTATTTTTTAATTAAATTTAAATTGTAATATAAAAATATATAAACATAAAAGAAACTAATAATTTCTTTTATTTTATTTTTTTTAATATTTTTTATTTTATTTTATTTTATTTTATTTATTTTCTATTTGCTCTCATCCGTTTCTGTTCAATTTTATTCACATATTTTTATTCAGTCAGTTTAAACTAATACACGGAAAAAGTAAAATAAAAAATGTAATAATTTTTCTATACGTATATTTGTAAAAATAGAAATTCGTTAAAATAAAACTGGAACCGGGCGAGTTTTTTCAATTACTATATACTTAAGGAATTAATAATACAGAGAACGTTAGAGTTCTTTACCGCAAAGCTGGGTGGGGAGTTATCGAAATAAGAAGTTCAATCAGTAGAAAAATTACAAGTTTACTTCTCTATTAATCGTTGTTCACTTAATCTCGATGTCCCATGTTTTCCGAATAATTAACCGCGTTAAAATTTCTAAGGATTTGTTCACCCCGTTTGAAGCCTTAAGGAATTCCTCGGATGAATCAGTAGAGAAGTCAAGTATTTTTAGCTCGCAAAACACGTCAACATTTCTTTCCTAATAAATTATCGAACGATACATATATCTTCATCAAATCGCAATATATATGGTATATTCCACGAGAGTGGTCCGATCAAAATTTTAAAATGTACCGAATTTCCTAGAAGAAAGCTTGGAGCAATACCTTTCAAATGGTCTGTAGCATTTTTATGGCCTTTAATTCTGTCAAAAGTTATGATAATTTAAAGAAACAAGAAATTTTTTAAAAAATTTAAATGAGAATTACCATTTTGTTTTTTGTGAATTTTGTGTCTTTCTTTAAATTATCATAACTTTAGACAGAACTGAAGGACATAAAAATGCTACAGACCATTTGAAAGGTATTGCTCCAAGCTTTCTTCTAGACTTTTGGATAAAAAAATTAATTTGGACGTACTGACACTTTTTGAAGTTGAATATTGACATGTAGTTTATGTAACATTAACCTTGAGATTAGAAATTCTAACCCAGAAGGATAAATTCCAGACATAATTAGCAACCAATGTATATATATATATATATATAAGTTTATATTAAAAGTTGATAGATTTTGAGTTAAATAGCGGTAACCCAGCTGGTATTGAAAAAATGTGTACCCAAATTTGGTACATTTTAAAATTTTGATCGGACCACTTCACGTGGAATACCCTATATATATACTCGTGTGCGTTATTGCTTGATTACCGGTAACGCTATAAAAGAAAAAAGTACCGGCATCACGTATGCAAATACGCAACAAATAGTATAATAAATTCAACTTACATCGCTGATTTTTCAAGTCGAATATCGACGAGAGGGCTGTCAGGAGAGAGAAAAAAAAATAAAAAAAATTACCATCTTTAAATAACTCACCCATTCTTTTTCATCTCATCCCCCCATTCAATCTCTTTTTCTTGTGGTATATCCTCTATATCTGTCGGGGGTGCGAGGAGAAGCTCCTCATTTTTCAAGCGATTTACGAAAAAAGAGACAAATCCGACGGGAGACAGCGTGAAAAAAGGTGAGATAGTGAGAGAGAAGGGGGGTGGGGCGATCAACTCGGAGTGCGTGACCAACGTCAACGTCTATCCGACACCTTTTGGGGTAATAATACCGGAGCGAGCCGAATGACGGATATCGAGGAAGGAGCGCGCGTTCAGAATTTTCAAAGAGGCTGATCGGTCGTGTTGAAGCGCGTAATTGTCGGGGATTGCAATAACTAATGCGACACTCGTGTTTTACCTATATGTACCTGCCACCACGATTTTTATCCACCGAGTCCTGTGTGTGTGTGTGTTCGTATGTGAATGTTCACGCGACGTAAATCATAAGAGTCTTGATTGATTCGCCCTGTACCTGGATTAGAGCCATTTAAATTACATAAACCTCTTGAATCTATCGTGGAATGTAATTTATTAATTCGGTACATAAACACATGAGCACCACCTCTGTGGAAATCAAAGTATTTGAAATGGTCAGATTGCTAGGAAATGGGTATAAAACTAGTCTTTTAATCGGTACTCGTGAAATGCTTTTTTTCACTGTAAAGGTTCATTTAATGGAATGAGCATTCTTCTTGGGTCATATTTAACAAGAATTCTGCATGAAGTAAGAAACTATTTCTTTCAGTAGCAAGATCATAAATTAAAAATCAGTCATGTATATATAATCTTTGAAAAAAATAATTAACATGTCCTATTTTAAACGTAAAATAGTGATCAGAAATTGGTCTCATGATTAAGAATTGGGTATGTGACGGTACTCTAAACCCTGAATTTCCTATCATATGTAATTAGTTACTTGCTTATTAATATTAATTAATTATTGTTTTTATTTTTGAACCAATCCTTCGAAATATATTAATGTTTTTTTAATTGCGGAAACAGATTTTTCAAATCGTTTTTAATGTCCTTGTAATCGCCTGTGCATTTATTTTTAACTTTCTCGACAAAACCCACTTTTGGAAGGTTAAAAATCAATTGACTATTATGATGGAACAGCTGATTTCATTGTAATAAATAGATGGAAACAACGAAAAAAAAAACATTTCACGACAAGGAAAATAATATCAACATATTCAGCTACTTCAATTCAAAATATTTATTCCATACTTAACAAATTCATTTCTACCAGGGCGGTGGTAAATCAATCTCGTTCGCGCGGTAAGTTAAACAGAGTGATCAAATTTTCAAGAATAAATCGAGGATATAGCCCGCGTTTGTATAACACCACGGAATAGCGCAACCTCGAGAGGGTCAGGGGCAGGGAGTAAAAGGGCACGGACCTCAAAAAGTAATTATCCAGAGGGGAGGTTCATACCTCAACCGTGGTCGTACTTACACGAAGCTAATACAGAGAACGAGAGGGTGCGAGGATTGTGGTCGTAGCGATGGGAGCCTCGCGGTCAGCATAAATACGCGTGGAAACGTAAACGCGAGAGTTCCAGGTGCACCTCCAAAACACAGAGGTTGATGTGTCTCGTGCACCAAGGTTCATCTCCTCGCTTTCCTTGTCTTTCCTTCGCCAACAATGGATACTACCGTTCCGACGTTTGAGTTTAGAAACGACTGTTCAACCGTTTAACTGATCCCAATGGCCGGTGATGATGATCTACTAAATCGAAGCCTTCATCCATATATACCTTTCGATTGGTCAATGTTCTTCCCCGTTTTCTCGGTTTATGCTATTATCCTCAAAGTAGGACTACAATTATTGAACCTGTTAAGTTTAGTTAATTTTAATTAAGTTAACATTTGCAATCGATAGATTGCTTTGATCTACTTTATATATTTATACCTATACCCGATTTAACGATTACAGTTATAATTCAAAATTGCAGTATACCATTGTGGTAGGTTATTCGTGATTTGAGGAACCAGATTGTAAGAACCGAGCTCTTACAAAGTCTAGATAATTAGATAATACGATTGTTTGATTGCACGTGTTTTCTTATTTACCTAAAACGTAGAATTTTAGCTTTTCACTCACTTAAATATCTTTATTAATGTATAATATGTACTTAACGGTACAAAATTTTTTCATGATTTACAATATTTACGTTATGGAGCATGCGTCACTTATAAGAAAATCAATATATTTATAACTTCCTTATTAGGCATTTTTAGTAATTTAATAAATTTGAGAAAATTATTAAAGAGATTCAATGACCGATTAAACTGTCACGGGAATCGTCTTGCATCGAAGAAAGTACGGGAGAATCGTGTGAGTGACAAGACTTAATGTAAGAGTTGTGGCGTTTTTATGCGTTACAACATAAATAAAAATACAAAAACAGCTATTTATAAATAACGTGCTTTTAATTAATTAAGAATTTGGAGAAATTTAACAACAAATAATGTTTACAGTCACAAAATGTTCAATAAATTTCGGAATAATAAATTATATATTATACTCTTGTTAGCTATTTGAAATACATTTGAAATTAGGAGACGGATTAATCT
This sequence comes from Theocolax elegans, assembly GCA_026168455.1. Classification (NCBI taxonomy): domain Eukaryota; kingdom Metazoa; phylum Arthropoda; class Insecta; order Hymenoptera; family Cerocephalidae; genus Theocolax; species Theocolax elegans. The sequence goes on along the minus strand of CM047431.1, from coordinate 34,790,727 downwards.
TTAAAAAAGAACCACCATAGGGAAACAAAATTAATTATATAAGTCTGGATTTATTTCACGTGTTGCATGTATTAAAAACAATCAAAATAATCCTGCAAACGTCTTAGGCCTCCAAAAAGTCATTTCAAGGTCAAATTGGTGGTCTTTTCCTGTGTACATATTTAAAAAAATTTCAGCTTGAAATAGAATAATAAAATACATTTTACTTTAAAATGATTTTGTTAAAGATCAAGGATGCGTCTATGATTGTTTTAGAGTATTTTTCCTATGTATTGTGCTAGAGATAATACTGAAAAATCGTCTGAAATCGTAACTAATGCCTTTTGCATTGACTTTTCCTTGCGAACTGGTGTGAAACCCTTATAAATAGCCTGCTTTGCCGAAACTTGTTCGGAGTTTTACATTCAATGTATAAAAATACACAATTTAAAAATGTTGATTTGTCAGAAAATTATGTATTATTTAAATTTTATATATATAATTTGCCATCGTCTCAAACTTTCCTTTTTAGCTTTTCCCGTATTGTAAAATGATTTTTCTGCTTTTTCCTTCAATATGAGAATATAGGAGGTTTCAAGGGTCTTGTGGGTACATGATTTCAAATTTAACATAAAAATTGTATTTTTTTAAGTTCAATATGGCGAAATCAAAGTAACATACAAGAAAGATTATAAATAAAAAGATGTAAGATCGCGTAATTATGGTTTTCTTAAATCACTGAATATAAATTTGATTTCGGATTTTCAGTTTTCGAAATAGGATTAATCAACTTTATGTATTTAATCCTTTATTGTAAATATATAATAACCTCAAACATCATAGTTTAAGATCAAAATTCATTTCTTCTTATTAATTAAAGTGTATCGTCGATAGGCATGGGTGAGAGCATTTCTATGCAGCCGACGTTTATTCGTCATCCTGGGTACCTGGACATCTTCTCCACGAAGAATTATGTTTTTAGCTTATCTTGTTTGGGTGCCGCGGATCTCCAAAGAAATATATTTAAAAAAATTTCAGCTTGAAATAGAATAATAAAATACATTTTACTTTAAAATGATTTTGTTAAAGATCAAGGATGCGTCTATGATTGTTTTAGAGTATTTTTCCTATGTATTGTGCTAGAGATAATACTGAAAAATCGTCTGAAATCGTAACCTAATGCCTTTTGCATTGACCTTTTCCTTGCGAACTGGTGTGAAACCCTTATAAATAGCCTGCTTGGCCGAAAACTTGTTCGGAGTTTTACATTCAATGTATAAAAATACACAATTTAAAAATGTTGATTTGTACAGAAAATTATGTATTATTTAAATTTTATATATATAATTTGCCATCGTCTCAACTTTCCTTTTTTATTGCTTTTCCCGTATTGTAAAATGATTTTTCTGTTAATTTTTTTTTCGTAGTGTCTTAGTAGTAATAAAACAATAATATCGGAACAAATCAAATTTTATTGTGTATAAAATATTTATTAATATTTAAAGTTTAAACATAACCATTTTTTATAGTAAAACTTCATGAAGAAAACATATCTGTATTTTTCCTTCAATATGAGAATATAGGAGGTTTCAAGGGTCTTGTGGGTACATGATTTCAAATTTAACATAAAAATTGTATTTTTTTAAGTTCAATATGGCGAAATCAAAGTAACATACAAGAAAGATTATAAATAAAAAGATGTAAGATCGCGTAATTATGGTTATCTTAAATCACTGAATATAAATTTGAAACTAATTTCTGTTTATATTAATTAATAGATGATTAAAATTGTAGGTAATATAGGTATGATATATAAATCAGGGTTGTTATACAAGATTTCGGTATAGGAGACACTTTTTATTCGTATACTATATAAATACTATTAACAGTTAAACTTTGTTCTTACAATTATTTAATATTATTATCGAATTTAACCAGCGCTGTTTTGCGATTACAATATATTTAAGTATGACAGTAATTAATTTAAATACGATAGTAAAATTCAGAACTGACTTAATCCTGTCGGAGATGTTCTTATCCAAAGAAAGAGATCGACGAGAAGGCGCTGATCAGCTACGCAAATCGCGTTCTCCCAGTAGTAGGTGAGCGTCGGTGAGTCCGATATAGTTTTGGCAGGCCAGATCTCTTGCTTGAACTTTACACCTGAGGAGAGATTAACTGTCTCCCCACTCTTACCACTCACACACAAGTTATATCGATAATTAGGATTACCGAATTAGTACGAATTTATTCGCTAGGCCTTCTTAAATATAACTACGTCACCATCTCTTATGAGAAGACTTGTTACAAATTTAATTTCGGATTTTCAGTTTTCGAAATAGGATTAATCAACTTTATGTATTTAATCCTTTATTGTAAATATATAATAACCTCGAACATCATAGTTTAAGATCAAAATTCATTGCTTCTTATTAATTAAAGTGTATCGTCGATAGGCATTGGGTGAGAGCATTTCTATGCAGCCGATGTTTATTCGTCATCCTGGGGTACCTGGACATCTTCTCCACGAAGAATTATGTTTTTAGCTTATCTTGTTTGAGTAACCGCGGATCTCCAGGAAGAAATATTATTTTAAAAAATTTGTTTTCTTGATAGCGCTTGATGATATAAATAATGAAAATTTATTCTTTATTTATGGTACAGGCGGTAGTGGAAATAGTTATTTATGCACTTAAAAAATAAAATAGTCATTTATTCCCGGGATGAAAGTTGCTGCCCGAGTTTTAGCGAGGGCAGTAATTCATTTAAGGGAATAATTACCTTCTACTCCCGAAGTGCACATAAAATTTTTTATCCTGATCATTTAAAAAGTCACTTTTTGCAATAACAATTTTTTTTAATTTCTAAATTTTTTTAATATTGTAAATTTTTTGATATTTTTAATTTAATATAATAATTTTAATGTCGTATTTATATAAAAAGGCTAAACTATAAGTTTTCAAAACAAAAAAGAGGGTCTACGATGAATAAAATGAAATGGGTGTACGGGGAATAAAATGATTCTACGGGGAGTAAAGACAGTCTATGGGGAATAAAATGATCAAAGGAATAAAATGCAATTTTACTCCACTCGTAGAGGTTAATAATGTAGACTTTTTAGATGATCAGAGTGAAAATGTTATTTATTATACGTTATCACATAAAATTTACTTGCACTAGTATTGCTGCTAATTCATTAATTGGAGATAAAGCCAAATATTCCACATTTAAATTAGCATTTAATTCGAATTAACAATCAACGTGCTATATTTCTTCAAAGTCAAATCTTGGTATAATTTTAGAAAAAATTGTACTTACTTTTTGTAATGAACTATCAATGACTTCAAAGTATACTTAGAAGTTATGAATGTATTTTTTAAAGATTTATGTCATAATGACAAACTGATTTCAATAAACATTTTCAATAGTTCGTTACGGAAACAGAACTCCAATAAAAAACAGTTTGTGGAAAATATTCAAAAAACTACTTTTACACGGAAAAAAAATCTAACCTCTGTAGTACGTAGCATCTTCCTCGTACAGTGTAGGTATGCTATTACTTTCGCAGTACGTCAATTTAAACCGTGCGCGTATGAATTTGTGACGTTAAAAGTATATTACATTGTTTACCGTCAGTGTATAAAAAAGATACCGCGGTTGGAGAAACGCCGCACCAAAGTAAACATTAGCGGAACCTTCAATTGGAAAGGACCCATACTCCATAGGTGTACGAATTGTGCAATTGACATAGTTAGTCCGTTCCGTTGTAAGCAATCTATACCTCAGCGGGAGACGAGCTTTACAACTGTAGGTAGTGCGAGTGCGTACCACCGGTCTATAGCGGCGCTACCGCAAGAGTTCAGCATCTATAAGCATATTTGTAGAAGGTCTTAATCTGATACTATATACTAATAAATACTTTAAAATTTTGTATATAATCTTTAGCGGGATATAAAATACTAACTGCAGTAGTATGAAGCGTTTCGCACTACAGAGGTTAGATTTTTTTTCCCGTGTATATAATCTATAAAATTTGAAATAGATAATAATATAATAAATATTCTTGAACAATATATTACCTGTAATATTGTAATAAATAAAACTTTGGAACATAAATTAAGTGAAAATGGTTTATATACTTCAAAAGTCAAATCTATTTTATCACCTACATATGCTGATACAAATGCTTATACTAAAATTATTAGTAAAATAATTTGTGAAAGTAAAGTATATTTAAGTGTTAATAGTATAAAAATTGATGATCAAACGAACTTTCCTATAAGTGAAGTTCGATCGTAATTATACGAGAACTCCGCTCGAAGAGATTATATACATGTAGTATTTCCTCAATTGCTTGCCAGATGACACAACGGATTATTTCAGAGAACAAAAAAAACTATAGCGTTGGAGGGGGAGCACCTCTGCGAGCACTCCTTTCCTTTTTATCTCTTCATTCTTTACGAGATTGTAAAATATTGTTAACCTTTTGACTGCGGGGGTGGTCGATATATCGACCACTTAAAATACACAACATATTTAATATGTTTTTAGATCAATTTTGATGTTTTGAATGTATATAAAATAGTTTTATAATTCCTCAAAATATTATTCACCTTGAAAATAGGTATTTCAAGGTCAAATTTCATCCCTAGTAGAAGCGAGAATTTTAGAGTGATTTCTTTCGCAATTTTATATACTGTTTATAAAAAATACTTTAAAAAATCACTGCGGTATCTTTAACCTTGAAAATTTACAGTCAAGGTCATATTGTATTTTATTTGCATAAGCGAAAGTTCGATCTAGCTTTTTAGCGTTATTGATGAGGTCAAAACGGGAAAAAAAGTAAAAAAATCCTAAAATTATCTTTGTTCATGAAAATGTCTACTTCGCGATGAAATTTTAGTTTCCAAAACAAAATAGCGAGCTTCAACCTTATTTTTGAAGGTTACATAAAATGCTGCGGCATTCATTTTCAGCGTGATCTAAAATCAATGACGTAAACACAAAATCTGTTTTTTACTATTTCGGTCTGGGAGTTGGTATATCTTTGTTGTTCGTCAACTGGGTACGAAATAAATGTCATCACTTATTGCAGAAACTCGTCTAATCTTCAAAAATATTATAATCTCAAAAAATTAATTTATTTTTTATTCATTCATATTTATAAATTTACAATACGATGCAGATTGGTACTTCTCATGCATAACTTATTAGTCTCCAGGATTTGCACAGTATATAATTTTTACTATTTTCACTTTTTGAATATTATACTATTGAATAGTGTAATTATTCTATCTTCTATAAAATGGCTGAACATGAAGCTTAGAGTAGTGGCGAGTCCGAATCAGAAAATGAAGTATTAGAAAACGAGGTTTTAGACAATGGAGCAGAAAATGAAGACATCGGGGAAGTCAATTTGGAAGACTTTTCTTATAAGGAAACTCAATTGTCTGAGGACGCGTATTTTTATCCATCAATCAAAGATTTTCAAGGTAGCTCCGAAATAAATTCGAATATCTCTTTTTCAGGAAATACACCAATTGATTATTTCAATTACTTTTGTGATTCTTCTTTGCTCAAAAAAATTGTAGAGGAAACCAATCGTTACGCAACTCAAAATCGCATAACTCGTTCTTCCCACATGAAAGCTTGGTCCCCTGTCACAAAAACAGAATTGGAAACTTTTTTAGGCCTTTCCATTCTAATGGGCCATGTCTGTAAAGGCGATTTACAAAGTTATTGGTCCACAGATCTTTTGCTACACACTCCAATTTTTGGCCAAATAATGCCTCGCGATAGATATATTCACATCCTACGATGTTTTCATTATCATAATAATGAAGAAATCGAAAATCATCCTTTAGTGAAAATAAAGCCAGTAATAGAACACGTGCAAAGCAAATTTTCAGCAGTTCTTACTCCAGGAAAAAATCTGTGCATAGATGAAAGTCTATTATTATGGAAAGGTAGGCTTCGATTCAAGCAGCACATTCCTTTGAAGAAAACGCTTTGGCATCAAGTTATTCATGATTGTAGACTGCGAGACGGGATTCGTGTTGGGTTTTATTGTTTATACTGGCGCAGACACTGATTATCAAAAGTTTGATTTGGGTGTTACTGGCGATATTGTAGCTCACTTTTTACAATCTTATTTTTATAAGGGTCATATTGTATTTTATTTGCATAAGCGAAAGTTCGATCTAGCTTTTTAGCGTTATTGATGAGGTCAAAACGGGAAAAAAAGTAAAAAAATCCTAAAATTATCTTTGTTCATGAAAATGTCTATTTCGCGATGAAATTTTAGTTTCCAAAACAAAATATCGAGCTTCAACCTTATTTTTGAAGGTTACATAAAATGCTGCGGCATTCATTTTCAGCGTGATCTAAAATCAATGACGTAAACACAAAATCTGTTTTTTACTATTTCGGTCTGGGAGTTGGTATATCTTTGTTGTTCGTCAACTGGGTACGAAATAAATGTCATCACTTATTGCAGAAACTCGTCTAATCTTCAAAAATATTTTAATCTCAAAAAATTAATTTATTTTTTATTCATTCATATTTATAAATTTATTGGTACTTCTCATGCATAACTTATTAGTCTCCAGGATTTGCACAGTATATAATTTTTACTATTTTCACTTTTTGAATATTATACTATTGAATAGTGTAATTATTCTATCTTCTATAAAATGGCTGAACATGAAGCTTAGAGTAGTGGCGAGTCCGAATCAGAAAATGAAGTATTAGAAAACGAGGTTTTAGACAATGGAGCAGAAAATGAAGACATCGGGGAAGTCAATTTGGAAGACTTTTCTTATAAGGAAACTGAATTGTCTGAGGACGCGTATTTTTATCCATCAATCAAAGATTTTCAAGGTAGCTCCGAAATAAATTCGAATATCTCTTTTTCAGGAAATACACCAATTGATTATTTCAATTACTTTTGTGATTCTTCTTTGCTCAAAAAAATTGTAGAGGAAACCAATCGTTACGCAACTCAAAATCGCATAACTCGTTCTTCCCACATGAAAGCTTGGTCCCCTGTCACAAAAACAGAATTGGAAACTTTTTTAGGCCTTTCCATTCTAATGGGCCATGTCTGTAAAGGCGATTTACAAAGTTATTGGTCCACAGATCTTTTGCTACACACTCCAATTTTTGGCCAAATAATGCCTCGCGATAGATATATTCACATCCTACGATGTTTTCATTATCATAATAATGAAGAAATCGAAAATCATCCTTTAGTGAAAATAAAGCCAGTAATAGAACACGTGCAAAGCAAATTTTCAGCAGTTCTTACTCCAGGAAAAAATCTGTGCATAGATGAAAGTCTATTATTATGGAAAGGTAGGCTTCGATTCAAGCAGCACATTCCTTTGAAGAAAACGCTTTGGCATCAAGTTATTCATGATTGTAGACTGCGAGACGGGATTCGTGTTGGGTTTTATTGTTTATCCTGGCGCAGACACTGATTATCAAAAGTTTGATTTGGGTGTTACTGGCGATATTGTAGCTCACTTTTTACAATCTTATTTTTATAAGGGTCATGTTGTATACATAGACAATTGATATACATCTCCCACTTTGGCGGAATTTTTACACGATCGTGATACAGGTATGTGTGGTACAGTGAAAGCAAATAGAAAGGGAATGCCAAAGCTTGAAAGCAAGTTAGTTCGAGGTGAAGTACAATTCTCTCACAACGATGTGTGGATGGCAGTGAGGTGGGAAGATAAACGTAGCGTTCGTATGCTTACAACTGTACACGAACTTGAATTCTGTGCAACTGGAAAAAAATGTTACCTAACAAATAAAGATATTATAAAGCCAAGGTGTGTCCACGATTATAATCAAAATATGGGTGGTATCGATAATGTTGATAGACAATTATCTATAACAGAAACAGTGCGAAAAACAATGAAATGGTATCGAAAGCTTATTTTTCATCTTATTGATCTGAATGAGAAACGTGAAAGCTATATCATTTCCTTGATTTAGATTACAGGTTGCTAGATTATTACTGAAACTTGATCCTTCTGCAAGCATCTCTCCTTACAATGACTCTCCCATTCGATTAGTTGGCCGCCATTTCCCGAGGCAAGGTACAAGTCGAAGATGCCACTTGTGCTCTTTGCGTAAGACTCCACGTAGAACGACATACATTTGCCCTAGTTGTGAAACTCCTCTATGCGCAGCACCATGCTTTAAAGAGTACCACACAAAAGAGACATTACCGTAGAGCCAATCATTCCTACGTGAGAGGCAAGGGGACTCACGGAAATCAAGCACCCCGAAACGTGAGAGGCAAGGGGACTCACGAAAATCAAGCACCCCAATGGGATCACCTTTTCGCCACGTCCACGCCGTTGATCCTGGGTTATGCTAAGAGCAAATGTCAGAATATTTCTTGACATCTTGACAAATGTAGCAGATTTTTGTTGCACTTGTTTTAGAAGTGAATGCGACCTTGAATGTAAATTTTTAAGATGAATGATACCTCAGCTATTTTTCTCAGAATTTTTTTTATTCAGTCCATGACACTATGTTCGAAAATCTTCAAAAAATTCTATCTATGCTAGAAAAAAAATTTGACCTTGAAAAATAGATTGACCTTGAGAAATATCTCTAGGATTCTTATACCCTCTACACTGAAAAAAAAATAAAGCAGAATTTGCTTGAGAGCCAAGCAATATCTACCGTGGTGACTCCGGTAAATGAGACAAAGTTGTTATTCCTTTAGAAGCCAAGCAGTTTCTACTTGGGCCTATCAAGCAATACATACTCGACATTAAGAAAGAGATAGACCTAGAATATATATGTATTTTAAAATTGTTAAAAAAGAAAAAGAGGATAAACATTTTAAGATAGTTGAAAGTAAAGGAAATTATTATATGTTTAATTATTGAAATTAACTTTTACAAGTATACAGTCAATAATATATACGAAAAACGTACAGTCAAAAAGTAAGGTTATGTCTTACTCGGAAGCAAAATGCGAATATACCGGAGACCCAAGCAGAAACTGCTTTGTAGCCTAGCACAAATTACTTTTGTTATCAAAAGTAGAAGTCTCTTCGCTGTTTACGGCGGGTTCTGCTTTATTTTTTTTTCAGTGTAGAGTTTTCCTGGAAAATGAGAAAAAAATTTTACATTGTGCTTTACGTTGCCTGCGGGGGTGGTCGATTTATCGACCAGCAGTCAGGGTGGAGACTCTACCTGAAATATCCAATGATCTCATGTACACATTTGGCATTTTATAAAAGGTCGTTTAGTACTAAAATTTTCCCGCAGCCAAAAGGTTAAAGTAAATCTTCAAAGGGGTGGGACATTTAAGGAAGGATATAATCTCTTCAAGCGAAGTTCTCGTACAATTATGATTGAACTTCACTTACAGGTAAGTTTGTTTGATCATCAATTATACTTCGAACCTTGCTCTCGAGATTATATGCATGTAGTTATTTAGAGTAACTTTAACAATGTATACTGTTTCGGTAGTTGGCCGATACAAAATCGTGTTACGAGGAAGCCAAAGAAAAAATAAGTGAACGTGTGTCTTCTCTCGTATGGTCTTTTATTTTTTTGTTAATTCGTACAACAACGACTAGACGGTTGGACCGTGCATAGTCGACTGACTGTGATTCGAGCGCTTTAATTGTGCTTTACAATAACGATCACCAGTTGGCGCTTTTGAATTAAAATTATTGGCTGTAAATTAAACATACCGGCCCCCTTGAAAGAATCCGCTTTTCAACAGAAAAACAAAAATTAATTTACGTTGCATTTAAAAATGTTCATAAAACATAAAACAATATACATTTTAGCGCATTAAAATAAAACGCATTTATAAACATTAACCTAAAACCTAAAATTAAAAATCGCATTACAATCAAGTTTACAAAATACGCAATATAATATAATTGTTAATTGATTATTGAACCTCAATTGTTAAATTCAAATTTCAGTAATCGGGCGCTTGTATACACCTTTAGATGTACGCACGGTGACAGCGCGTACAAGGCCATCTAAACCTGGATGGACGCTTTCAATTATGTAAACAATACAGCTGTACAAGGAACAGTATGTTATACGTAAACAACGTATATAACATACCTCTTTCACAGTATATAAAATAAATACGCATAATTGCGTAATCCCCACGACAAATTATTTACCTGAAGCTATAGACGGAGAGGCTATCAGTCACCGCGGTTGACGTCGTCGAGGAGAGGGGTGAATCGGCCTCGAGCAGCGATGCGGCGGCGGGTGAGTTCGTACCTGAAACTCACACCGTACAACTTAGTGAATAACGCTAGAAGGAACGAGGTAATAGTTACCTAGGAAGAAGTATACAGCATCTCCGAGACATGAACTGCACCAGGTCAACATACACTTACAGCACATGTGTACCGCTACTGCCTGAATACAGCGGTAATCGACTCGCTCGCTCGATGCGAGATCGATGTACCGCGTACAAGTACGTACTGCGCAGGCGCGCGGTACGATCGCGGCTCTCGAGCACGCCGAGAGCCAGAGCTCTACGGACGGTCAATCTGACGACGTCGGCTTAGCAGCGAGCGATCGAAGCGAGTGCGAGTGAGCATAAAGTGCGAAAGAGAGAGAGAGAGAGAGAGAGAGAGAGAGAGCGAGTAGCAGCGTCCAGACCAAGCGTCCCGGATTCTCCGCAAAAAGGTTTGGTGTTTGAATACCTCTCTCTGCTGGCGGTATCGCCGTGTACCGCGGAAGGTGCGGGCGAGCATCCCGTTCCTTCCCGTCCTTCCCCTTCCTCCCCTACAGCGTATACGGGCATACCCGTATTCCGGCCGCTTATCGGGCTAGTGATCATATTGAGGACTGCTCAATATTCTTTTTGTTACGATTACCCGCGAGTAATCGGTAGTTGTCGCGTAATAACGCGGCTGGCGCCCACTCAATAATTATTATTTTTTATAATAAATACCTATTTTATTTATAATTAATTGCTGACCCTCATTAACCTGCACCCTGATCCCCAGTGCAGCGTTACAAAGTAACTTTGCATTGTATTAAAAGTTTCAATTTTAACTCTTCTTGTTTGAACTGAATCATGTTGTTCCTCTGTAAAAATATAATTAAATTTCTACATATTAAGGCGACAAGCCTGGGTCCGCTTAAATATCTCATTTCATGATAAAAACAAACTATATATTTTGAATATGTTACCATACCAATAGTTGTTGCTACATCGTAATCGTTAATATCAGCTGGAAGGTTAATTGAATCTTCATCCTCGTCGAGCAAATAAGTATCATTATTTATTTTAAATGTTAATTTGCATCCGCCCTTAAAATATTCTTTCAATACTGCTTTTCTCAAAGCGTTGTTATGAATTTTAAAGTGATAAATATCACCATCATGTTTTATTTTTATCGTCCTGCCTAAGCCAGTTGAAGTGGATTCTAAATTCATGTTAAGCTAAGACTGTAAAAAAATATATATAACTTAACCTAACCTCATTTATTATTATATAGAAAATATTTATATTTATTTTAATTTTATGAATACTATACCTTTTCAATGTACTTTATCTCTCCAAAGTCCAAAAAAATCCTCAAAACTTCTTCTTTACATTTTAAATATTTAAAAACACAGATTGCAGCAAAACACCGCACACGTCGTGCTTAGTTCCCACATTTGCACACGGCATGACGTTCGTACAGCGCACGCAATCGGGGCACGAACGCACATTCGACGGTGGTGACGCATAGGCGCTTCCGTAGATCTCGGTGGATATGTGCGAGGCGAGACAATCTCTATTCTATATTATATTAAAATTCATCCGTTCTCCGGTGTCCGGCGGTGGTGTCCGGTGTCCCGCGGCGGTGTCCGGTCCCCTGTTGTAAAAATTAAGAGTATGTGTGGAGTGGTAGGGTTAACACTGATATTTCGGGATAACTTCACTAATTACGGGATTTCCTGGATATTTCGGGAATTTTTGAGTTATTTATATATTTATAAATACTCTAAATACAAAAGATCAAATTCTGTTATTGTTGAACTACTAATAATATCTACTATATCAAATAATGATAAATAAAATTGCCAAATTTCATCATCTTCAGGTATTAAGTCACCGACAATGATTCCAAAATACGAAATTAAAAATGACATTTCAGATGCAGTTTTAATAATATAACCATTATTTAAATGAAGTTGACTAATGCTGGTAATTTTATTTCCTCGATCAGTTTCAGCATGTAAAAAAAAATATATATTTGTTTTTTGTTTTCTTTATTATACCAGATGGGTAAAAAGGGGGGTCGAATATCTTGATTTATAAATAATTTACGATTTAAGTATAATGAATAATAAAATTTTATTTCAAATATCACTGAATAATATTAGCCCGTCGCGATTACACCCACACATACACTCACATACATACATACAATAATCTTGAGCGTGACGATGTGCTGTGTAGACGTCAGAGACTCTTCGAGGACTCGGTGATGGCTGGCGATCCGTCGTACCGGTATGAAGACCTCCCGGAGAACTTAGAGATGGTCGTCCGAATGCCTTTTTCAGGTGCGCACCCCTTTCGCAAAATTGAGGTTTACGGTTGATGTTATTTGTAACGGGCTCTACTCGAAATCCCGATTTTTCAGTTCGCCGATAACGACTTGATTATCAATCGGTCTGCGGTCTAGGACCGCTCGATAGCGAGTGTCTTTCTTTTCGCCTTGAGCTGTTGCTCTCCAGGCCCCGAATTAAATCTCCAAGTTTCAACGGGCACTCTTTTCCGAGAAGCATGATCTCAAGCGTGACCATCGAGTAGACATAAATAGAGATATTGATTGCTTGATCGGGATTATCGGCTTATTACCATTACAAGCATAATCAAAATCTTTGAGTCTCATTTAATTGATCAAGGGTAAAATATTTTGATTTTATGCAATAATTAATAATTTTAGCCATGTCATAACGTGCCACGCCAAGGTATATATCATGCATCATATCGCATACAACATTGTCAAACACATGATAATACGGTATTTCATTAAAAATACATACACCTTTCACACCTTTCGATAAATGTAGTAAATCATTTTTGTAATTTTCTTTACTTCGTAAAAGACTTGGAATTTCCTTGCAAAGATAATTGGCTTCGTTTTTGTGTGCACAACAAAGGCGACAGTAATAATTACTATGGAAACTTTCATTAAAACCCAAAATAGCATTTAAGCCTAAATTATCTCCGAGTATTCCTAAGACAATGAAAAATACTTTTTTAGATTTACCATTCACAATTATTTCGATGCCCTCTTCTGTAAGATAAGTTAATTCTTTAGATAAATTTTTAAAACATTTAAAATTGCCAAAACCCTTTTGATCTGAACTGTAAATTAATTGTGCCAAGAAGATATTTTCTAATGCTGACGCAAATTTTGGCGGTAAACTTGCTATGCAATAATATAAACCACCGATTTTGTGAATTCCAGCTGCGGACGATAAAGGGTTATTAATTTCAAAATCGTCATAATAGAGATATAACGGTATTACAATTTTGTTAGAAAACATTTCCTTCACTTCACCCCATCGTTTTCCTTGATAAATACTTGTGTAAACAGTTTCACCTTTTAGTTCAGATTCTTGCATCGAGTAAGACATAATAGTGTTAAAAACATTTGGTAATTCTAAAAAATTTTTTAACATTTGTCTCATTGGCACTAAATACCCATAACACTTTTTTTTTACAAATACCGTGCTTCCTTGCTTTCTCTGATCATCATTTAATTCTCCTATTTGAAATTTAATTGGTTTTACAAGAATATTAAGTTTATTAAAAAATTGTTTTCTTTTATAATCTGATTCTTTATTTTCTAAAAGAGGTATATAACTTAAACGTCTAATTTTATCGTATTCATTTGGAAGTATTAACTGAAAATGATTAAATATTAGTGAAATGGTTTGCCTAATAAAATTTAAAAATTCTTCAACTACATCTTGAATGACAGATTGCGTAATGGATTGATTACTATACAACTTTGCAATAAAAAATAAAATACTATTTTGTAAAATTTTGTTCGCAGAATCTGAATCATTATTTGATTTTGAAAGTAGGGAAGAATTAAATGATGCATCAGAAAGTGCTGCGGAGCTCGGCTCATCGCAGCATCTTAAAACTTCTTTTGTACAACTAATATTTTTTGTTATTTTACTGCTTGGTTTATCGCAATGCAACATATGTTTTTTTAATGTTGGCACAGAAACAATTTTCGGAAACATCCATCGTTTATGCAAGTATATGCATTTTGATAGGAATGAAAAATTTTTAAATGATTTAAATAAACAAGCTGTACATGAAAATACTTATCACAGTATTCACATTTCATTTTTAAGAAATGATTTTAAGTTAAAGTTAAATATTTTTTATTAATTAATTATTTTGTTTAATTTATTTAAAACTGTGTAAACAAGTAGTATACGTATATCAGCACTTGTTTTTATTTTAAGCACAGCCCATTGAATAAAATAGCATATATTTTCACTCTCTATTGGATAAGATATATTAATCGTCAAATAAATTTTAAATAGAGTTAATATTGCTTGCATAAGCGATGGAAAACTATATGAAGTATCGTCAACTCGTATATAGAAATTGTTTAATTTATTATAATTTACTCCAACTACTATAATGAATGGTTGAACTTGCAGGCCCATGGAAAACATTTTTTTCCTTTTTTTGCTTACTTCATTTTCAATATCACCTGCAATCTGAAATTATAATTTCATTAATAAATTTGAAAAAAATATTTTTTATTTGATCATTTTATTTTATGTTCTATTTTTATTTATTATCACTAATAATTATGAAATTTGTTTTTTTGCATAAAATAGACATATTTTGACATGAAGAATAACACCTTCCCATGATTCAACAGATGTAGGCTTCCAAAATAATTTTCGTTTTTTGTTTTCGGAGCTTTTAATACAAACTCTATTAGATTTTGGAGCTAAAACAATGTTTACCAGTTGTAACTCAATAAAACATCGGCTATCTACGTACAATTATTTAAAATTTAATATTATAATAAATAAGTAGGTATAGGGTGGTATGGCGAGACGTAAACAAACCCCCACCACGCCTCTCTCGAGGTCTGCCGAAGGGCCGGTATAGCGCGCCGCGTCTATTTTTAGACTATCTCTCTCTTTCTCTCTCCCACGCACATGTACGTGCTCTCTCTCTCTCTCTCTCTCTCTCTCTCTCTCTCTCTCTCTCTCTCTCTCTCGCGCTTACGTTCCAGCACTCGAGCGTCTAAGGACTGGTATAGCGCGATGTACACAATACCGATACTCCCACTCCTCGGCAACTTCTCTCTTTCTCTCTCGCGCTGTCTACAACTCTGGCGTGCATCTAAGGGCTGGTATAGCGCGATGTACACAACACCGATACTCCCACTCCTCGGCAACCTCTCTCTTTCTCTCTCGCCCTGTCTACGACTCTGGCGTGCATCTAAGGGCTGGTATAGCGCGATGTACACAACACCGATACTCCCACTCCCCGGCAACCTCTCTCTTTCTCTCTTGCGGTGTCTACGACTTCGACGTGCATCTATGGGTTGGTATAGCGCAGCCCTCGGTTTTGGGGCTGGTATGGCGAGACGTAAACAAATCGCCGTCTCCGTGGTGTTTGTGCGCAGGTACGATATGCAGAGCCGTATCTATTATAGACAATGCGACGATATACCGAATTGGTCTCTCTTCTGTACAAATTAATTAGTTAAAGGTATATATAAGAAGGAAAAAAAGTAATGTGGTTATAGTGGAAGGGTAAATAATTCAATACTCTCTTTTGATTAAATATTAAAAAAAAATTATTTATTAAGGTATAAAAATTTCATAAAAATTACATTTTTTTATAACCATCTTTTTTTGGTATACTACAAGTATTAATAGAAACTATTTCACTGTATTTTTTCCATTGAGACTTGAATTTGTTTTCATTATTTTTTTCTTGCTTATCTAGTAGAGGCTTGTGCTCCGGATTGTTGGTATTTGGACCCATGTTGATGTGAGTATTGAAATAGAATGAGTAGACTTGCTCGAGTGATTTGTATTTATACTATTCTTCAAACATGATAGCGTGTAGATCTTTTGAAATCAAGGGTAAGTCGAACGCGTAAATTTCACCCAACACAATTGGTAAATATATATACTTAAACCCATCGTTATCATCTTCGACCATTTTCTCGTTGACAAACTCTTCTATGTCAGCATACTGGGTTGAATAGTACTGTTTAAACACTTTAAAGTCTTGTAAAATACTTTTAGCATTTTCACCTTCTTCCTTCCCAAGTTTATCTTTTAAAAATTCGAGCGTACAATCGACAGTCCTATTAACTTTACCAACTATTTCTGTGAGTAATCCAAGATGCAAATCTATCAAACCGCTCTGGTTTCGAAGTCCATCAAACGTTGATTGTTGCATTACTATAGCTGGTGGATTATGACGAAGCTTCTTCTTCTTACAAGATGGATTTTCAATTAGCGTTTCAATATCACTTTCTTCTATAATATCGTGATTAGGCTCTGGTCTTTCGTCGATGATAATTGTTCTATGACCTTATGACGATGTAAAGCTTAAATCGTGCTTATCGAGAAAAATCTTACTTGGACGTCCAAACTCTCGATAAAAAGAATAATTGTTATCGAAATATGATGTTATCAGATCAAAGTATAGTTTCAAACTGTCCCAACTTTCTATGTCCAGTGTAAGGTTCTTGTATGACGGTCCTGCGGTAATTAACTTAATAACATAGTGATAATATCCTCCTCTCTGCTCAAGTCCTACGCAGACCCTCTTTGTGTTTGATTTATTCAGAGCATACGTTGTAGCTAATAAGAGATTAGGCAACTCCGGGTACACTTCACGTTTTCTTAATTGACACTCAGCCATTTTTTTACTTCAATTGTACACTAGAAATTTACAAACGTTATACTACACTATTTCGTTCGGTAAACTCACAGATTGACTGTCTATGCTCAACTGACTGTTCTACAATCACCTTCTCATGTATTTATGATTGTCCCACCACTTTCGGGTATTAGTTACTTTAACCAGATGTAACGTAGTACATCAACGTAGTGGGGTAGTACATAAATTAGAATTCTAAAAATAAAATTGAATGCACATTAACAGATGTTGCACTGATTGTTTGGTTGTGAAAATCAGATGTAACAGGAAAAATAAAAATTATGCACTTCTGCATATAAGAAATAAATAACGTTTGTCATTAATATAATAATAAAAAAAAGGGAAAAGGATTAGAATGTTAGGAAAAGAAACACAACTGTTTACACATCAACCATATTATTTATTTTAAAACTACATTAATGTTAAATAATCTTTCTAGAAATACATGATTGATTACAATATCCTAAACCACGTGAGAGTTCATCACCAAACGCAAACGTTCTCTTACATTTTTTATATTTCAGTTTCTTACAAATTTTTTTATAAAAATTAATAGCTAAATTATCATTTTTTATAGTATTTTGTGTGAATAATTGAGAAAATGTGTTGAGATCTCCACCTTGACACATATGATGTAAAAACATTATACAGTATTGACCACAGCACGTTGAATCACCGCTTTAAAGTTTCTTAGTATTATATTCGAATCTTTCACAGTTACGTCGAAGACGTTCTAAATGATGATGAGACAACGGTGGGAAACCATAACTATCGAAATACGTTCCAATTTTGTCTTTATTTACGTAAATTGCTATCCAGTGCGTCCCTGGTTTTGTATGTTCATCCACATTACACGTTATTGCTATTGGGGTTGGCATTGCACGTGGAATCCGATCCGCTGCGTAGACTCCGATTGTTGTAGCTTCTATACCCTCCAGAGCTCTCGCAATCTCTATTGTATTCATTATTGTCTTCTTCTTTTTCTGTATTTTCTTTAAGGGATTTCTCACTATCAAGAATATAATTATCGACACTTGCACTATCGTCGTCGTCAGAGATTGGAGCTGTTGAATCTGTATCACTATCTCTAGTATCTCTCCATAAGCGTTTTTGCAGACTATCGTAAATTGTTTCAGAACTATTTTTAGGAAAAAATTTACGATCTTGCTCCGACAGTTGTGAATAAAGCCATACCTTTAATAAGTATGCTCTCTGCAAAGCGCACTGCGACGTTTTATACTTGTCTTGCATACTTGCGTGTAGAATGCATTTGTGTTTACAATCGAACGCTTTATGTAAATCGCTGAAACTTTCCTTGGTATAGTCGTCAATATTAACAATTCTTCGAGCCAACAGAGATTCAAGATATAGAGCTTTTTCACTTCCTTTCACGTATATTTTTGATGCGTTTCTCGCGATACCATAAAAATACACATGTAATTTACGTAATGTAATATCACCATCAAACCATGGTATCCCATGAAGTCGTGCCGTAACAAAATCGTTTGCAGATCTCACTTTGCATGGTAATTCTTCGTAATACCGAGGCGACATTACTATCCAATGACCGATAACGTGACCTTGAAGAGAAACTATAGCAACTTCTTTTGGAAAAAATTTATTATGCTTGTCTCTGAGACCTTGCATATCTATAATGTAATCCATGATTACCGACGTACTTTTGCCAAGACGAACTATCGCGAGAACGGAGACTGAGAAGCAAACTGAAAATCGAAAATTCTACATCGACATTTTATACAGGTTTCCCCCTCCACGCTTTCATGCTCTAACTATGTAACGAGCAGATTACCAGATGTGTAGTTGAACCAATGCTTTATGCGTTGAAGTCTGTTAAAATTTGACGGTTGGAATCTATTTCTAGAATGTTGTCAAACTCTGCGTAAACGATACAATTAATGGTTTCCGTTAAAGCTTGCTCGAATCGTACTTCAATGCGCAAGGCACCTGATCGTACAAGACTCCAATGAGATGAAAAATGCGCCGACATGTCGGGGGTAAGATCGAATGCGAATAAAGAATATCCAAGAGAGTAAGTGGTACGGCTGATATCGATACCCTCGTTTAGGTAATGTATGCCAGTGCCAGAAAATAGTGTATGAAATGCATCTATAGACAAAGTACTTGTACCTGTGAACCTTGGTTGTAGTGGTTTGCTCGGTACTTGCACACCGTCTACGTACAATGAGAGAAAGTTTATTGAAAAAATGTTTGAAATGGAAAGGATTGAGTTGCCGGTTACCGTTAAATGCACGATTTAGAACAAAACCAAGAATGACTTCGGTAATTGACCTAAAATAACGTTATCGAGGGTATACTCCAAGAATTCCACTATGCATAGTAAACGACTTTATTTCGACTCTGGTAATGGGATATTTGGCTGTTGTTTTTGCTAATGCCTTTGCGTGAGCTAGTAATATACCAGGACTTATTTTAGCTCTCCGTACAATAAGCGTTGCCTCTTTAATACGTACTGAAAATTGTCCATCTGAGGAAAAATCCATGAGACAGAATGCATCTTTACTACGTACAAGTCTTACTCTCATTCTACACCGTTGACATGTCGACTGTTTTTCCACGTAATGTAATATCACCATCAAACCATGGTATCCCATGAAGTCGTGCCGTAACAAAATCGTTTGCAGATCTCACTTTGCATGGTAATTCTTCGTAATACCGAGGCGACATTACTATCCAATGACCGATAACGTGACCTTGAAGAGAAACTATAGCAACTTCTTTTGGAAAAAATTTATTATGCTTGTCTCTTAGACCTTGCATATCTATAATGTAATCCATGATTACCGACGTACTTTTGCCAAGACGAACTATCGCGAGAACGGAGACTGAGAAGCAAACTGAAAATCGAAAATTCTACATCGACATTTTATACAGGTTTCCCCCTCCACGCTTTCATGCTCTAACTATGTAACGAGCAGATTACCAGATGTGTAGTTGAACCAATGCTTTATGCGTTGAAGTCTGTTAAAATTTGACGGTTGGAATCTATTTCTAGAATGTTGTCAAACTCTGCGTAAACGATACAATTAATGGTTTCCGTTAAAGCTTGCTCGAATCGTACTTCAATGCGCAAGGCACCTGATCGTACAAGACTCCAATGAGATGAAAAATGCGCCGACATGTCGGGGGTAAGATCGAATGCGAATAAAGAATATCCAAGAGAGTAAGTGGTACGGCTGATATCGATACCCTCGTTTAGGTAATGTATGCCAGTGCCAGAAAATAGTGTATGAAATGCATCTATAGACAAAGTACTTGTACCTGTGAACCTTGGTTGTAGTGGTTTGCTCGGTACTTGCACACCGTCTACGTACAATGAGAGAAAGTTTATTGAAAAATGTTTGAAATGGAAAGGATTGAGTTGCCGGTTACCGTTAAATGCACGATTTAGAACAAAACCAAGAATGACTTCGGTAATTGACCTAAAATAACGTTATCGAGGGTATCTCCAAGAATTCCACTATGCATAGTAAACGACTTTATTTCGACTCTGGTAATGGGATATTTGGCTGTTGTTTTTGCTAATGCCTTTGCGTGAGCTAGTAATATACCAGGACTTATTTTAGCTCTCCGTACAATAAGCGTTGCCTCTTTAATACGTACTGAAAATTGTCCATCTGAGGAAAAATCCATGAGACAGAATGCATCTTTACTACGTACAAGTCTTACTCTCATTTCTACACCGTTGAGAAGAAACTTTGATTGATTGAAAACATCGCAATGCAAATGACCAATCATGTCGACTGTTTTTCCACCTAAAGTAAAGTATTGACGATTTATTAGACCGATATTTGCTCCAGTGGCATTACGAGCCATATTTGGTGGTGCATCCATGTTACCGGCTGTATCCGGATAAAATAGCGCAGCGGTCAGATGAGATTGTCGAGCTCTCGAGCTCGTACATTCAAAGATTCTTTTAAATTAGCACCACTGTTTGTAACGTCATCGAGTACGTGTAATCCAGCGCGAACAGCCTCCTTTCCTACAGTCTTGACAACGCTAGTGAGATAAGGAACAATTTTTCTAAATATCGAACCGAGAAAACTTCCGATTCCACAACCCTTTTGATACGTTGAACCCGAGTATACGTTTTTTACACCTCTAGAACCGCCACCAGCCTGCTCTCCGTAGTACTGAATATAATGACTCATATTATGTACTTAGCGCATGCGTTTGAAATGAAGTTTTATCGTCAATGTACCAAACTCGAATGGGATTGATTTTCCGTGTTGATCCCTTATATCGATGATAATATTTCGAAAAGTGTGATGCAGTAATGGTATATAATGAATTGGTGCATATTGCCTCACCATATTTGTTCCAAATTTATATTTCGGAGTATCCAGAGCGACTATTCTTAAAAGCGCAGCCTGAATGTCGCCAACTGTGTAAGGCTCACAAATATCTGTATAAACGTAAAGTTGATCAGGTATAGCTTGCGAGAGACAAGCGGGTCTATTACCAATATTTGACGATAAACTACCCTTTCCAGTAACAATTGTACCTGTCGCTCTATGAACATCATTTTGAAAACCGAAAATACGAAGAATTTTTTGATTAAATGTCGTATAATGTGGTACCTCGCAATTACAAGTTTGCTTTAACATGTAAAAACTTTTCTGAAATTGACTCGGTACGAGGGCTTGATGTTCGCGTACGATTTGAACATTGTTTATTTCACTCGTCAGCTGTTCAATATTATCGTAAATTCCGTATGAAAAGTTACAGATGCCGTCAAAATCAGAATATTATTTTTTAGCAGTACCTAATTTAAAGTTATAAAAATTATCTGATTTTTGTATATGCATGATAGTACAAGGAACGTGAATTTCAGCGAGGCCAACTTCCCAATTTCCATTTAATCGGATTTCGTGACTTAAATACGTGGTAAAATAAGTAGTTGTATTGTCTGGAAAGTACGACATACTACTATTGCTCGGTAGTACCAAATAAAAGTCTTCAAGGTGATCCATGTTTACAACGATTTTACGTCAGATGCTTTAATCCAAGAATTAAATTTTTCAGGGTAACCTACCCACTTTACCAATAGTTTTTTTCTTTTTCCCACACCTTTACTTTGTAGCACACGTTCGATTTCAAATTGTTGCTCACTGGCAACGCGGTGTGATCCCACGCGCGCTAACTCTTCGGTGTAAAAGATTCCGTCAATCACCTCGTTGTTCAAATCTCGCAATTCGTAAATATATATATTTTGGCGTCGTAAAATTCGATTTACAATAAATATTTCTTTGCTGAAGTTTTTTTCAAAACCTTTCTCGAACGTTGCCTTTGACCTACTGATGCGTACGTGATCACCGACGCTGTATTTA
Source organism: Theocolax elegans (assembly GCA_026168455.1). Classification (NCBI taxonomy): domain Eukaryota; kingdom Metazoa; phylum Arthropoda; class Insecta; order Hymenoptera; family Cerocephalidae; genus Theocolax; species Theocolax elegans. The sequence continues at coordinate 34,768,423 of CM047431.1, read as the reverse complement.
GGATATTTAATAGGATTCCCATTTTGCTTTATCCACCTCTTCTGTAAATTCTCTCGGGCTTGCACTGCATTGTACAAATCAACCTCTGCTGGTTTCATTTTTATTCCAGAATGTGTAGAATTATTGTACGCGTACACAATTTTTTGTATTACATCAATATAACGATTCGTATTTTGATGCGTGAAATATCTCCAAACTCGCTCTTTAATAGTGCGATTTAGCCGTTCAACTACAGCCGCTTTCACATCGGGATTTCGAGCCACCCGAAAACGAATGTTATGTTTTTTTAAAACATTTTGCAGTGCTGCACCTACAAATTCCTTGTCTCTGTCTGTTTGGAGGTGCACCGGTTTCCTACCCTCAGACCGTTTTAAAATTTTCTCAAAGGCATTGGCTACAGTGACTGCAGACTTGTCGCGTAATGGTTCGACCCATGCAAACTTACTTAAAATGTCGATAACTACTAGTAAATAGCAAAAACCATCATTCTCTTTTTTTATAGATGTTAATTGGCATAAATCAGCTTCTCAAACATCGTCCACGTTGGAAACGTTGTAGTGTAATCTTGGAAATTTTCGACGTATAGGTTTGTGCAAGGTGTAAGCGTCTTGATTGCTTAGCCATTCGTGCAAACGTTCCCGCTGTTTTTTCGATAACGATTTGCCTTTTGCTTTCACAAGTGCGAGGCGGTGAGCACCAGCATAACCAGCTTCGTTAGATGGGTCGTAATATTGTTTATCGTAATCTTCCGACATTTTTTACATGTCCAATTTTAACCACCTTCGCTTCACCATGTTTCTCGTCTGAGGTGATGTAAATACTGACCCCATTGAACGCCGTTTACTACTACATATGGTCGAACTTGCTCGACGTTTTGCCGTATTTAATGGTTTAGTCAATCTTTTGATGATCTTAATAATTTCTATATTTCCAATAAGATGCATCGGTGTTTCAGACTCACCAATAAATTTTGCAATTTCTAAACGACCTGACGGTTCATTACTTTCCATACTTTCCTTTTTGTTCTTTCTAGTGTTACTCTCCCTCACAACATAGTTTAATAGTTGTAATATGTTGGATTGTGGTACGAGTTTTCCATCCAACAAAACGTTTCCAGAGGCATTCCACTTTAACCTATCTGGTGCATTCTTGCGCCAGTACTTTAGTAATAATCGTGCCCTTTTTCGATAAATTTCTGGCAAGCTTGACAGAATATTTCCCTCAGACAATGGTGTTAGAGTTTCTTCGACCTCGTCTATTAGGTTTGACGACTCGCTATCCTCCTCGTCGCCAGCACGGTTAAAACGTTGGTTTTCCTTAAAAAATAAATACCGTCTCAAAACCTGTAGATAATTTTTACATTTGTCACGTTCATTGTCAAATTTTTTTGATTTTAAGATTTTAAACATTTTGTTATCTAAGCGTGATAAATTATCCCCAACCGTCTGAATTGAGTTTTCATTGATATGTGGTACATTGTCCGCTACGCCGTCAATCTTACTAGGTAACTCATCATTACTTACGGGTAAAGTGGAAATAGGATACGTTTCCGCTTGCATACGATCTAGTGTTTCAGCCGGTACTAAAACCATTTTTCGACCTCGCTCCATAACGTTTACTTACTGAAAATTTTTGAAAATAGCACGCTTACAAGCGGACCCAGTAAAAGAGGTAAAAACGAACCACCGTTTTGTATTATTACACGTTTCTTTTTTTTCCACGTATTCTTTGTACCACTCCCACGCGAAGGTCTAATAACCAGCTTCCTCAAAACGTTTTTGTGTCGCTTTAAACGAGCTTTTTCGCTTTTTTTTAGTTCTACGACTCCTTGAAGTACATTCAAAGCACATTCGCAAATACACTTTATAAGGTTTTTATCAGCTGTACGTAACAGAGCAACAGCCGCGCTTGAGCGGTTGTGTACGCAGCTATGACAACATTTGTATTTGGTGACGGTTCCATTGCTTCTTCTACATACCGCCAATTCACATACAAAATTTCATCATTTACGGGTATTATAGAAAAAATTTCTTTGTCGGGTGACGTAATTAGTTCTAAAAATTTTTGACGCGATTTTACAACTGTCGTCTGTTTCAAATTTGAGCGTTGACCGAATTTACCCCACTGTGTGTTTAACATCAGTTTTGAAACAGCTCTCAATCCTACACTCCGCTCAATTTTTGCACGATCTAACTTAATACCTTCATTGCGCTCGTAATCTTGCAGATATTGCAAAATGGATTCCTCGTCGACGCATTCTGTGGGGAATCCACTTGCCTCTTGTTTTATTTTCAACAAAGTATTGACGTACTCGTGAAAAAGACCTCCTTGCACTCCGTCGAACTGCGTAATTTCATACTGCCAGATTATATATATCTCGGTTATGCGATAACCGAGCTCGACAGCTTTACGCAATTCGTCTACCACCCACGTTCCCGAAAACTCGCGGTCCGCAACGGAATCGTGATTGCACTCGCCATTGTTCATTTCTTCGCAACAGGACCGGCAAAGTGCAAACAGCAAACGGTTGAGCATTTTAACTGGCAAAATGGGAAGATACAAATTGCGCGGAGGTAAAATCTTGCATTTGACGAGACCTTCAACGCGTGTTAAATCATTTATGTCGCTACCCGTTAATTCACCACACTCTTCACCCATCAAAATTCGCGGGTGACCTACAGGATATTTGCCTCACTTACAAATAAACGGGTAATGGAACAAATATCCGTGTATTTAATCTGCTCTCCCTGTTTAATTTCATAAAAAGGTACAATATTTTCAGTGCGACCCCCGAAAAGTGCGTCGCGTGGATTGAGTGTTATTTTATGAATTAATGGGTGCGATTTTAAATAAAGATCTATTTCCGGATTTGATTGCTTTAATTTATTAAACTGGCATTCCCAAATATAACGTACCTCATACCCGAATTCACGCATTTTTTGGAGTTTATGCTGTGTATTTTCGTAAACTTCGTCAAACGATCGACCGTAAACTACTTGTTTGTTGCGGGATTTTGAAAAACATGTCGGGCATCCGTGAATGTAGCACCCTTCAAATTCGAATACGACTCCTTTTTGCTCCAAACTTAGAGCTGGTAAATAACCGTCGACTAAAAAGCCCTCTTTCAATCTAAATTCGTGAGATCTACCTGCGTGAATTATTTCATGACCAATCTCTCGCTCGCAGTAAAGAAGCCATTCGATAGCTTTTTGTGATTGAGTGTCGCACCGCCTGTACCCGTTAGGCGGCAGTATACCTATGGTTTTTTCTTTTAAAAACTGCTTTCGATACAGCAGCGAGCACGCACTGGCAATCGTAGTTGCTTCTGTAAATGGACATATATCCGCTATGTCCGAAAAATGCACGTCTCAATATCTCAACATCCATGCGGCAGTATTCCAGCATTTCGCGTTTGAAATCAAAAACAGTATTTCGTGCTTTTTCTGCATTACACCATACATAAAAATCTTCGCGATCAGTCGACGACATTGAGTCTGGTGAATAAAAAGAGGCATCGGGCAATGGACCTATATAATTTTTGTTTTCTAACGTGTTAAACAAATGTGGAAAGTGCCCTTTCTTTGAACTTTCAGGTAACCCGAATGTTTTTGGCAAGACACTGAGCTTCATTTGAAAATAATTCAAACTATCGATGAAGCTAGTTTTACCGCTCTGAATCAGAATTATATTTTTTCCATTTAAAATTACATTGGGCAAAACGTTTTCACGATGTTCGATTAATTCACGCAGAACAAATTGTGCGTCGAAACCACGTGCATTGTGAGCAATACACACGATTTTTCGAAATACTGTTTTTTCTCTCAAATACAAGTCTGTAAATTCTTTAACCGGATTCTCCCAAAAAATGTGTTCGCGCGTACCGCAACTGGTGCAAATGTCAAAAATATTATCGTTATCGATACAGTCTGTGCAAACGTGATGCGCGACGCATAAAGTTGGAAAGTGGATACGAGTCATTTCATGATTCTGGTATGAGGTATCTTGACGCGTCTCAAAATCGTAAAAGACATATAAATATTTTTCATTTTTTTTATTTATTCGTTGCAATGGTGTCATATAACATAATTCATTATACGAGTGCTTATTTTTACATCCTTTACAGTAAGTAACCCCACATTCGTGTTTCCCGCGATGTACATGTACAAGTTTTTTACATTCATGACATATTTTAATTAAGTCGCAAATCTTTTTATTATTTAGTTTGTACGTACCATCTGATTTATGATTCTTAAAACAGTTTTCGGTGAAAAATGTTCTGGAGCAATCTTTGCATACTATACTTTTCTCCTTTTTACAAGCAGGTGAAACATAACAACCCGTACAAATAGCTGAACACGCGTGCTGGTCTACATATTTATATGATTTGTTGCATGAAGTGCAAAAATAATTATTTTTGGCTGCACCCGTTAAATTTAAAATCAAATCAAAATGTTTAATTTCATCGTCGTATAATAAATTAATTTCATTCGTTGGCCGTGTCTCCCGTTCATTATGCCGTATTAAAGTTTTACGCCCATCAAACAGCGGAGCTTCTCCAGACCCAAAATCCTTTTTATCGTAGACGACAATACCTATACCACGGGCCGCATAAAAATCTTGAAATTTTTTCAATTCCTCAAGCCCGCAACCGTTTTCAGGTACATTAACCGAAGCACCCATTACAAGTTCCAAAGCCTGTTCTTTTTGATATGACCTACGTCCGTCTCTAATCAACTTCCACGTTTCCCTTATTTCCGGTCTGATGTCGTATTTAGTCAAAATAAAAACTTCACCAGCGACCAACGCACGTGGCAAACATAAATTATCATTATTATTGATTAATAAAAACGACCGTTGGCGAACAACATCAATAGTTAAAGGTTTTTGACCGCGACCTTTACCTCTTGGCATACTAACGTACGTAGCTTCTAAAATGAAATTGTCGTCAACGTAAAAATTTGTGTTACTTTGGGTGACACTTCCTAACAAGTCCCATAAATCGTTATAAAAAAAGTTATTCACTGCTCTAAATGATATTCCAGCGGCACCGTGAGCAAAATTGTCGCTGTTGATTGAGACGCCTATTAAATCATTTTCTTCGCTTTTTGAAATAACATACGAATGAATATCTTGCATAACGAGCTCTAACCATACAAATAAATTAAAACCATGTGGTGGGTGTTTTATTCGAAGTGTTAACTTACGACCGTCGACCCGAAATTTTTTAACGTGCTGATTCTGCTCGTTTAATACGATAAAACGCACACCTGGCGGTTGTATGGAATTACCGGTCTCCTCTTCCTCGATAGCTGTATCGGTACTGCTATCTCCGGAATCGACACTTGTACCATTCTCGGTACCATCACGCGCACCACCACCTACTTGTACGATTGTATTTTGTTCCACCTCCTTTGCCCTATCTACGCACAAGTGTATTTCGTCTTCGCTTTCTCTCGCGCTTTCTACATCCGCGCTATAACCGCCCTGAAACATAACCCGCACTTCACTCACGCATTCACATTCAGTATCACTTACGTCAGCTTCGTATTCATCGCTCGCTTTCTGGCTGTTGCCCTTGGTTGATTCTTCAGCTTCCGATCCGTCGCTCGAAGAGTCAGAGTAATCGACGAGTTGAAGACCTGGGTTGTTGCAGCGTGCACGTGAAGCTGAAAATATTACATATAATGAGTATATAAATAAACAAAAATGTACATAGATATTTGAATTTATTTTTATAACAAAGTTTTTTTCATTTTTAAAAACGTTAAAAATTAATAAAAGTTTAAATTTAATTAAAATTACTTCTTATGTTTCCGATGGCCCGTTAAAACTCTCATGAACACGTTCCAAGAGATTTTGTATATCAGACTCTGTATACAGCGGTGAATCCACATCGGAAGCCATTGTGTGGATCCACCGGAGTTCTTGAGCCCGTCTGTTGTTACGGATTCTGTCCGCGTAAACATTTAACGCTTAACTACCCCATCGCGAAATTCTATCGCTCCCGTTCTCATCCCGTCGGATAACTAGATAAAAAAAACTTTGTATATAAAAATACAGCATATGAAAAAAGAAACATAATTATTTAAAAAATGTATATACTAACGCTCGTTAATACGCCTATCGAGAACGTGCAGAGTGTTGAATCCGGTGTGTTCGTCGACTGCTTCTTGACGAGAATAAAAATCGTAAATTGCGAGTGAACGTTGAGCATTCTGCTGTTCGATATTGTCACGACTACCACCACTGATCGGAGCTGGAGCCATAATCGCTCTCTCGACGATGCCAACCGGTTCAGGATAGCTACTCATAATCATACCGGCTATAAGACCACTAGGACGCCCGGTTGCGACGTCGAGCTCGTCGTCCGCGTCATTCTCGTCGTCGTCGTCGTCGTCGTCGTCCTCGTACTCGTCGTTGTTGTGGTGGTTGTCGTTGGGGCTGTTTATTTCTAGCGGGGCAACTTCTACCTCTCTGACTTCCCCCGTTGGATCATCGATGCCCACCACATCGACAAACATACTTTCATCGTCGCTCACCACATCGACGAAAACATCCTCCTCATTAATCTGTTCACGCACTTGAGCAGTATCTTCTTGGGTAGTAAGTGGTGAGCTGCGCGTACAAGATTCGCAGTCGCAAGTACCGCTTGTACACTCGGTGTTCTCGTCAACATCGTTGTCACTCTCGGAGGTAACGACAATAATTTCACTGTCGCTATCAATGTCGTTAAGTAAATTTCTTCCAACTGAAAAATAAAAATGAAATTATTAATACATGTTGAAATCATAAGTAATCTGTATTAATATATATACTGAATACACCTGATACTAAGTGTAAGAGAGAGATTGATTGATTGATAGTTATTTTATTAGGCTACGGGGGCCACCCCCCCCAAAGTAGCACAAATTAGAGAGAGAGAGAGAGAGAGAGGACGAGGGAGAGGGTGGGCGTCAGAGAGGGGGAGCGCAGACAAGAATGGGTGCACGAGAGAGAAAGAGAGAGTGAGAGGGTGAGTGCGAGAGAGAGAGAGAGAGAGAGAGAGAGAGAGAGAGACAGAGGAGAGAGAGAGAGAAAGCGAGAGAGAGAGAGAGAGAGAGAGAAAGCGAGAGAGAGAGAGAGAGAGAGAGAGAGAGAGAGAGAAAGAAAGAGAGAGAGACAGAGAGAGAGAGAGAGAAAGATAGAGAGAGGATGAGAGAGAATTTAAATGGACGTGCATAAATGCATGTGTGAAATAATTTTTTAAACGCATGTGTTTATACTATTAAAGTTTAATTCACAACTGCATAATAAACAACCCTTGTTACTTATAAATAAAATATGCTGACTTACTTTCATAATCATTATATTCATCCATTAAATTTCTTAATGGATACAATCCCTGCATCTTGAGACGAATTATAAAATCTCCGGTTGCTCTTACCGCCACTTCGTTGCCTCGAAAAAAAAGCGATGTAAATGGGCAATTTCTCGAAATTTGCAGCAGCTCAGGATGAAATTAAACTCCCGCACTAATCTCACATACTCCATTCGCCTTACGCGATGACGCCACGTAAAATCACATCTGCGCCAAAGTCTCGCGGGGGGCTGTCTTTGGCGCAAATAATCAACGATTCGCACAATAATACCGCACAAAATTATTTCAGCAGGGCTAATCATTTTTTAAACTTTTGTCGAAAAGATGATTTGCAAGAATAAAAACAAAGGTTTTTCGCGTGCTACGATGCAGCTGAGACCGCACAGGAAAATAGACTGACGATTTTCAGATTTTCATCCCTACTAACCGATTTTTCTCCCTCTTGTTTTCTCATTTACGTTATGACACGGGCATGCACACAGATGTATACTAATTTTCATACCTAGGTATGTGCATTAGAGAGGTCCATCTGGTTTTTATTGCCGCTACAGGTACAGATTCATTCCTGCACACGTGCGCAACAAGCATTTTACTTTCAATAATAAACTCTATCGATGTGATCATTTGTATAAGTTTACTTAGGACGATAACGAATTTTTTGTACAGAGATACCCTACAGAGAAGTGCTCCATCTGTTTTTTATTATAAACATCCTTAAAAACGTATTCTTATCTACTTACGTTTCGTCGATTTCCCTAAAAACAGGTAAAATCTTAACCCTCTATTTAAATGGGTATTCCTCTTTTACTTGAAGGTTTTAGTTTTACTTGCACAGTCCGAACGTTCACATCGAGGTGCCTTAGTAGAATTTTATTGATAAAGGATTTTCAAATAATATAATTAATTAATAGGGTGAATAAGACTGCATAATTTCGGTAATTTATACGTTTGGTTTCTCGTGTTTTTAAGAAAAAAGACTTATTAATAATTAAGTTTTTTGAAAATTTATTTAAAAAAGTTTATTTGAAGTTTGTGTGTTGTTTAAGAAAGTGCGATGGAAATTACAAATGAAATAAACAATTGTGAATTCGATATGGATATAGATTGCATGGACCTGTTGGGTACAAATGAATTAATTCAAACGACAGCTGACGATTTTTCTACGATTAATAAACCAAATTTGTATACACATGGAATAAACGATAGTTTTCAACATCCGATTATCACACCGCTAAGTACACCATGTTTACAGGAAGACACAGTGCAGGATTCTTTTTTACCAGACGATCTCGCGGTATTAACCGATCTTTCATTTTTCTCAGCGTGTTCTTCCGATTTTGAACGTCAAATACCAGGATTGCTCAACAAACCGAATAATGCGGACACTTTAACGCAAACGACAAATTATTCGAGTACGTCAAATTCTGACGAGATTGTGATAAATTTACCTGAGTCGCACAAGCAATTAAAGGAGTACGCATTTCCCGAAACCGTAAAAGAAATGTCAAGTAGTGAAGTTACCGAGGCGATCGAATCTTTTTTTTTTTTTTTTTATGTTATTTAACGTCGCTCTATTTATGCTGCCAGGGCTAATCAGCGACGGAGGTGAACGGTGTGACTGTAAACAAAGCACATGTAGTTGAAACAGTGGTGCTTGTGTCCATCGGAAGATATCATCGGTCACTGTAATTAGTCTAATAATTACAGTTTCCTGTCCTCCCGATGGAACCACCGCGATCCTCTTTACATCTTCGCGTCTCTAACGTTCCCTATAGTTCAGATGCCCGTGCCTCTCATGCACTGAAAATGCACGAAACGCACGCGCACCTGAACTGGCGTCACATTATAGTGACACGCCGAGCCACTGAGTCACGGTGTTCGAAAAATGCACATGAAAAAATTTTCAGAGGTACACGTCTGGGATCGAACCCACGACCCTCGGTGTGAGAGTCGGGAGCTCTACCCATGAGCCACCGCGGCTCTGATCGAATCTATTTTACAGTCATTTAATGAACGGAATACGGAAATTACAGTTACACATACAGAGAAGGAGCCCGAGGAAGAAGAAGATAGTGATATTGAAATAATACATGAATCAGATTCAAATAAAGAAAACAAATCGTCGACAATTAATAAATATACGTATCAATCTCGGGCTTCGCGCGAAAAAAGGAGCGAACTTTTTTTTAAACAGACGAAAAGTGTGTCGCAGGTATTTAATAAAATAGAAAGAGTGAGTAAGTTAACTCGCGATATTATAACGTGCATGGAAGCCTTGGATAAATGCGTAACGGGTCGTAACAATCCGAATACGGGCATTCAAAGATTCACTAAATGGGGGAGGTTAATTTTAGCAGCAAATAAAAATATATTACAAACCGAACCATTTACATTGACAAGAGAAGAATTTTTTAACAGCATTACACACGTCAAAGAACCAGAACAAGATTATAAGCCAATCGAAACGATAAGAAGGAAGGATGTATACGTTTATCAGTACAAATTGACAAAATTACAAGCACTTCTAAGCGGATAGTGAGTCAAAATTTTTATTAATCTCAGTAAATTTATTAATGTTCAATTAATTATAATTATACCTTTTTCTTTTAGTTTATCGATGTTTATGGGTGATATGCTAAAAAGTTTAATAATTAACAATACCTTGGCCGCAGCTTGGCGATTTAAAGCGTACCAGTATGTCAAGGAAAAAACATCAATTTTCGATAACTCTGCACTTTTGCGAGATCCTTATGGCGAAAAAGGTTTTCACAAATTTATAAGTGCGGGACAAGTAAAAAATATAAATAACAGTGAGCAAGAGACATATTTAATAAATAGAAAATACTGTATTCCTTTTTGAGTTACATAATATTTAATATAATAATGTAACGATGTGAGAATAAAGAAATAAATTTTAATTGCATTATAAATTAAACACTTAATTATTTTTATTTTTTAAAAATTTCCTAATTTAATTATCCCTGTAAATTTGACATGCGTGATGTATAATTTATAAATATGAGCAATCATAATAATAAGAAGAGCGAGCAAGAGAAATAAAAGTATTTATTACCGGTTAAGTATAAGCGTTAAAAATAGGACATGGACGACCGAAAAGTAGACATGGTTTCATCACTCTAAGCACCAGTCGTACAGCATGAGTAAGGTGTACAAGGTATTGTACAGATTCGTACACGTACATTAGGCCAGAAAATAAACATGTGTTTCTTCTTATTACTTAAAACTAAGGATTCCACAACGGTATAAGAGAGAGAGAGAGAGAGAGAGAGAGAGAGAGAGAGAGAGAGAGAGAGAGAGAGAGAGAGAGCTCACGGAGTGTTAAAAAATAGTATACGATACACGTACACGGAACAGGTGATCCACACACTCGTCTTATTTGTCGCCCTCGCTCCGCTCGGGCGTCAAACTCGACTCGTGCGTGAATCACCTGTTTCGCGCACTTGTATCGTAATCTACTATTTTATTCCTTTTTTTAATAAATATATTTATTAACTATTAATAAATCCTTCTCTCAGTGTATGAAGAAAAGCAATGCGCATGAGCTTGGGAAAGCAATGCGCGTGAAGAAAAGCAATGCGCATGAGGCATATTAAGAAAAGCAATGCGCGTGGATTCGGACGATGGAGGCCGTCTGGAAGATACCTATGTATATAAGGAAAGGTATATAAAAGTTCCGCAAGCAACAACAACAGCTAGCGACAAATACATCTAATGGCACAGGAAAGTCCACCTGCTGCTCAGGCCTACGAGGCTTGCAAGTGTCTGTAGGGTATATTATCCTAGGATGCTTGGGCAAAGTATAACTGCTTATACCTACTATTTTGTGTTTGTAACCAGCTTAGAGATTGAAAATATCAGTAACTAACATTAAATAGTATATTTTAGTATTATTCAAGAATATTAGTGCCATATTATTTGAATTCAAGTATACGGTTACTCTGTTTTTTCATAAAATGCATTCGCTCTCTTTGTTTAAGAAATTTGCCTAAAAACACCATAACTTTGTCTGAAATGCTCTGCTGCACTCAAGCTTTGCATCATTTTGAAGGTAATTAATCATCGATAAATTAGATTCTTGGATGGATAAAATATTTTTGATCGTACAACCCTTTTTTTTACTACAAAGGTTCTTATTAATTATAACTATATTCAATGTGTTAAACTAATATAAATGAAATATTTCAACAGATTCTTTTTGAAATTTATAAACTTTTTCAAATTTAATGTATATAAAAAAAATTGTTAGATTTTGAGTTATTAAGTGATAAAAATGACCAATAAGTCATTTTTTTCAACAAATTCGATTTTTTGATTGGCTACAGCTCTGGTACTAATTGAAATTTAGGTCTAAAAATTTAGCTACACTCTACTCAAGTAGTTTTTTTACTGATTCCATACATTAAATCAAAATTCTTTTTTTTAACTGGATCACTTCACATGGAATCTCCCATATATATATATATATATATATATAAAGGTGAAATACCCAATCGTGGGACAAGCCAAAGTGCTGTATTCACTATTTAAATTAATGATCCAATTTCGGATATTCGTGCTCAATTTGTTGAATTATTTAAAATAAAAATGCAAATAAATGCCATTTGAACTGCATAATTAAGTAGTATTAATACCGAAATAGTGTATGGAGGAAATATTATTTTATTTTGCTATTTCGTCTCGTGAATGGGTACTTTACTTTATAGTTAAAGAATTATTTCTAAACAAGAACAAAAAATTACATTAAATAAAGAATTGAAAGGAAAATTTCATATAATAAAAGAAATTTCTAGCTGGAAAAGAATAAAATTTTTTTAAATGTTATATATTCTTATAATTAATAAATCAGTCTTGAAGTGCTCTTTTACATTTACTAATATTTAGATTTTTCTGAAGTATTTCTTGGTTTACAGAAATTACCTGATGACATTCCATTTCCCCATCCTGGTGGTAAATCCGATCAGTCGACTCCTGAAATTAGTGTCCCAGTTCCCAATCCTTCTAAATCAAGATTGACTCCTGAACCTCCAGCACCACAACCGCTTAAGAAAATGAAATATAGTGGTGCCAAATAAGTTCCTCAGTGCTCAGAACTAAAAAAAAAACTATTTTCTAATATTAAAGATTCAAAAACAAAAAGAAAAATAACAAAAAAAATAGATAGTGATTATAATTACTATTAATTATTTATTTAAAGAATATAATATTATAACATTTAGTTAAAATTGTAACATAAAAAATAAATAAAACTATTTCCCATATCTGTTGGAATGAAAATTTACAAAATTGAATTTATTCACTGCAACGGCGTTAAAAGTGTGCCGGTCACTTGCTCACTAATGACTTATTTACAATGATTTTAAATATTCTTTAATGTTAACGTTAATTTTTTTTAATAAAGTATAATAGAATTAAAAACATTTAAATCCCGAATGAAATAAAAATGTTTTGATATTAGTACATTCTGCATATGTATATAATAATATCGGTCTCTCCGAACTAAATGCTTTACTTTTAGAATAAACTTAGATTGCGACAGGCGTCTAAGGTAAGATCTCCAGTTCCTTACTGAGGAGTCCAAGCTGGAGATCGAGGACGAAACGCCTTTAATTATTTTAAAAGGCCGTGCTCTGGGAAATTCCACTAACCATAGTGGACAAAGAGTACGATAGGCCTGCTTTATTCTAAAAGTAAAGCATTTAGTTCGAAGAGACCGATATTATTATATACATATACATATACATATTAGCGAACGATAAAATTTTGTAACAAATTAGTACATTCTATTGGATGCGACGTTTTGTTTCCAAATGATCAACAGACAAAACGTTACATCCAATAAAATGCACTATTATCAAGTAGACTTACATCTTTGCGATTTCTTTTATATAGTTATTACTCTGTTAATATCAGTATAAATTTACTCTGTAAATCGAATATATCTTTATATAATCAGTCAATTCGGATGCATAAAAAAGTAGTATATAAACAACGGATTTCATATAAACAATTTTGTATGAAAAAATTGTAAATCTTCTCTTAAATTGACGATCAACTCTTAATAGTACTCATCAGTATTAATAAACATTTTTTGAAATAACATTATCTAGTAGACATTAATTGAATGAAATGTTGAAGCTTTCAGTAAGTAAATTTATTACAATATATTAAAAAATTTACTTATTATAAGTACATATGTAAGATAAGTACAAATTAGTTTAAACTAATAGAACATTTTATATTAATCTGTTTTATAAATAATTTATGTAGATATATTTAAAATACTAATTGTCTTAAAAATAACTTAAATGTCGCAAATTGGCAATTTTAATAATAATTGTTTATTAATCTGCCTTATCGACATAGTAGATTCTCAAAATAATATATTGTCGTATTTTTTTATTCCGCACCGCTGAAGTGGCGCTGATAGCGATGGCGAAATCGCTGGGCGTTTTGTTGCTTGGGCGAAATGATTCCGATCCGAAAATATCCATTGAGTCTCAAAAAATTTGTACAGATAGTGGCCGACGTATAAAGAAGATATTATCTGAAGGATTTGATAAAAGATTTAAAAATATGGAATCATTATCATTAATAGCCATGTCAACTATTTTAGATCCGAGATTTAAGCGGTTATATTTTTCAGATAAAGTAGCATGCTCAGTTGCAATTAACAAAGCTAATACTGAGAATTTTAATGCGTTAAAAGAAAATTTAAATAATAATTGCTCTAATAAGGAAAATGCAGAGTCAACTTCAAACTCGTCAGATTCTCGTAACTTTTGGTCTCTTCATGATACTTTAGTAAAGCAGAATATTAAAAATAGAATATCGAACAGTCAACAAAATACGAACGAGATGCCAGTAAAGTTTCGATATTATTTGGATCAACCAATTGTGAATAAAGAACAGTGCCCTCTTAAGTTTTGGTCTCGTTCGCCAAATTCTGCATTACCAAAGCTTGCAATTCGATACTCAACAGTTATAGCAACTTCCGTACTTTCTGAGCAATTGTTCTCTCAAGCTGCATTGATTCTAACGGATGAAAGAAATCGACTGTCTGCGGACCACTTCCAACAACTTTTATTTTTAACATCTTTATCATTGGAGGATTGGCATTTAAATTAAATTTATATTATATAGAAAATATATTCTCATTTGAAAAATAATTTATGAATGTTTCCTTTATAAAAAAATTATCAATTACGTTATGAAGTAAATTTAATAATTATATTTACATGTTCCTATTGTATGTTATTTTTATAATTAACGTAACAAGTAAATGATTAAAGGTTTTAAAAACAATATATTTAATTCTAGACCTTTTAAATATAAATAATTATGAAAATAAATGTTGATAAATTATTATTCTTGTTAGGTTATACATGCTCGGATTACAGCATGCATGTTAAATAAAATTTTAATCTTACAATTAGTCGTACCCAATAACCTATACCCTAATTTCTACATACTATATAGCAATATTTGAAATATCGATACTTCTGAATCGATATATTGTACGTATCGATAAGAAGGTAGTCAATATATATTGATATGTGATATCGATATTTTTAATGATGTTGCACATCACTATCTGTGTCTGTTACATAAGATGGAAAAATAATTACGTCAGACAGAAGGTCGTCAATGTCCACTTATTTATATATTAAAAAAAGACGTTTAAAACATCGACAACGACAGGAGGAAGCTATTAAGAGAAAAGATTTATTAGAACATGATGAGGTAATCATGCAAAAAGTAAACATCTTTGAAAGACCCGTCATTGGTAGTGATGATAACGACACTGAGTAAGTTTCTAATTAGTTAATATCCAAAAATCAATTTTGTATAATAAACTTATCTTTTCTGCAGATGTTTATTTTTTTAGAAATATAAAATAACAATGTTTATTTGATAATTTAAATATATTTAGGATAACAGATAATGAAGTAACTGAGCAGATCAATTTATATAATGACGCCGAATCCAACGCAAAATCTATTACTGATGAGTTTCCTGACGAATATAAGCATATCAACCGTATTAGGAAAGATGCTGTAGGCAATAAAGCTCCTTTATGCAGCTCGAATACTGATTCATGTTCATGTTCTAAACTAACAGGTACTATATTGTTTGTATCGGCTTATGCATTTATTGTATACCATATTTTGACAAGAATATTTTCTTTTTAGTTACAAGTGAAGATTTGCGTTCTTTAAATAAAATATTAACATTGGCCAAATGCGTACATGCAAATCATAATAAGGTGAACTACTAAAAATAGATATAGTTATCTATTATACTTATTAAAAACAGTTTATATTAGTCTTCTTCTTTTTAGGGTGAAGTAATGTCAAGACATGGAATTAAAGAATGTATAACTGTATTGGAAACAAATATTGAAAACGATGTAAATTTGATTATTGTATTATTGTATTGTATAATTTTAATATTAGTTGGATATTTTATTTTATTTTTTATCACGTTACAGATAGAGCTCATTCCAGGATCAAAAATTTTCATTAATGAATATAAAATGAAAAATATAACAGCTATATATAGTAAAAGACCGAGGGACATGGTCCGACAACTCATGAGATTAATTTTTACAGAAGAGGTATTGAAAAAAAGTTCTCCCACAGGAACGAACGGCCGTACACCAATCCCTCCAAATATTTATGAAGCTGTGCAAAGTAAGTCTTTATATTAACCACTATGAGATAACTGATATATGATATATGATGATACTAACCTAATATTTACAGGATTCGTAAACAAAAATGCGACGAAAAAAAAGTACCAAATAGACCACAAAACTTATAGAGAAGTGTTGACAGCATTATGCGCAACTTTAAGAAATCCGAAAGATAAAAAAAAATGTGTAACCTAGATGATAAAGAAAAATGCGAAACAAATAATTTTCTAAATGATAAAGAGAGTAAAGAAGAAAAAGAAGAACACGAAAATAAAGAAAACATAAAAAGGGAAGCAAAAGTTGATTCCTTCTGTCATAAAATAAACGAAATGAAAAAGAATTGAATTATTATTTTTTATTATATTATAAGCAGAAATTGGGTTTATTTAAAGCGTAATTACGTTATACTGTTTATTATAATTCTGATATAAAGATAAAACAATGTTAATATATTTTAGAAAAAGTACAAGCTAATAATACATGTTGTAACAAAAAAAAAATAAATAATGCGTAAGTTTCGATGTACTAAGATTTACAGTACTTATAGTATCATTATTACTTGTGCGTTTGGTTTGTAGTACATAAGTATTTTCTAAATTTTTCTTTGGTACATCGCCTTTATTCTAAAAATATTAATGCATTTGCAGTTAATTTAGTTAACATTATATAAAAATTAGTTGTACTTTTAAGTACCTAATAACGCTGTAAAATCTCAATATTTGCTGCCAACTCCGTGATTTTTTTTTATTTTTCTACATCGACTTTTGTAACTAAAATAAAGTTATTTGAAAAGTTAATAATGATAAAATAAATTCTCAAGTATATACTAAACTAAAATATAAATTTTTTTTTATATAGGGCTATAGAAAATAGCCAATACGATAAAAATATTTTTTTTTTAGAAAAATTCTCTATAAAATAGTTATTTATGTGTGGAGGAGTAAGCTTAACAATCGGTCCCGCGTGCGCAAACGAACCGGCGCAAACAAAAACTCACGCCGCATTCCATATTCTAGGAAGAATACTACCGAGATGGAACGATCAGAACGCTTCGATCCGTCGAACGCAACGCGCCTCTTCGCGAACGTCGAGATCCACGAGCTGGGGCTTTGACGAGATGAACGATATATCGAAAATAACGAAAAAAAACGATATACGGCGGACGAAATAACGGTATCGTGGCCGACACCCAATGCGAAGTAAATTACGCAATTTGGCGCGAAATTTAAAACGGAATAATGTAAAATTTGAATAAAATAATTAATTTAATAAAAATAATTAGAAAAAAAGGAGAAATGAAATAGAAAAATTAATTATACTATTTGAAGGTTAAACATAAGTTTGTTAAATAAAGAATAATGATCAAATTTTGTTTAGAACTTTTTATTCGTGAAAGCAAGGAAACAAACATATGGGAATAGTACAGAATAACGTGTGAATTAAATTCTACAATTTTACAACAAATTAAAGTTTTATCGCATTTTTAAGGTACAATCATAGTCGTTAATTAATGACACCCTTATTTTAAAGTAAATCACATTTGTTTACAAATAGTGAATAATAACAATTGTTAATTAAAATTATATAATTAATTTAATAAATTAATTTAATTGCTTTTTCATTTGTGTTACTTAATTCATAATACTACAATTCGTAACACTTAATTTAAAGAATCTTACCTCAAAATTTCAGCCCAATCCAATGGAAAGTAAAAAATAATCCTTGCAGTGAGTGCGAACACTGATTTTGGGTCCTTCGCTGTACCAAGGATAATTTTCTTAACCGCAATATTAAAATGTTCACAAAAACAATGTATTAACTTATGAACAATAACATATTTGTTATTACCATAAATAAATTAAACTTTAAATTGAAATTTTTAATTTTAGTGAATTTTATAGGTGTGACAGTGTTTGGCCTCCTCTATCATTTGCAGCTTTTAATTCTGAGTCCTATCCAAAAATAAAAAAAATGCCTTGCAATTTGTTTTACTTTCAAATTATTATATGGTAGATATTATTCAAACGCGTGGACCAGGCGTTATTCTTAAACTCATGAATGATTTATAACTGTTAATAGTTTATTAAACTAACTGTTTTTTATTATATAAGTAAACAAATGTGATTAGCGTGCCGCCAGTGCAACTACTTATATGGAATTTATGTGATAAAACTTTAAAGACTGGCAATTGTTGAATACAAATGAAAAAGCTATTAAATTAATTTATTAAATTAATTATATAAATTAAATTAACAATTGTTATTATTCACTATTTGTAAACAAATGTGATTTACTTTAAAAAGTAAGGGTGTCATTAATTAACGACTATGATTGTACCTTAAAAATGCGATAAAAACTTTAATTTGTTGTAAAATTGTAGAATTTAATTCACACGTTATTCTGTACTATTTCCATATGTTTGTTTCCATGCTTTCACGAGTAAAAAGTTCTAAACAAAATTTGATTATTCTTCTTTATTTAACAAACTTATGTTTAACCTTCTAATAGTATAATTAATTTTTTTATTTCATTTCTCCTTTTTTTCTAATTATTTTTATTAAATTAATTATTTTATTCAAATTTTTCATTATCCCGTTTTAAATCTCGCGCCAAATTGCGTAATTTACTTCGCATTGGGTGTCGGCCACGATACCGTTATTTCGTCCGCCGTATATCGATTTTTATCGCGATTTTCGATATATCGTTTATCTCGTTAAAGCCCCTGCCGCCATTTTCAATTTATAATTTATTGTCTAATTAAAATCGTATTCTCTTGTAACATTGTATAATTGTCTTTAAGTTATCGAATAGTGAAATTCAGTTAAGGCGATCTTTATTTACGAGAACGTATCCGTTCCTATTGTAGATTCTATTTATATTGGTGACCCCGACGTGATCGCCACACAAACTTTTTCACCATGACGGAAACACCTGGGCGTCCAGACACAGATCATGCGCGTGCACGAGACCTCACCCGACTTTTCAGAACACAAATACTCGATTTGGACAAAATGACCGGCGACAACCCCGACGACGAACAACTCGAAGACACTGGCATGCGAGATTCGAGGAACCCGAGTAACGTGGAAACCGTTGGAAATTGTAAACTTCCACCCTTTTGTAAGCAAAACCCAGAAGTCTGGTTCTACCAAATCGAAGCAGTTTTCAATGTGAATCGCATTCGTGCTCAAGACTCATTATATCATCTCGTTGTTCAAGAACTTGTGGACGTCGTTCGCAACCCCCGGGTGGAAAACAAATACAATTTCTTAAAAGAACAAATTTTAGCACGATTTGGGGATACATCGGAACAGCAACTGCGCCAGGTATTATCACAAGCGGAATAAGGCGACCGTAAACCGTCCCAGTTCTTGCGGCAGTTGCGCCTTCTCGCCGGTGATAGAGCATCGGAGGAAATTATACGCGTCGAAACGGGCTCGACTGTCATGGCCGCAAGTGCTTTTTGCGCCAAATCACCGCAGCCTCGCGACGAAGCAAAACCGCCAAATGCCTCGCTCGACAACATCGCTTCCGAATTAGCCGCGCTACGCTCAGCCATGGCACAACTGGTGACGTCCAACAACAGCATCCTGGAACGTCTACCCCTGATCGCTGCCTCAGGTAGAGGAGCCCAAGGACAAGGGGCTCAGTCTCAAGGCCGCAGTAACAGCCGGCAGCGCACCCACTCTCCGGCGGCTCGAACTAACGGAATCTGCCATTATCACGCGCGATGGGGGGCTGCTGCGGAACGGCGTCTTAGGCCATGCACCTTCAAGGACGACGAGCAAGGTGCCGCGTTAAAAAACTAAATCCGCTGTTATCGGTAAAATCAAAACTACCGGTATCGCCTTACCTTGTACGCTGCCAATCATATACCTATTGCCACCTTCGGCCGTCATCAACTTAACCTCAATTTAGGGTTACGTCGGCAATTCTCATGCCACTACCAGTGATTGAGGATTTGTTACAAGACTGTTACGGCAACTCAGTATTCTCGGTCATCGACTTAGAGCGGGCATACTATTAAATCCCGATGGCACCGGAGGACGCCTGCAAGTCAGCAGTGACAACGCCCTTCGGATTATTTGAGTTTCAGGTTATGTCCATGGGTGTCTGCGTAACGCCTCGCAGACGTTTCAGCGTTATTTAAACTCGCTGCTACGAGATCTGCCGTTCGTGCGAGGTTACCTGAACGACCTGCTGATTCTGTCCAAAACCCACGAAGAGCAACTGACCCATCTCCGTACACTGTTCGAGACGGTACGCAAGACAGGGTTATCAATCAATTTGGCGAAGTGCGAATTCGGGCAAGAACGAGTCAACTACTTAGGTTACATGATCTCTCCTACAGGTTATGAACCATCAACTGCCAAGATAGAGGCCATCAAGTCCTTTCCGAAATTACCATCTCGGAGTTACGTCGATTTCTCGCGATGTTGAACTTTATCGCAAATGCAACCCGCGCGCTGCGCATGTGCAAGCACCGTTAAATGATATGCTGAAAGGCCGCGGAAAATCTGGCAAGGTTAAAATTACATAGACACCGTCGGCTGAGCACGTGTTCAAGTCTTGTAAGGAGAGTCTCGCAAAGGCGGTAAAACCCGTGTTCCTTCTACATAGCGCACACCTGACGCTTACCGCGGACGCTTCCAACACCGCGACCGGAGCGGTACTCGAACAGCAATGCGACGGCGAAACAAGACCCATTGGGTTCTTTTCAAAGACATTAAGCGATACTGAAACAAGATACAGTACCTACAATCGGGAGCTGTTGGCCATTTACGCGGCTGTCAAATACTTCAGACGTATTCTGGAGGGTCGTACCTTCACTATCCGGACAGACCATCGTCCGATCATTTACGCAACACAGCAACGCTCGGACAAGGCTTCCCCTCGTCAACAACGACACTTGGACTTTATACTGCAATTTTCCTCGAACACTATCGCGAACCTGCGCCGTGGACATGCCTACCACCTTAGACGCTGCAAGGATAGCGGAAGCCCAAAGAGACAATGACGAACTACCTCACCTACTGGAAAATTCGTCACCTACTGGAAAATTCGCTGGATCTACAGATGCTGTTCATCAACAACTACGAAGTTGATGAAGAAGCTTCTAAATCTAAACTGAATGAAGAATCAAGTACAAATAAAGAACAAAATAAAAACGATAATAGGAATAAAATCACTAATAATTCTTTACAGAATTCATCTGGCGAATTTCAGTTTTCATCTTTAAATCGGCAAGAACATCGTGGACGCTACAATTCGGAATTAAAAATTAAAACTTGCACTCCAGAAAAAAGGGATCGGCAAAAAACATTATGCCTATACTGTAATACACCGCAGGCAGTTTTATCTCGTCATTTGATTAGAAAACACAAAGATAAAAAAGAAGTTCAAAAAATTATAGCCTTACCTACGAAAAGTAAAAAAAGGAATTACTTACTGGCGCATATTCGACGACGTACTAATTTTAGATATTGCTATTTTTCAACTGAGAATGTTGCAGGCAACTTGATTCCCATTAGATGACCCTACCATCAAGACAATCAAAATGCAAAAAATTATGCTGTGTGCACATACTGTGGCGGAATTGTCACGATTAACCATTTAATACATCATGTTAAAATATGCAAAATAGCATTAAATATAGCCGAGGAAAAGGATGAAAAAGTAAAGCAAAACCGGAACATGTTAGCGAATAGCAAAGCTTTGAGTGGACAAATTCATGAATGTGCATCTGATCGATTACGTCTAAAAGTATTTCCGCCAATGCATAAAGATGCAGTCGTAGATGCAGGTAATTTATAGTACTTATTTTAATTTAAGTTCACTCATTTACTTTTTTATATCTAATATTTATTTATCAGAATCTATTATTTGAAACAAACTGATTTGGCATACTTATTTTTTACCATTTTTGCAAGAACTAAATATTATAATAATTAATTTATTTTTTCCCCATAATAATAATTGCGTGCTAGATCATAAAATTAAAAAAGAAATTTAATTTAGCAAAGTATTTGTATTTACAATAAAGAATTGTATATTAATTGTAAGTAATTAATATATTATAAATATTTATTAATTTATAGAATTATCAGATGACCAATTAGACGAAGATTTTCATACATCAAGCGAAAGTTATACAGACAGTAGCGAAGAGTCTATATGTGATAATAACAAATCTGAAGACACTAATAAAAAAAATGATGAAGAATCTAACACCGAAGTTGATGAAGAAGCTTCTAAATCTAAACTGAATGAAGAATCAAGTACAAATAAAGAACAAAATAAAAACGATAACACGAATAAAATTACTAATAATTCTTTACCAAATTAATCTGGCGAATTTCAGTTTTCATCTTGAAATCGGCAAGGACAGCTTGGACGCTACAATTTGGAATTAAAAATTAAAACTTGCACTCCAAAAAAAAGGGATCGGCAAAAAACATTATGCCCATACTGTAATATACCGTAGGCAGTTTTATCTCGTCATTTGATTAGAAAACTTACCTGACTCTCTCTGTCGGAAGACTTTCGACATTATTCACGGACCTGCGCACCCCAGCGGTTACGCAACTGCGCAACAACTCTCGCAAAAGTTTGTGTGGCCAGGAGTATGTAAGGACGCACTTCGATGGTCCCGTGAGTATAAGCCCTGTCAATGAGCCAAGGTCCACCGGCATAACCGGACTGCTATTGGCAGCTTCGACGAACCGCACAATCGATTTGACCATATCCATTTAAATTTGATAACCCTACCATTGGTCGCGGATTTTCGCTATTGCTTGACAGCCATTGACAGGTTTACCCGCTGGCCAATTGCTGTACCGCTCAAGGACATTAAAGCGGATACCGTCGTCTCAGCGCTCGTGAGCCACTGTATTGCCCATTTTGGAACGCCCTTGACGATCACCACCGACCAGAGAACGCAATTTGAATCGGCGCTCTTCACGGCCCTAGCGAAGTTAATCGGCGCTCAAAGGATTAGGACAGCACCGTATCATCCCAAGGCCAATGGACTGGTCGAGACTTCACCGCACGCTCAAGACAGCCCTGATGTGCGAGCCGGACACACCGTGGCCAAGCAGATTGCCGTTTGTTCTTTTAGGACTACGAACCTGCATCAAGGACGATTTGCAGGCCTCTCCGGCTGAGATGCTATTCGGCACTACGCTACGAGTATCAGGGGAATTTTTCGTTACAGAATCGATTTCTGCAGACCCTCATGCCTTCTTAGACAAATTCCGCCAACACATCAGGCTCATCAAACCGGTACCAGCTTCAAATCACTCCAAGAAACGACCTTTTGCTCTGAAAAACCTCAACACCTGCACTCACTTTAAAAGGGTAGACTCGATCAAGAAGCCACTTGAACCTCCGTATACAGGCCCCCACGAAGTGGTCAGAAGAGTCAACAACAAAGTCTTCATTATGAAAATCGATGGTGCGGAGCACAGTCACAACGGACGGGCTTAAACCAGCTCACATGGCGCTGGACGATAAAAGGGCCCCCACACCATCCAGACAACTCTCAACAGAAGAGACAACTCCACAACATTCAACCGGAGACTGCCCCTCATCGTCCACGCCAACTAGTCACCCTGACTTGAATGTCGAACCCGCGACCACCCAGAGCAACAGCAGCAAGAGTTTCTTTTTTTTCACAACCTACGAAAGTCACTGGAAGGGGAATGGATGTGGAGAAGCAAGCTCAGCAATCGGTCCCGCGTGCGCAAACGAACCGGCGCAAACAAAAATTCACGCCGCGTTCCATATTCTAGGAATAATACTATCGAGACGGAACGATCAGAACGCTTTGATCCGTCGAACGCAACGCACGTCTTCGCGATCATCAAGATCCACGAGCTGCCGCCATTTTCAATTTATAATTTATTGTCTAATTAAAATCGTATTTTCTTGTAAGATTGTATAATTGTCTTTTAGTTATTAAATAGTGAAAAAACAATTTATATTTAATTTGTATATATTAAATGCATTAAAGTTTCAAAAACTTACTTAAATTTAATGTACAACAAGTACAATGTTTCTCTTGTATATTATCATCTAATATCTCCGTGGAAATAACATCATCGTCGTCGGTATTTGATTTAGCATCTAAATCATCATCTTCATGGACTTTAGCTCTAAAAAGAAAAAAAAAGAAAATTAATTTAAAAATGGATCCTTGCAAAATTAGTCAAATAGTAATATATTACTTTGCAAAACATGCAGGTTCAAAAATGCAGTGAAAAAATAATAGTTCATTATATATAATAATAAAATATATTCAAAGTGTGTGTATGCGTGCGTGCGTGCGTGCGTGCCTGCGTGTGTGCGTGTGTACGTGTGTGCGTGTTTGTGTATGTATGTACGTATGCAGTATAATAAATGTATACTTATGCAAGAATAGAACAACAAAAGAAAACAAGAATAAAAAATTATATTTACATATTACTATGTAAGAAAATTTATTCTTCTTCTTTATAGACAGAATCCATTGTCAGCAATTCCTTATCAATTTCTTTTAAAATTTCTTATCTTGTCGTGAGATTCATTTTATTTTTTAAATCGAACTCACGTTCTTTAGTGCTGTTCCCGGACACTGATGATTTTTCAGGTGTGATTATAACCCCTTCTTCCGTCACAGACAGCAAATCTAACCAAACTTTGTCCTCTATATTAAAATATACATTTGTATTTAAATAAAACATAAATTCGCAAGTTTAAAATATAATAAAATTATTTAAACTGTATTAAATTCTATGAATTAATAAAAGAATTCACATAACTTTAATAGTATAGTAATTATTACCACTCTTTATTATCACACTTGCATCGAACCACGATTGTCCCTACTTGGCTTTAACGTCTCCTTCTTTACTTTGTTTTATATTTTTCACCTGAACGACACTTATTTCTTTCGTCTCTGTCCAAATAACCAAAGCAAACATTTTTTGTATTTCACTGAACAGTGTGAAAATAGTTGTGTTGAAATTCTTTTTCAATTTGATAGTATTGCTCTGAACTCTGAAGTTATTTTTAATCGATAACTAATTTTATATGATAAATGAATTTATTGATCCCCACAAGCCAAAGACTATTCCTCACAACTCAGTAAGGCGGACTGTATTAATACCAGCCACTTTAAAAACCTCACAGGATGAGTGTTTGAAAAAAGACCAAGACAAGCTAAGTCAAAATAAAAAATTTTTTAATTGATTGTAGTACATAATTAAAAAAACGGAAAAAAAAGAAAGAAAGGAACTGAAAATTTATTGTATTTCGCCCTGAGTATGCCTGGTGGGCTCATCAGTAGAGTTCAGGCATCTCGTCTCTAGATACAGATGAATGATATAATATAAAAATTTGGAAACCAGCTCTATCCCGACGAGGAAGACATGGGGTGTATATGCCCTACCGTAAGCAAACTTTAGTAAGTGCCACATATTAACAGGTAGCCCCCTAACGCACTTACATATAACTAATGTCTTAATCGTCAGAATATTGCCAAATAAAGCATTTAGTGATGCCATATAATTTTAAAATTTGAATTTTTCCAATTATTAGAAAATTTGTGAATCTATTGCTTGTTTACACTTTAAGTTATATGATAAATGAATTTATTGATCCCCACAAGCCAATAAATTCATTTATCATATAACTTAAAGTGTAAACAAGCAATAGATTCACGAATTTTCTAATAGTTGGAAAAATTCAAATTTTAAAATTATGTGGCATTAGATCACTAAATGCTTCATTTGACTATATTCTGACGATTAAGACATTAGTTATATGTAAGTGCGTTAGGGGGCTACCTGTTAATATGTGGCACTTACTAAAGTTTGCTATCGGTAGGGCATATATACCCCATGTCTTCCTCGTCGAGATAGAGCTGGTTTCCAAATTTTTATATTATATCATTCATCTGTATCTAGAGACGAGATGCCTGGACTCTACTGATGAGCCCACCAGGCATACTCAGGACGAAATACAATGAATTTTCAGTTCCTTTCTTTCTTTTTTTCCGTTTTTTTAATTATGTACTACAATCAATTAAAAATTTTTTTATTTTGACTTAGCTTGTCTTGGTCTTTTTTCAAACACTCATCCTGTGAGGTTTTTAAAGTGGCTGGTATTAATACAGTCCGCCTTACTGAGTTGTGAGGAATAGTCTTTGGCTTGTGGGGATCAATAAATTCATTTATCATATAACTTAAAGTGTAAACAAGCAATAGATTCACGAATTTTCTAATAGTTGGAAAAATTCAAATTTTAAGATAACTAATTTTGGTAGAAAAAAATCATCAAATTTATTCCGTTGCAAAGCATAACCAATTTCGGGATAAAAAAATCCTATTTTACTCTACATGTTTGGAAAGTATTCGGAAAAAAATGTCGAAACGTAAATTGAGTTTCAAAGATTTTTCGCGAAGGAGTAAATATCGAATAATTAAAAGTTATGAGTATTTAAATAACCAAAATGATCCTGCGAGCTCTGATAATGAAACAGTTTCTAGCACCAGTAGTTTGAATTTGAGAAGCAGTACGACGAGTGAAGGTAGTTTTGTAGTTACTTAAAAGTTATTACACAAAGTAAATATGTATTAAAAACTTAATTTGAATTATTCAATTCTGAATTATCTATGCAATAAGAAGGTATTGTAATTTCTTAATTAGTATAATTGTTTTTTACTAAACAAGATTTAGAGCTTCAAAGACGTCGAATTTCCTGTAATGATGACAGTCATAACGACAGTGATGCGCAATCTAATTATTTGATAACAATATTAATCATACAGAAGTAAGTGAATATATTAATTGTGATAATCGAAGATTTAATAATTTAGGTATGTATAGAACAATATATATAGATTTTGGTTAATAAAAACAGAAATTATACAAATTATACAATTATTTTCACACTTAATAAATAAATAATTTATACAAAATTACACATTTATAAAATCATGTAATCAGGTATAGAAATTATATGTTTATTTAATTTAATATGCATAAATGCAATTGATAATTACGTATAAATAGAAAATCCATATTATATTAAAATTTTATATCTAAAATGAGCACTTTTCTGTGAATTACCCCTTCTACTGTAAATAATTATAAATAAACATTATTTTTTTTAGACTTAATGTGTACCTGGTACTATGACAAACAATTACTGAATAAAAAATTTATTTTTAATATTATAAGACGGAAATGTCCGCGTCCGTCCGTCCGTACGTCCGTTCTTCACTTAATTTTATGGGATCTTATATACCATTAATTATTATAATTGCACATTGAATGGTAAACACAGTTAATAGACTAAAATATTTAATAAAATTTTTCTAATCTTTAATATACATATTCTTTTCTTTTAATTCGTATTACTTTCTCTCTGTTTAGTACGAGGTACACCTTTCTCGAGGTGTTTATTAATAGGGACTTGTACCTTATTTAAATAAAATTTGTAAGAACCTATGTAATATTAAACCAATGAGGAATTTTGAAAATTGTGCTTTTTTGTAGAGGATCGATTGTTGGTTTTAAGTTATATTTATAACATTTTCTTCTATAGGTAATTTGGCAGTATTTATTCAGTTTTTTATTATGATGTATTTGGGCTACAGCACTATTTTATAGAAAATACGATATCGAGTTTTGGTTAGCCTGAGATTTGTAAACATAAAATTTAAACATTTTTTTCTATAGGTAAATTGGCAGTAATATACAATTATTTATCATAGGATGTTTGGGCAGCAACAGTATTTTTATAAAAGATATGTTATTAAGTTAGGTCATCGCAATATATGTATTTAATATTTACATAAAAAAATTTAGATGCACCTGAAGTAGACGAAGAAGATAACCATAGTATTTTATCGAGTTCATCACATAATCATTCAATGATTGATACTTCTAATGACGACGATGAAGATGATAAAGAGGATGGAGAGGAAGGGGATGACTTAGAAAATATAGAAAACACTGACGATCTTTTGTACCCTGGGTCACCGATATCAGTAGGCGAAAGTGCAATATCCATTTTGCAACATCAAATGGTCTGTCGCATTTTTATGGCCTTCAATTCTGTAAAAAGTTATGATAATTTGAAGAAAGACAAAAAATTCAGAAAAATTAGCATGGTAATTCCCGTTTAAATTTTAAAAGAAATTTCGTGTTTCTTTAAATTATCATAACTTTTTACAGAATTGAAAGCCATAAAAATCAATTGTGGCGCACTTTTGCTTTTCTGAAGTTGAATATTGACATGTGCTTTTTGTGACATTGACCTTGAGATTAGAAATTCTAACCCAGAAGGATAAATTTTAGACATAATTAGCAACGAATGTTACATATAATGTTCTGTAGTAAAAGTTGATAGATTTTGAGTTGCATAGCGGTAAACCCAGCTGGTGTTGAAAAAACAAGAAAAAATTCACTTTTTAACTAGCTAAACTTGGGCACAATAATGTACAAAGTTCATGATTGTGTCATTGGATCAATTTATATAAACTTCATATGAACATTATATTAAGTTCATATGAAATTATCTTTTTTTACGCGGGTTATTAGATTTTCGTGCAGCCACAAGGCTCAATTTTTTACCAAATCGTCACCTACGAAAAGTGGTTATTAATTTAAAATTAATTTAATTTAATTATTTAAAAAAAATCCTTCAGCTTTCCATACATTACTTAAGTGTCACGTATGATTTTTTCCAGATTATTAGTTCGATAATTACTCTGATGTACTCGATTGCTCATGTCAACAGTTGCAGCATACTTCAATTCATCTTTCAACCCAGAAACTAGACGAACGCACGTTTCCTAATACGAACATCTTTGGTCATCAATGAGACACGTGAGTAATACGTCTGGTCGATTAGTATAGGATTCCACTAGCGGTTTATATAACCAAGACATGAAAAGTACAGAGAGGGTGGAAGTATGTATATATACATATCAGTGTTGGGTTCTAGGTCTTCGGAGTAAGAGAAGAGAGGAGTACAAGATGACGTCCCAACGGTGGAAATACGGTGGATGGTGGTATAACGCGAATTAAGATTTGATGGGTCCCGCGCTAATCCGCGCGTCTGCGCTCAAGGGCCGATTAATTAATGCGGCCTCGGTAATTTGCGCGCGTATACCTCGTACGCGCGCTCTCCTCTAAATGCTAATGGCAAAAAGTACCGAGGAGGAGCGTGGGGGGGGGGGGGGGGGAGTGGTTAACGGCCCGCATCTTACGGTACCGGATAATTAAACGGATTAATTCGCCCGCGACGTCGTATAATGGTAAAAAAGAAGGTACGACAACGACAACAAAAATGCGCACGGGTATATGACTCAACGACTGTGAGTATACTGATTTTCAAAGTACACACCGCAAAGCAAAAGAAAATTATATTTAGCCGACTGGGAATTGTTGTGGTTTCGCGGAGTATCGCACCGCTTATCAATGTTATTGTACTTAAAAAGAGAAATACTTTTTAAAAATGTATACCCGTGTAAAAAAAAGTATGTGGAACGTCTGGGAAAAGTCTGGCTTATAAAGTCTTGGCAAAGTCTAGCTGGTGAGACTATCCCATACATTTTGCCAGACAATATATTTTATTTTAAAAGTCTGGGATAAATCAACCAGACTTTCTCCCGCACATTTTGCCAGACTTTATAATTATTTTTGAAAGTCTGGGATAAATAAGCCATACTTTCTCCCGCACATTTTGCCAGACTTTATAATAATTTTTAAAAGTCTGGGAGAATTCAACCAGACTTTCTCCCAGACTTCCCCCCCGTCGAATCTTCGTCGCACTGCATCTTCCAAACATAAAATTTATATTGTATCTAATTAATAGAACAATACATCCTCGTCATGTTTTGAGCTATCGAACTCACAAAACCACCAGATACTTATCAATCACATAAGAAAAAAGTCACCAATGTTTTTTGTGTATCTCGCAACAACAAACTGATGAAATGGTCAGGGTACAAAACGATATGAAAACCAATTTCAATTTGATAATTGTGTTTTTATAATTGTAACCTAACCATTTAACTGCGATTCGTAAAATAATCTGGTTCGCTGGTCCGTCGATAAGTACAATATTATAATCATCGCGAATCGCAGTTTAGTGCATAAGCGAGTTCATGGAGTATTGCTACGCTATCTATGAACGTAAGGCGTAGCTCAGGGACGGCGAGATCAGCATGAAAAATACAGGATCAGAAGATTCATCTCGGACTATCGCATCAAATAAGTTTCTCTTTATTTAAATTGACAATTTAATTTTTTTTATAATATTTTAATTAATATTTTAACATTTAAAAAGAGATACTTTGTGATTTTTAATTTTCTTCTTTCAGGTTATGTCCAGGACATAGACAACAACTTTTCGGTGGATGCTTCGAAATTTTTAGAACATGCTTCCATTGTTCTATCTAGTCGATATATCCTGACGTAACTTAAAGAAAATTTTTATAATTTACTTTGGCTAAGCTTGAACAATTAATTATACAAGATCGGCCAGTCTCGTTGGCCAACCTCATATGAAGTTTAGTCAAACTTGAAGTATATATAATCTTCATATGAACTTCAATTTTTTTTAAATCGTTTAAATATATCGAAAGTTTCCTTAAAGTTTAGCAAAAGTTAGAAAAGCTTTATAAAATTTTGAATTAATTTTGACGTAAAGTTCTGCTAAAGTTTTATTGATGTTTCGCTTATGTCTGCCAAGTAGATAAAACATAACTTGTTACAACTATTACTTTAACCAAACTAACTACTTATAAATCCTAAAATAGATTAATTTCATATTTAGTCAATCTAAAGATTATCCCAACTTTTATGTAACTTATGTCAAACTGACACTTTAAAAAGAGCAAGTTTGGGATTGTCTCATATCCCGAATTTGATGTAGAGTGAACAATAAAATACGTAGAGTGATTCCTTATTGTGCACTAAAATGGCCACTAAAATTAGCTATAAATGAAAATTCCAGCGTAAAAATAATAACCATAGCAAATAGATTGAAAATCAATTCGTAATAGTTACTTTAATTGTTAATGCTAACGTTCGGCATCAACAATGGACAATAAAGTGGTAATATATCGGCAAACCTCATCCTGCAGGATATTCGCAATATCTTTGCAATAGTTGCCAAGTGATCACTCAGTAACTAATATTGCGGATGCATTACAAAATAGTTACCTGCTCACCAAGTGTCATCGATATTTTGGCATTAGTTGCTACAGTGATACAGACGATTTCAGATTTATTTACAATACGTAGTAATTTAATTATTAGAACGGTTTTCCTATCTTAATAATTGATTTATATTAAAAATAATTCATTTAGGAAAAACCATTTTTTTCGAGGAACACAAATTTGTAACAAAAAGGGGATTACATTTGAAAAAAAAATAATCTGACTTTCAAATAACCTTCAAAATCATGTTTAAAGATAAATATATTTTAAATTTTGACTCTAAATCGCTCGTGCATGTATTTATTACAAAGTATTATATGAATTTTAATCGGTATTTACGAGCTAATTTGTGTTGCTCAATATTTTTTCAAATATTGCACAAAACCCTCTTTAAATAATAAACCTATTTTATTGAAACTTTTTTTCTGTACCATGCAACAGGAACTGAGAAATTTGATTGGTAAGATGAAAATGCATGTGAGTGCGTAAAATTATAATTTTTGTTAACTAGTAGTCTTGCTTATTGATTTACAATTATTCCGTTTCATAATATGTTATACTAAATAAATTTATTATACTATCTTCTCAGATTACTCAACGTTATGATGTAACATTCCATAAGTCACGATTGCTTTAAACATCTTTTATTGACGTACTCTGAAATTAATGAATTAACATATTATCAAAGTAATGATTTAATTAATATAAAGGAACAATATAATTAATTATTTATTTTCATTTATGTATTTAACAAAGAAGACAAGACCTATCAGCTAGTAGAAAACTTTTTACAAATAATTTTATATCTCCTTATAGAATCACAATTTCTTATGTTAAGGTAAGTAGAGTTCAATAAACGACGCAACCTAGGATCAGTAGAGTGAAAATTAAAATTCCAGTTCGACGATTATTCCACAGGACACAACACTAAGGAGATATCGGACTCAAAAATGGTTGACTAATAATTACCAACCCAAAATCGATGATATAGGCCTTTTCTTATGTTTTAGCTATCCGTATGAATTATTTCAGATTTTTAATTAAATATTGTAGATATAATAGATCTATAATTATACAAAGACAAAATATCATTACAATTAATCAATTGATTAAATAACGTATACATAAAAAAATTATAATTAATTATTGTTAAGCACAATTCACCATAGTTAATTTGTCACTAGTTGTGTGTTTAATACTAGCAATTTCTCCATGAGAATATTCTTCTGCAAGGAATGAAAAGAAGTTGTAATTTGTTTTAGTTTTCTTGGTTATAATGTCAAATGAAAATGAACATACTCTTCATAACTAAATTTATGCTATGCGGTTATTTGTTTTATTACTGACGTATATAAATTTGTTGTGATGACTATATACATTTGCATTTGTCGATATAGTCATTAAAGTTAACATATTTCTATTTTCTTTTGTATTAAGATGTGTATTGTCCTATAATTAAAAATTCGTAAGGATAAAAATCAATCTTTCGTTAGAGATTCGGTTAACGGTTCAACTATATCTCTTAAAATAAAATCCGATCCAACAATATACAAACTTAAGGAGATGTCAGACGCAAATATCAGGGACCTACATTTTTCAAACTAAACATTGTATATTGATTTAAAATCTGAAAATCTCATAGACATCGTATAACCTCTGTCGCTGATTAACACCAAATTTGGGAGCATATAACAAGTAACGTTAAAATAATTTAAAAAAATAAATCGGAAAAATTTTTATATGGATAGTTTAAAACATAATGAAGCGCCTGACATTTTGTTTTCTTCAATAAAAAAATAATTATTGTTAATAATAAACAATTTTTGGTCGGTGATTGTTAATAAAAAAAGGGATCGCATTCGTTATTTGTCCGTCAAAATAATGACCTTTTTTATCGACCAATCGATGAAACATTACATAAAATATAATAATTAATATTCATATTGTTGAAGAAATATGATTTAAAATTTTTCTAGCCAAAAATTAAATTTAAAAAAAAATTACAAAAAAATTTAATTTAAATAAAAAAATTTTGAACCCTTCCCCCTAACTATCACGTAGTATATAGGGTCATTGGGTTATTTCTAAAAAATTTTCTTCAAAATAAATATTGATTATTATATTTTACGTAATTTTTCATCGATTGGTCGAAAAAAAAAAGAAAAACTTCATTATTTTATTGGGGCAAATAACTAATAATAGCCAAAGAAATATATAAAATTTCGGTACTTATTCGAAATTTGACCTCCAAAAAAATCATGTTTTTTTAACCCAATCGATTAAAAAATAAATAAAATAAGTTTCTAAATATATATATAAAAAAAATTTCTAAATACTTTTTTAGTGGAGAAACGTGTTTTCGATCGTTTTTTAGTGATTTGTAGTTCGCATAACCCAAAAGCAAGTTTAGCCCGATAAACGGGTTTATGCATATTTGGGTTATTGGACGGATACAAAAGCAAGTTGAAACTACAGTGTAATAGAAATGGTGAAATAAATCGTGGAATAAAAATTATTTTTTTGCTAAAAATCGATCGGAAACACATTTTTTCACTAAAAAAGTCATTTTATGCACCTTTTAATCGATTGGACTAAAAAAAACATGATTGTTTTGGGGGTCAAATTCCGAATAAGAACCAATTTCAACCCAAACATCCTAAGTATAAATGATCAATATAAAAATCAGAAAAAGTTTGAGTGTATCATTTAAAACATGCCTAACGGTTCGGCGTACACAACTTTTTCAAAATTTATATCCTTTCGTTTATATAAAAAAATATGACCATTATCAGAATCTAGCAGCTCGTCACAGATCAATAATGATAGATTTACATAAATTTGCCTCAGAATCCGCGATGCAACGTTTAATCGAGTAACCATCTAATCGTGAAGAGTATATAGCGAAAGAGTGTATACGGTACGTAAAAGTATCGTTCGGATTCTTAGCGATATACATATATAGATATACGAAGACTACTCTTTCTCTCTAAATTTTAAGTCGCGGAGGAGCTGAGGAAAAAGGCCGTCATCTCTCGGGTATACTTGTGCTCGAATTTGCATAGCGTAAAGCCCGCCCCTGTCATGAATAAGTACGCGATAACGTTCCTACCTCACGCAAAGCTATCGCCTCTCTACATTAACCATGCAGAGGACGGATTGAGATTGCTCGTTCATAAACTAGATTAAAGAAGTTATACACATATCATATATACCTATCATTTTTTTTCTCTCCTTTCCGACACTCTTTTTTTCAACTTATCACTCACCTTTTCGGCAGTTTTACTCTAATCGTTCTTTATTTTAAGTAAACATGTATATGTATGGAATATCGCGTTATCAAGCAAATTCATTGAATATGTATGAGAGTCGTTTTAATAAAGTAATTTTTCCATCCATCCCACCGTATGATAATGTGCGATAAATATACTTTTATTACGGTTTTAAGAGCCGCTTTTCCGTATATAATACTTTAAATACAAAATAAAAAGGGAAGAACGGTTACAATGAAGTTAAGAGCAATAACGAGGGCTATACGAATTTTTGTGGTCACTTTTTTTTATTCGATATTTTAATGGATCGTCGTATGCGACGAGCGACATCTGTTAAATTATATATATATACGCATCGCCTTTCCGTGCTCCGCTCTAATTTTTCTTTTCTTTTTTTTATTATATCCTCGAGTTATTATAAGCTTTTACCGTAAATTACTCTGACAAAATTCTCGTCATGTGTATATATATAAGAATGTAATTCACTTTGAGTAGAAACTATATACAGATTAAAAAACTTATACTGTCGTATACTTACACAATTCTTTTCTCGATTACTACAAAAAGGTGATCCTCCACACACTCGTGAATTTATTATTTTTTTTATTCATAGACATTATATGTTTACAAAAAAGAACTAAGAAATTCAGTGCTATATATACGATGACATGAACACTGAAATATTTACCCCTTGGTTGCACTAATTTTAATTGCAAATTCATATTTTTTTTCTTTGTCAGATATATATATATATATATATATATATATATATATATATATATATATATATATATATATATATATATATATATATATACATCTTCATTACAAACAAAATTGCATGTTACGGAATAATTATACAGCAGTTAATGATAAGTAACTTATTCTCTTCGTCTCTTTCTTTTTTTATCGTTTTTTAAAGTATATTACATATTTAATAAAAATTGTAATATTTTACAAAGCTCGTAGTTAAAAATATTTCAAGAATTTTTTTTATTAAACAGTGTAAAGAGGGAAGCGAGTAACGTTTAATGATTTATTATTAAAGGCATAGTAATGCATTCTATATCTGCAGTAAAAATAATGG
This sequence comes from Theocolax elegans, assembly GCA_026168455.1. Taxonomy (NCBI): domain Eukaryota; kingdom Metazoa; phylum Arthropoda; class Insecta; order Hymenoptera; family Cerocephalidae; genus Theocolax; species Theocolax elegans. The sequence goes on along the minus strand of CM047431.1, from coordinate 34,732,784 downwards.
GTTAGCTATTTTTGTCAAAAGGTTTTGTGAAACATATTATTATAAATGTAGGATTTATATATCAAATATTTCTATGAAATGGTATTGTTTGTATATTTGTTATACTATAGGTTCGAGATAATAAAAATTGTACAATTTAATGTAAGAATGTTATACATTTTACAGTTATTTTTATTTAATTATACACTTGTTACACTTGTTACGTTGTTATTTGATAATAACAATTTTTTTATACATAACCTCAAATGGCTATTTTCGAAAGTAAAATTAATGTAAATTCTTTCTGTTACAAAATCGGTAACGATGACGTTTTCTTATTTTTCTATTTAAAGTAATTTAAAGTTAAGTAACAATATATTTTATAGTAAAAATTTATAAATATATTTGATAAATTTATATATACAATTTTTTAATTAACAATAGGTTGACTTTTTTTCAAAAAATCTCTCTGTACCTCTTTTCTACTTGCTTTGAATAGTATACGAATGATTTGTTTCAAAAGTTTTTATCGCTAAATGATCGAGATTTTCGTGCAGCTGCAATAATCAATTTTACACCAAATAATTACCGACAGGAAATGATTATTAATTTTTAATTATTTTAAAATTAATTATTTTTAAAAAGTTGCTCTGTTCTTTTCTACTGTTATTCAAACATGACATATGATTATTTTCAGATTTTTAGTTCAGTAATTACAGAAAATTTTTGGGATTTTAAAAGTAGATCCCTGTTATTTGACTATTACATGAAGAATTTTTCAATATTTCCATACGATTGGCATATATGTCGTTCATTACTGCGGTATTTACTGCCTTATCCATCTTTTTTGTAAACCTGATAAATTTTATTACTTTTATTTAATTTCATTATCATTTTCTTTTATTAAATTAAAATTTATGCGTATAATATATTTAATTTATCAGCGTCAGTAATTTTATATTCGTAATAATAAAGTATATTCGTTGTAACAACTGATGTATTTATCATTAAAGTTGTAGATATTTTTTTACTTTAACAATAGCTTTTAATTGATATTAGTGTATAGTTACTTTTATAATAAAAAATATACACAAATTTCGAAAACAAATTAAATGAAACAATTCAAAATGTAATAGTTGTCGAAAGATCTTTCAAAATAAATATTACTGAAAAATGATAATAAGCTTTTTACCTATGTAGAATTACGTATTATACTATTTTTTCGTGACTCTACATTTTTACTTTCCGATTCTTTTGACGAAATAAACATAGATTAATTCAATTTTGTAGCATTTTTTAAAATATAGTTTTATTTTATTTGTTACATACATTCTCAATACTCATATTATAAAGCACAATAAATACTAATATAGTTCAAACTGAGATTCAAACTAATGTTAGGTTAATATTGACGTTCGTTCTCCGTGTTGTCTGCGATTTTTGCAACCTTTTGTTTTAATTAAGACTACCAAATTTTTGCAAGAAACAGCAATTCATGTCACAGCTTTAGCGAAATGAAACTTAAACTTACAACAAAATCATCGATACATGATTTTGACGTTTTCAGCAGTAAGTTGTTGTAATAATAACAATTAATTATGTTACACGAACAAAAAATTTGTTGAAAATAAATATTTTCTTTTAGCGATACGTTTACTGCTAATACAAGTATAAAATTGTGCTGCAGTTCACCGTGTAATTGTTACGACTAAGTAGCAAATCAACATTGCTGAATTTACTACATTATTTTTCTCTGTGAAGTGAAGAATTTCCTTCTGAGAAGCATACTTAAAAATTGTGAAAGTACCTTATTGTTTCAAATTACTCTATATTTTGATCAACAATTTTTTATTTCTTTACTGGTAAATTTCAATATTAATTTTATGATATAAAATTGTGAAACTTCAAATAATTTTTTTTCAAAAAGGTATAATTTATTATACAGCCACTGTTAAAATTACAGCCTGAAATTTTAAACTCTTGAAAAGCGTAATACTCGCAATTATACAAATTCCAACAGTAGTTTTATGCTTTACGGTTTAGAATGTGCAACCACTGTAATATGAGTTTTTTTAATAATAATTTCTATTTATACATATAAAAAATGTTTTATATAAGTTTTATACATTTGACGTATAGATTATAATAATTAAACAATTGGTAAGAGAATTAAAACACGTCCTATTTCGAAGCGTTCGATTTTAAATCTTCGACATATCTACGAGTGAATCGTCACCGTGAAAATCCTATGGACAAAGCTCAAACGAAATTTATATAAGAACGATTATACATTCCTTGGTCGGTTCCACGAAACAATTTTCAAAATTAATTTTTCCATGTATTTAAAAAAAAAATAATCGGATAGGAATGCTGGTATTTATCCAAGCTTCCGATGATAAGAAAGAACAATATGCATCTTGGTTCTCCTTGTTCCAAATATTTGTTAAAACGCCCTTTTGAACAACGTCCAATAAATTCTGTAAAATTGGAAAAACAAATTTGTCATGGTCAAAAGTTTAATCTGTTTATAAAGAAAGAAACTAATAATAGTAATGCGTATGATACAACCAAAATCTTAAAAAAAATTAAAGATAAATTGTAACCTTTCGATATCGGTCTCTACTAGAACTATAACAGAAGTGCAGAATTCAATGTAGAGCAGCAGCCCATGAGAATTTTCTCTTCCTCCTTATTTGCCTATCCTAAACTCTGCCTACTTATAGTTGAGTTAAAGTTCCTTATATATCTCATCAGTTTTGCTTGGGTCTTTCATTCATTCTGACTTGATGTTACAGTTACTCGAATATAAGACATCGAATGTCAGTTATGTTTAGTCATGAACTATCGGTGCGATCAGTGTAAATAAAAATATAAAAATTTTTAATTTAAATTAATTGGATTTGAATTAATTTAAGTTTAGTTTGCAGTGAGGAGTTGGTCTATGAATTTTTGTCATTGACTAACTTCATTTTTTTGTCCCTTTAGATTCAAGTCCCGATCAGCGAGCAGAAATTTTTTTTCTCTAATGCATAATTACGTACATTAATTGTATAAAGTTACGTAATGTATATCTAACTCTGAAAAACTTACTTGTTGAAAATACATTCCCTAGTGGCCCTGGTGGAAATACGAACAATTTTTTACCGATAAAATAGGAATTTTTTATACTGTGCTACCAATATTCTAGGTATAAAAAATACCTATTTTATTAAACCGACACAGTGGCGGAGTGGCGGAAACGCACCTCGGCCGGTCATGAAAGTTAAGCAGCACCGAGCGCGGTTGGCACTTGGATGGGTGACCGTTCTCGGCCTTAGCTTAAATGATTGGTTAGGTGTTTTTTCACATTCCACAACGTGAGCGGGAAGTGTGAGGCATTCGGTTTCGGTGTTAAAGTCTACGCAATGTGACCTTGCCACCCAAACAGAATTGTTCTCGAATACACCGCCCTTCTCGGAGGAGGTTTTCCTAAATGGCATTTATCCCAACGGGCTTGGCCACAGGTTTTCCTCCACGGGCATAACCCCGGGCGAATGCGAGAAGGTGGGGTAAAGAGGGGGTAAAATTGGAAATGGAATAAAGGTGTAGGGGATACGTAAAAACCTGTAAAAAGGTGTACGTGGAAACTACCAAAGAAAAAAAAAAAAAAAATACCTATTTTATTCCTATATGTGTAACGTTTTTTGGTCCCTACATATAACATTAAATATGGTCTATTGGGATTCGGCATTTTCTACCTATAAAGTAGTTATAAGTTTGTTCTTATATTTTTCAGGCTTATAAATTACTTAAACGTTATTACGTTATAGTTAGAAACAATATTTTATTAATATAAAATAATTTACCTATCTCATAAATTGAGCAATCAGGATTTTTAAAGCATTTTTAAAAAATACAAAAATAATGCAATAATAAGAAATTAAAAAGTATTCATCCCTGCTGGGAATGTGAACTAAAAATTAGGAATTAAAAGTAGTCAGTTAATAGGTTAAATGAAACGCTTTTTCCCACTGCGTTCGTCCATTTAATAGATTGCCATAACCTCCAAATATTTTCACTTCACCTTCTGGCCATACATGTACTTAAAACTCCAAATTTTTAATCAAATTGGATCGTTTACTCGAATACTAATACTAATTTACTCTTAATTCTGCATTTAAACCAGTCATTTTAAAGTATCATTCAGATTTACAATATTTCCAATTTATTTTCCAAATCTATTTAAAGTGTCATTTAAATAGCTAAGAAATAGGTATAGTTTCGGTGTCCATTTTATCAAATAATCCGATCTTTTATGGGTTGAAACAAGGACTTAAATGAACATATCGTAATTATTAGCTGTTTTGAATCTAAGAAATGGGCGAATTAAAGAGGAAAAAGCGTTTCATTTAACAGTGGTAACAACCTAGCAGAAGTAGCTATAAAATATGTTAATTTAGTTAATAACCTATTATTTGCCGATTTTTAATTTTCTGATTTCTAGCAGGGATATATACATAACTAAAAAAAAATTTGATAAGAATTTCTTTTTCGAAACCTTATTATTATTTTTAAATAACTTATATTTATTTTTATATTGTTTTAGTTTATATATTTACACTAATTAGATATATTTGACGCAGAAAAACGCTGAAAAAAGTTTTGCCCTAACCGGGAATCGAACCCCGCAGCGCACGCACCAAACGCAAACGCTCTATCCACTAAGCTACTAAGCAAGGAACTTGTATATACAGATCATCCATGTATTAATATCTTAATAATTGTTATTTATTCTTTGATCTATATACATAAGATGTTAGGCAGTAATTAACTAATTTAAATAGTGATGGTCTTAACGATGTCTACCAAAGAGATATCTTCTTCATTTTTTCTATATTATTATAATTTCTTAAAAGCATATGAATACTTTTATAATACTTATTTATACCCTAAAACATAATATATTAATTGCTACTATATGTAAAAGAGCATTCTTCTAATATAAATTTATTTACAAATAAATAAATAAATAATACTAATTTTTAAATTCAAACTATTTATTTAAAAATAATATAGAAAGTTTCTAGGTATTTAATAATTCTATTTTTAAGCTATTATTTATACCTTGTTTCTACCTATTAAAAATAGTGTTTGTATATACAAGAAAAAATTTTAACAATTTATTTAAGTAAATAATTATACATTAAATGTATATTGACAATACATATTTTTAATTTTTTGAACTTTAAAAATTAAATTTTAGGTTATTTTTACAAATATTTTTTATAGCTTTTTTATAGATATAAAAACTAGTGCTAAATTTAATAGCATATTTTGTGTCTATTTTTTGGCTATTTAATATAGTATAATTATTTTATACCAATAAAATAGGTATTTAATCGACATTTTCTACAAAATATTATGATTTCTATATTTTATACCTATAAACTACTTTGGCGACTATAAAATATTTTTGGGTGTTTGTATTAATCGACCGGGGCCGAGAATCGAACCTGGCACCTCCAGATTACGAGCTCGCCGACACCATAACCCACTGAGTCATTGCAGGTCTCTAAAAAAAATAAATAAATAATTTAATATAAAAAAGTAAAATATTTGTATAAGTTTTACTATATTTTATTTTAGGTGCTTATAATTACTTGAAGTTACTTCGACATTTTTTTATTTAATGATTGATAACAACTTTTATCCGGACTAAAGCTTTTTTCATTGAAATTTCGAAATGTTTCTTAAGATTTTATTCCGTTACTGTTGAATTTATTAGAAAGGCATACAAAAATCCAAGAATGTCTGTGCTACGGAAATATATTTTTCTTCTAAAATTTTTATTTTAAACAATATATACTTTGTGTCTATGGATTTAACGTTCCATGATATGTGTAGAAATATATTTATTGGTCTTCATTACTGAGGAGTCCAAACTGGAGATCAAAGACGAAACGCCTATAATTTCGGAAAATAGGTTCTACTCTGAGGAATTGAGTAAAATGAGCTTTCTTTATTTTAAAGTAAAGTTTTCGTTCGGAAAGACCGATACATACAAGTTATAAGATACACCTAAAAGTTTATGTCGTTTAATTATACTCTTTTTATTATTTTAATGTTACATTTACGTCCTAATTTGGTGCTAATCTGCGATAAAGACAGCGTACAATGTCTTTGTGAAGAAAGTACTTGTTGAAAATACATTCCCTAGTGGTAGTTGGAAATCGGTCATGAATTGTATAGATTTGAGTCTCATTAGTGTATAAAAATTAAATTTTTCCTAAAGTAAAATAATATTTATGCGATAGATGGTCGCAGCTGAAAAATAAAATAAAATGATAGATGCTAATTCAAGACAGATGAATTTATCATTCGATGATTGATGGTTTGGTTCGGAAATACGGCCGTGAATGCCTTAAGGAAATTGCCCAAAGTCAATTTTGATCCTTCCTACCTTATCGGTTGAGTAAATCAAATAATCGATTATAATTAAATAATTATAATATTATGTGTAGAAATAAGAGTTCAGTGCACTTCATATATGAATTATTTAAGTATGTGCAAAATTCGGGAGAGAAATAAATGTCACGTTTTTGTTTAATCCCTTATCTTAATTTTAGGATTAAAAAGAAATGAAATAATATTTTTGTCTTAACCTTTGTACGTAGTTAACTTATTCATATACGAAAGACACTGTTCTCCTAAATATATTCAGTTTATTTAAAAAAAATAGTAATTTTTAATATCGCGACAATAACAAAAGAAAAACTTACAATTTAATTTTGCAAATGAAAATTTTGTTGAATAATTTTAGACCAATGGCTTACCGATACATAAAACTTGGTACATGATTCCTCAGTGTACATTTTAATATACGTTCACAGTTCGATATGGTTTGGAAAAGCATAGTAGCTGTATTTTGTTTTGAAGGCAGAGGTGTCAAAGCTATAATTTAAAGATAAAATATCTTTCATCCTTGAAAAATTAATTTAGACTATAAAATTAGTTGTACTTATGTACTGAAAGATCTTATATCAAGTTCTAATTCCTGGACAATTCACTAGTATTAAGATCATGAACTATATGTATATTTTTTATATTAAAAATGATTATCATTTATACTAATTAGTAGACCATTTGTATGTTTGGGAAACGGATCGTGATCACCTTGTAGGATATGTTTTCTAATATAAAAATATGAAGAAAGCTAGAGTCGCAGACCCTAACAATTTTTTTTTCATCAGTTATACGCTAATGAAGCAAAATATACGAAAAAAGAGACTTTACTCTATATACTTGTAACTCCTAAACTATCAAATATTTTCATTTAAACCAAAGTTTAATAAAAAGTTAAGATAGAATAGATATCATTTTAAAAAAATACTCTTAAGTTAGAATGGATCAAAGTTATAGCCGAATTAAGAATTATTAAAAATTAAACACTACAAATTTTATTGATTTTTGAAGCTAAATTGCTTCAAATTCTTAATTTGGCTATAACTTTGCTCCATTCTAAGGGATTTGAGGATATTATTTTCAAATTATAACTATTTTCTCTTACCTTTTCATTAAACTTTGATTTGAATGCTCATGATAGATAGTTTAGAAGTTACAAGTCTTTAAATTACGCCTCTTTTTTGTATATTTTGCTTTAATAGCACGTAACTTTCGGAAAAACGAATGTTGGTGTCTGCGTCTCTAGCTTTCTTTATATTGTTATGTTAGAAAACATATCCTACAAGCATTTGTAAATGTATCTTCTACAAAAATTTGTTGAAGAAAAAGTCATTTTTTTCAGGTACAATTTAAAAAAACGTATCATACCGAGAAAATATTCTTTTGTTCGAATCCCACGTACAACTTAGCCCCTCCCTTTCTTATAGCTTCTAAAAAACTTAATTTGAAAAAATGGAGATGTAAGAATGATTAAATATATAACATTGATCACATGTGTTCCAAGTTTATCTTTTATGTGACAGATTATAGAATTTTTAAACAGTTATATAAGAAAAGTGAATACAGTTTTATGTCTTAGGAAATATTTAAAAAATTTTTAGTGAAACAAAATAAGTACTTCTATAATAAAACTTACTCTAAAAAAAGCAAAATGTTTTTTCAAATCTCTGTTTTAATTTATAATTTTTCTCAAAATACTTTTGATGAAATGTTTTTATTTTTTCATTATACAAACATTACGATATATTATCTTTAGCGATCATCGATCAAAAATATATTAGAAAAAATGTAACACCCAATAACTTATAGATGAATCTTCGCAACGCAATAATTCGCTATATTCATTCTCGCTAAGAACATCTGAAGCTATAAAGTACAATCATTAAGTCCCAAAATGACATTTTTTAATCACGGTTTTCAACGGCTGTACTATCTGATAAAAAAAGCTGTAAAAAATTTGAAAGATAGTGTTTCCGACGTAAAATTAACTGATCTTTCAGAATATGATATTCATTTTTTCAAAAAATGCACCTTTGACGAGCTATTTAGGTTTTTTTGCAAAAATAACGCGAATTTTCGAACCTCTTTTTTTTTTATCGAACGTTTTCGTATTGAAATCTCATAAGGATTCTTGTTATAACTATGAAAACCACGTCAAATGATCCTAAACTTGAAGTTAAGTCATTGACAATTGTCAAATTTCATGTGGAAATACACAAAATGGCGGCCTAAAGATAGAAAAAATGTCAAAATCTTGAGGAATTTTTTACTCAAAAACGATGGACTTTAGGAAAAAATTTTATAGAATAAAAAGTTCTTAGAATTCATCAAAGAATACGCTGGAATTTTTTCAGAATTTTTCGACGACTTTATTAAATTTTCAAAAAATTTGCACTTTTGAAAAATCAAAAAAGTCGTCAAAAAATTCTGAAAAAATTCCAGCGTATTCTTTGATGAATTCTAAGAACTTTTTATCCTATAAAATTTTTTTCTAAAATCCATCGTTTTCTAATAAACGGTCACTGAAGTCTATTTGTGTCTATTATTTACGAATTTTGCGTTATGGTTCGTTATTGTATTACTGTTTATTTCTGATTTCATATGGGATGTAACAATATTTTTTCACATTATTTTACTAAAAAATATTTCTTTACAGTATATATTTTTTTATTATTTTTATCTGTTTTTTAATATTACTGATAAATTTCATGGTCGATAATACAGAACATTGAAAAAAATAGGTTTTTTGGAGATTTGCCATAAAATTGCAATTTCTTTCAAATGACGTATCTTCATAAAACCAGACATTGATAGAATAATTTCTGCTCAAAATAATAGTATTATATCTCAGTTATGAATTGTGAAGGAAATATATATAAAAGAATGCTGTAGTTTGGTAAACTAATAATATAAATTATCCCTATAAGTAATTATATTACTTATAATTATACTTATATTATAATAGAACTGATATTACTTATTCAAAGTAATATAAAAATGTTGTCATCAGCAAAACGTAAATAATAGACAAAAATAGACTTCAGTGAACGTTTATTAGAAAACGATGGACTTTAGAAAAAAATTTTATAGGATAAAAAGTTCATAGAATTCATCAAAGAATACGCTGGAATTTTTTCAGAATTTTTTGACGACTTTTTGGATTTTTCAAAAGTGCAAATTTTTTGAAAATTTAATAAAGTCGTCGAAAAATTCTGAAAAAATTCCAGCGTATTCTTTGATGAATTCTAAGAACTTTTTATTCTATAAAATTTTTTCCTAAAGTCCATCGTTTTTGAGTAAAAAATTCCTCAAGATTTTGACATTTTTTCTATCTTTAGGCCGCCATTTTGTGTATTTCCACATGAAATTTGACAATTGTCAATGACTTAACTTCAAGTTTAGGATCATTTGACGTGGTTTTCATAGTTATAACAAGAATCCTTATGAGATTTCAATACGAAAACGTTCGATAAAAAAAAAAGAGGTTCGAAAATTCGCGTTATTTTTGCAAAAAAACCTAAATAGCTCGTCAAAGGTGCATTTTTTGAAAAAATGAATATCATATTCTGAAAGATCAGTTAATTTTACGTCGGAAACACTATCTTTCAAATTTTTTACAGCTTTTTTTATCAGATAGTACAGCCGTTGAAAACCGTGATTAAAAAATGTCATTTTGGGACTTAATGGGTTAAACAGCAATTTAAATTAACAGTCTTTTTCAGTCATTAAATTCGAACTTTTTTTTAATTTTGCAATAAATTTGACAATAAATATATAAATAAATTATACTTATACTAAAATTAAACTAAAATTAAAGTTATTTAGTAATGTTATTACTTATTACTTAAAATAAAATTATTCTTTTCTTTATAAACAATATAATAAATTAAGTATTGAATTACATAAAGGTATATTTACCACGATCACCATTAATACTGGATTGAGTAATGTTATCATTAGTATTATCAGAACCTTCATGTTCTGCAAAAACATGTTCATGGATTTTACTATTAGTATCAGCTGAATTACTGTCACTACTATGCAGCTGGCATTCTGAATCGTCTGTCATAAATGTATTACTCTCGATAATGCTTTCTCTCTATTAAAAAGAACGTTTCAAAAGAAACACAACACAAACAGTAATTTTTATTTACAAAAAGGGTTGATTTTATATAAAAAATAGTAAAAATCATAATATAAAATTGAACTATGAATTTAATCTGTGAAATTTGTCAAATTTTTAGGTTAATTAAAGCGTTTTTTTTCGATAAAGTATACTGTTCGCTTAAGAAAAAATAAATAGTGATTCTGTTTAAATAGGTTTACATCTCCTTAATACAAATATCCGAATCATCCCGACAACTTCGTAGAATTCGATTTTGAGTTGCACGAGAATATTTTCTGAAAGACTCTAATGATCTTTTTGGCATTCTAGACCTATAAACATAATTTTGAAAAATCAAATTTTATTTGTTTACTTTTATCGATGTAATTATAACCTATTCCAACTTGTTTCATTTATTCTATAATAACCAGTTACGATGCTTTTTGCAAGCGATGCTTTCTGCAAGGTTTTTAAACTGTGAATCGGCACATCCAACCTCACAAAAAATCGCTAAGGTTTACAATCTAGTAGACAAAGCAACGAAATTATCAAATAAAAAATTTCATGAAACTAATGTAAATAAAGCAAAGAGATATCTAATTAAAAATAATTATTCGAATGATTTTATAGATAAATACAAAAAAACGTCTCGCTACTTTGAATAATAAACCAAATAACCAAAATAGTAATGAAAATACGAAATATAAACAAGTCCTTACTTTACCTTATTCGAGAGGTCTTTACGAGAAAATGTCTACTAATTTAAAAAGCACGGAATAAAAACTGTCCCATGTGTAGAAAATAAATTAAATAATATCATAATTAAAGGGAAAGACAGATCTGATAGGAACGCACAAAATAATATGGTACACAAACTCAACTGCATAGACTGTGACGCATCTTACGTAGGACAAACAAAGAGACAAATAAAAACACGAATTAATGAATATAAAAGAAGTAAAAATTCTGTTGTTTTTCAACACATACAGAACAACAAACACGACTTTGACTGGAAAAACTTCAAAAATTTAGATAAAGAAGCAAACTATGGAAAAAGAATTGCATCCAAAATGGTGCATATTAATTTACAAAAAAATTCTATCAACAAATAAGAAGACTTCATTAAAATAAATATACAGTATTCGCACATTATATCTAAAATAAAAATGCGCTAAAATAAACGATTATATTTGTATACAAAGTTTGTGCGTCATAATAGAAAAAATGTAAACATTGATTGCTCGATTCATTATTATATAAGCAGTCGCAAATTCGTATACTTTACTTATATTGCCGAAATCTTTGTTGTATATACATCTCCTTTGACGTTTCCTTTGTGTATATAGAGGAAAAAGAAACGAAAATTTAAATTGACTTACGATTGGATATTTACATACAAATCGCGACATTACATTAGAAGGTAACCTATTATTTTTCTTTCACTTATTATTTGTTTTGTATCATTCGAGATGTATTTTTTATTTTCTTGTGAATAATAAATTTTACAGTCTGAAGAGGGTGGCATTGACCACCGAAACGTTACGTTACAAAAGGAAATAAATGTGTTAAATTCTTTTACTCATCCTTTCCTTTTTGACACACTCGGGAAGATCGACACATTTTCAATCAACTTAATTGTAAAAACCACCGAGTGATAAAATCAAATCAACAACATAAATACGATGCTTTTTTTTAGAAACTTAACCAAACTTTTGATTTAGTCGTGATATAACAAATGTTTATAGAGAAATATAAAAGATGTTTTATTTAATATATTTTATAAAAAGTAAAACGAAAGCTGTTATTAGTGCAGATTACTTAAACGAAGGAAAAGAGGAAAACGAGGAAACTGAAGTAACATATAGAGCGAAAAACATATAAATCACGTATATTGAAAAAAAGCAGTAAGTTTTGTTTTATTAAACTCCATACCACAAAAATTAAAATATGTAAGGAAAAATATTTCTGAGGACCTGCCTTTCTTCATTTATTCAATTTCTTTTACAGATGATTATGATTATCTTGAGTCATTAGAAGTTAGTACAGATGGAAGATATAATAAATTTGGTTAAAGAGAAAAAAAATGCAAAAACTAAAAAAAATATCTTGCCGCAGCAATTGATAATATAAATATAAAAATGTGCATAACAAGAAATCTATTTTTGATATGGCAAAGCATGAGGAAGTGTTAAATAGTAATCCTGGACCATCCGGTATACAAAATAAAAAAGCACAAGTGAATGCCAATAAAGGTACTTCCTTTTATATATCTCTTAAAATAAAAATTTTTACTGCGAATTTTTATTAACTATTTATTAAACATTAGGAATGACAAATAAGAAATTAAAATCTGGGATTGTGACAAAAAGTAATTTCAAACTAAAAATTTGATGGAAGTTAAGGAAAATTTAAATAAAACTAATAGTGTCCAAGAATTAAGAGATAATAAAAAAAATTTTTAAGTCAAATAAAATCAATTAATCAAAAGCAAGACATGAACAGCAAAAAACATAAATTAATTTCTGAAGGAGAAGTATTACATAATATAGATCACTAAGAGAAGGTAGATAGAAGGGTGACAGAAAACGACGAATTCGAAAGAGAATCGGAAAAGTCAAAAGATTAGGATTTTATGTACGAGTCATATACGCAACAGAATAATGGAAATGATCGGGAGTTAGAAAATGAATTTGACCATGAAGAAAAAGGAAAAGGCTGCCCAAGCTGTAAGAAAATGAAATTAGGTAGAAACTTATTTTATAATTAGTAGTATTCATGTAATATTTGTTGTATATGTATTTATTAAGTTATAATTTTTATATTTATAACAGCTATTGATAAATCTATATTTACTTTAATAAATGTCACAAAAGATTTGCAAGAACTATGTAAAGAGGATAAAAATGTGGTAGTAAGTCATACTCATATACTTCTTAGAATTATTTTTTAATAAAAACATTATTTTTCAGGAAAATTTATTTAATTTATACTTGCCGACTTATCGAAAAAGAAAGAGATCCGTAGAAATAAAGCCCGAAACTGATTTATTTATAGATATTTTAAGTTTTGCTGATGCTAAGCGTTTTAATGACATGCCAGCTGAAATGACAAGACGATTAATGCTTTATCTCGTCGGCAAAGAAAATTTAAAAAAATTAGTACATAAGGGAAATAGGGCTGCGATACCACAGGATACTAAAAATGTAACATTTTGTAAGTATATTTATTTATTAATTTAATAGTTATATTCTCTACAAATGTAATAAATTACATATTTAATTAGAAATGCTTTTGTCAGGGTATGTTAATAGACATGTAACAAAACAAATTACATTTCAAGAATTCATGGCCATACTTTGTAACCAGTGTACAACGTTGCGTAACCCTAAAAAGAATGAAAGAAACAGAACTACAAAATCTAAGGTAAATTAAATATGATTCATTACTTAATGATTAATGAATGATGAACTTACTAAATCTCAGTTACTGTATTTTTCAGAAAAAATCACAGAGTACTTTATACATCAAGAACAAATCAAGATATCTGAATATTAATCTATTATTCGTTATTGTTTTAAGTTGGAAATTATTGGTATCTATATTATTGTTTAAATGTTGTATGGATTAAAGTTAATAAAGTAATATTTTTAATCGTAATTGCACCTACCTTTTAAAAAAAATATTTATACAGACGGCCTTGAGATTAATAGCTTCTGTATTTGCTATCTTACGATACTACAAAAAAAACAATATCCGTCAGAGAATTCACAAAATGAAAGTAAACGATTCCGGATTAAACTTGGGGACAAAAGTAGTCAGTTTTATGCTTTTTGTCAATCTGGTTACTGTTAATAGTGGAGTGTATCATTTGCACTACCACAAGAAAAAACAACATTTTCGTGGAAATATGTAACCCTTAAGTTTACGTTCATCGTCACAACAAACGCCATACTTTTTCGATAAAAGTTATTTTAAACAAACAAGGGTTTTCAACTAAAAAAATTGGCTGACTTTTAAAAAAATACCATGTTTTTTCCACAGAATTTGAAAAAGAGAGTATTTACCAATAAAAAAGCAGGACATTTTCGTGGTAAAATTTGCGTTTTAAGTTAACGTTCATCACCGAAAAAAATGCCATTCTCTTCCACGAAATTTGATAAAAAAGCAAGGATTTACTACTAGAAATTAGGCGGCATTTTCATGGGAAAATTTGCGCTTAAAATTGACATTCGTTGCCAACAAAATACCATGTTTTTTCCACAAAATTTTAATAAAAAGCACTGTTGTACCAATAATAAAAGCACGGCATTTTCATGGGAAAATTTGCACTTTGAGTTGACGTTCTTCGCCGAAAAAAATTCAATAATTTTTCCAGGTAATATTAGTAAAAAGCCACGATTTACCACTAGAAAATCCATGGTATTTTCATGGGAAATTTTGCGCTTTTAATTATGGTTCGCCGCCGAAAAAAGTGCTATGATTTTTCCAGCAACTTTAGTAAAAAGCCACGATTTACCAATAGTAAAAGCACGGAATTTTCTTGGGAAAATTTGCTCTGCGAGTTGACATTGACATCGAATAATTTCCAAGCTTTCTTCTATGTAATTATAAAACATAACGAGGATTTATCAATAAAAGTTATTTTGGAATCTTAGTAGGAATCTTTTGATTTAAAAATGTTTTTTTTGTTGCTAAAACCTGGCTTCTGCTCATTAGTAACGATTTTGACAAATTTTTGCATTGAAGTAACCACGATTTTCCAATGAAATAATTTCCAATAATTTACCTAGGAAATTTTTTCGACGCGAGGTATTGTCTGCCTACTTGCACACTCTATAATGAGTAAACAATCCTGAATTTATCGGATTAAGGCATTAAAAATATTTCAGTAAGTAACTGAATTCATAAAAAAGTTTTCTGTTTGTAAGTAATACACAATTTTTGTTTATAGAGATCTTACACGATACGAAGGCGTTCTCAACTCTCTAAATTACAAATATAGTGAATAATCACTTTGCTATAGTGAAAATCCGGTCACTGCAAAAAAGTGATTTTTAAGTAGTAAATAAGTTCATACGTGTTTTTAAAAAGAGACTTGTTACTTTTTCCAATGGAAATATACACTTTCTCAAAAAGCAGATGTTTGACAAAAGCAAACATCCACTTTGCAAAAAATGTTCGCTTTTGAAAAAAGTACCAGTATTTGCACTATTAAGAAAGTGATTTTGCACTACTTGCGATTTTCAGAGAAAGTTACAGAAAAAAAAGTTTTTTATCTCTCGATCGACAGAGAATAAATTTTTTCAAGCTTAGGTTAATTGTCTCCATATATTTAATCACAATGTTAGTATAACTACGCCATCTACCCACATCATTTGAATCTTATGCTAGATGGCGTATTATACTGATAATCGAACCTACTATATCGATGACAGACCGCGTAAAAAAAATTAAAGTTTATATGAATTATATATAAACTTTAAGTTTGTTTAAACTTGATATAAAGTTGGCCAACGAGACTGAGCCGAACTTGTGTAACTGACTGTTTAAGTTTGGCGAAAGTATATCAAAAGTTCAGCTGAAATTGATATAAAGTTTTTAATAAAATAAATAAATAATAAAATAAAGTTTATACTAAGTTTAGCCGAACTCAATATCAACGTGATAGCAAGTTCAGATTTACAAAGTTATATAATGTTGATATCAACATACACAAAGAAAATTTTTAAAAATCTTCTTTAACTGACATCAGTAAGTATACATCGGTTAGAAAAATGAAGATATATTCCAAAAAATTGGCACACGCCACTGAAAAGTGTTGTCCATTAGTTTTGAAGACATAAGAACTTGAAAGAAGAAAATTAAAAAAAACTACGAAGTATCTATTTTTACATATTAAAATATTAATTAAAACATAATTAAAAACATAAAATTTTCAATTTAAATAGAAAAAACTTATCTGATGCAGTAGTCCAAAATGAATCTTCTTGTGTTGTATTTTCTATGGTGACATCGTTGTCCGGATAACGCCTTACGTACATCGAACGCGCAATGATGCTCTGTCAACTCGATTACACACTAAACGGCGACTCCTAATGATTACAATTGCACTTATCAAACTGTCGGATTTGCAAAAAATAACCTGGTCTGCTGGTCCTTCTCGCCCCGCATTCGCAAGGGTACTGACGAATTGGTTAGATATCGATAAGTTAGCCGACGAAAAAAAAAACAAAACAATGTTATGTTGACAACAAACCTACAAATCTGAAAGTTTGATAAATTGTATTGTTTGTGCAATTGTAATCATTGGGAGTCGCCGTTTAGTGTGTAATCGAGTTGACAGAGCATCATTGCGCGTTCGATGTACGTAAGGCGTAATCCGGACAACGATGTCAACATAGAAAATACGACACAAGAAGATTCATTTTGGATCGCTACATTAGATAAGTTTTCTTTATTCAAATTGAAAATTTTATGTTTTTAATTATGTTTTAATTAATATTTTAATATGTAAAAATAGATACTTTGTATTTTTCTAATTTTCTTCTTTCAGGTTGTCTTCAAAGCTAACGAAATGGACAACACTTTTCAGTGGCGGGTTCGAATTTTTTAATATATGTATATCTTGATTTTTCTAACCGATGTATACTTACTGATGTCAGTTAAAGAAGATTTTTAAAATTTTTCTTTGGGTATGTTGATATCAACATTATATAACTTTGTAAGAACTTGATATCACGTTGATATTGAGTTCGGCTAAACTTAGTATAAACTTTATTTTATTTGTCAGTAATTGTAAAAAAACTTTATAAAAACTTTATATCAATTTCAGCTAAACTTTTGATATACTTTCGCCAAACTTAAACAGTCAGTTATACAAGTTCGACTCAGTTTCGTTGGCTAACCCCATATCAAGTTTAGCCAAACCTAAAGTTTATATAAAATTCATATAAACTTTAATTTTTTTACGCGGAAAACTTCTATTACTTAATAAAATGCCGTTTTCTGTTGTTAATTCTTTATATAGTAGACCATCATAAACATCGTTAAATCATCACTTTCAATATGTAAAGCACTAAATTAAAAATTTATTTTATTGTAAAAAAGATTTAAATTGATCTATTAATGAGATTTCGTTAAAGTAATTATCGGTGTCTAGTATCATACACTGACAATAACCTGCATTAACATCTACTATTGATTCTGTTTCTAATATGTCATTATTATCTATATCATTATCAGTGTTATTTAATCAATGACAATTAGGACAGTAACAATGTCTTTTAATAGGTCTTTTTAAAGGTCCGAAACACAAACGTCTGTTAATTTGCAACGTAATTTCAAAGCAGTAATGCCCATAATAAATTCCGAAACATTAATAGGTGCACCAGGATAAAGCTCGTCATGAAATTTCCCTTCTTCACCTGGCCCATCAGCATCACCGAAATCACTAAATGTATAGATTAATGTTTCATCGTAGATACCACTACCAGCATGTATCAAATTAGATACAAAAAGATAAATAATAGTGTAAATAAACAAATCTTTCTTATATGTAATTGTTTCATTGTTATTAAAAATATTAATTATTTAAAAACTTTGAAGAAATAAGGATTTCTTTTAATTTTATGACCTTAAGTTAATTATATTTGTAAAAAAACTATTTAAATTTACAACAAATAAAAATATAGACTGAAGTAAAAGCGGGGATTTTTCAATGTAAAACATTAATAAGAAAATTTACCGTAATTCAATTTTTCTGTATTAGAATTTGCAGGTGTTTGGCCAAAAGTGTCGCTAAATCAAGTACTTTAGGAACGGTGTTGAATTCGTAGGCTGACGTACTTTGCAGAGGAAAATCGTTCTGAGTATTCGACATTGTTGCGTATGGAGAAGGTGATAGGAGAGGATCGAATAAAAAATTGTTCGGACGCCGGGACTCGAACTGAGGATCTGCGAGTTTCCTGTCTCGAGGCCTAACCACTAGGCCACCGTCCGCGATTTCTTGTTGTAGTTGCATTCGTCATGATATTTCGCGTTTTCGGTCATCCTACACCGTTCTCACACACGCGCCGATCCGCGCGTCGATGTTACGTACGTAACAATATATAGTTAATTTATTAATTTGAAACATTCTGACGAAACAATCTTTTTGAACGTTTCTTAGCGTTACCAGAATAATCACTGAACTGTATAGGTCATCTAGACATTTTTGATCAATACATTAACCTCGAAAATAAATTAGATGCATAATGTTTATTTATTTTTTAATTTATTATCTTATCCCGCGTAAAAATGTAAAACTTAATATCAACTTGATATAAAGTTTATGTTTGGCAAAAGTTGATATCAACATACGCAATGAGACTATCCCAAACTTGGAAAAATATTAATTAGTAATTGGTATAAAGTTTAGATAAACTTAAAATAATCTCTTAGATAAGTTTAAAAATATTATTTTGAAACGGGTAAAATTTGATTAATAAAAAAAAAATTTATTCCGAGATTTGAACCTTTGATCTTCTACTTCGAAGTCTCTAGCTCTACCAACTGAGCCATTTTTATTGTTTATGTCATAATATTAAATTTTGGTTATAAAGAACAATTGAAACATGCTTCTAAGTTTATAACCTGAATGTAACTTATTAAACATAAACAATAAACCCGAGTAGAAATGAATTCCAGGCAAAAAGAAGGCCCTGTTCAGGTACCTGACGAATATTAAAAGGCCCTGAACAGGTGCCTGTAAAGGGCCTTTAAAAAATGTAATGGGGTGGAGATCAGGGCCTGTTTTATGTAATACTATTTTGTGGGTATGTTCAGGTGATATTAAGGCACTTAATTAGTAGTAAAAACTAAATCTGAATGTATTTGTTATTTTACAATTGTTTTTAATTGTTAACCTTTAGAGGACGGGAATTTTCTGGTTCAAAAAAGCTTTTTTTTCAATAAAATTAATGTCTGAAAACATCGAATCACTTTTAACCTTTACAGGACGGGGATTTGGGTTTACTGTTTTCTCTCACTTTTCTATAGAAATCGAGTTTATGTAATGCCTCACATCTCAAAACTAACACATGTAAAGGGTCGATCATGGACATGGCCCGTATAGGTTAATAGGTTAAAAAAACGTTATCTTACATGTGTAACAGCTTTGTAATCTTAAAAACCACAAAATATACTAATATAAAGTTATAAATATAAGGTTAATTAGGCGTGCGTACATGCGTGTATGTGTGTGTGCGTGTGTGTGCGTATAGGTTTTGTAAATAAAATAAAATGCAATTTAATACATAAATATTTATTAAACATAAATATTATATATAATATAATTAAAATATATGGTTTAATATAATTTCCAAATAATTACAACAATCTTAATATAATATAATATTAATAACTTTGCACTTTTTTTATACAATACAAAATTAAATCTTTTCACATATTTAAAGCAATATAATACTGCATAAACTTTTATATTATTAAAGTGTTTTTTTAAACTTTCACTATTTATATATTGTATTTTCCTTTTCAATCGGTACCTTCGAACTCTTAGTAAATTAAGCTTCTGAGTACTTATAATCAATTTTTTTACTCATTTTATATTTATAAAAAACTCTTGATAAAATTCTAACCTGAAAATTTATATACAATACTATATAATTTGTAGATACTATTACTAACCTCACATTCGAACTAACAAAATTGACCTTTACTATAACGTCACATCCGAACTAACAAAATTAGGCCCTGACTTAAATTCCATTACATTCGTATCCCGGCCCTTAACAGGCGGCCTTTTCAGGCCCTGTTTTCTAGTTCAGGCGGCCTGGCTAGAATTTCTACTCGGGAAAATAGCTCAGTTGATAGAGCGAGAGACTCCGAAGTAAAAGATCGGAGGTTCAAATCTGGTAATAAATATTTTTTTTTAATTTTCTTATTAATAAAATTTTACCCGTTTAAAAATAATATTTTTACACTTATCTAAGAGATTATTTCAAGTTTATCTGAACTTTATACAAATGTTTAATTAATATTTTTCCAATTTTGGGATAGTCTCATTGCGTATGTTGATATCAACTTTTGCCAAACATAAACTTTAAATCAAGTTGATATTAAGTTTTACATTTTTACGCGGCAATACGCATTAGTTCCGCATATGCACCCGTTCACACACACGCACACACGTACGCATAAATTAAATAGTTTTATAATTTGATTACAGAAGACAAAGATTATTTACAATGTTTAAAAGTAACGACAGATGGAGAAGTTTTAACGAATAATGTAAATGCTACAAGTACATTAGCTGTTATGAGAAAAAAAAACAGAAGTAAAATGAAAGTTAAAAGAACAGTCGCAGAAGAAAGAAAACTATGTTCAGGCATCAAATAGTAAAATATTAAATTCATAAAGCGTATTTGAAGAGTCAAGCGACAACGAGAAAGAAAACAATGATTTAAATATCCTGGAAACCGAGACAGTAGACGACGAAACTGGCCCTGTTTCTAGACATGAATCAGGTAAAGAAGAGAATATTGATGATGAAGATTTGCCAACTCCTGTTAATAAAAAAATTGAGCAAATAGAAAAAGAATTGGAATGCGCTAAACGTGATGCAGTATTGACAAAAAACATTACTTCAAAGGCCAGTTCTAGTTCAGCAGGAGACAACGTTGAGGTAAAAATGCTATATATAATCAAAAAGATATTATCAAATAGAGATTTAAAATGATATTAAACTCATTGAGTAATTGACTTATTTTTATTATCTTATATTTATTTTATGTGATGTAACGGTCACGCTGGGGATTAGGGCGTGGCGTCAAAGGCGAAATAAACACTTGAATTTATATAAAATAATCTGAATTTATTATAACAATTAGATTAGGTTTGGGCGCCAGCCGCGTATGATCGCGGCGAATTTATATTATCAAGCTCGGCTGCGTGCGAGCTGCTGCTGCTACTTGCTGCGCGAGGGGAGGGGAGGGGAGAAACAGGGGAAGCACACTTACGGTCAGAGGAATATGATTACCCACTGCAAGGCGTACACCCACCTTATTGACGTGGCGATCGTCTCCTCGGATTTCACTGCACTGTTAATTGCTTTCGCACACACACACTCAATACTCTCGAAATACTCTTTGTAATCGGTCGGTTTGCCGGTGTTGCCTCGTAGGCGTCCCGATGAGCTCTCTCGAGCTCGGGCTCGTTCGCCGCTTCGCTGCTCGGGCCCGACGTGCGCGCGCAGCTTCTCGCGTCGAGTCGCCCGTCGGCCGCCGTCGTCTCGCGCGCCTCGTGTAGTGAGTGCTCGCGGCCATGTTGATCAAGGCGGACGACGTTGCCGGGCTGCTGCTTCCCACGGAGAGGACGATGTTCCCGGTGATGCTGTTACCCAGGTAAGCCTATATGATCGTTCCTCCGTGTTATATACTGTATCGGCTAATGAGTCTGCTCTGTTACAGGTGCAGACGGGACGGCCGATCTTCGAGTCTTCTCTCTCACTCGCTCTCACGGTGGCTTCTCAGCTGGTGCGCGTCGGGTCGGTGATTGCTGCTCTTCGTCGGTGCTGCGTTGCTGCGGGGATTCTGGCTGCTTCTCAGGTGAATATATATCTCCCGAGGGAGTGCTGCTTATTATTTACTAATTATTAATTGAGAGTTATGGTAATGTTATGATTACCATAACCTCACTTCCAATCCTCTCCTAGCATGTAGCTGTCAGTTAGTATGTGCACTACATGCGTCCTTGTTTCCTTCTACTTAGGGTTATTATTAATTATTTATCTGTTTCACAGCTTCCTGGATATCCTGTTGCTGCTCGTGCTGCTCCATCTGGCACCTTGGGCCATCGCAGGCTGCTCCATGGACCTGGTGCGAAGCCTCCCAGAAGTAGTATCGCCTCTCCTGACATGCTGCTTTTATTGTGCTACGAGTAAGGAATCAAGAGAAGTATTGGGGATTTGGGGAGCTTCGGGTAGGTTAGGTAGGCTTAGAGATGTGAGGGTAGGTAGGTTAGTTTATATTGGGGTTCGCTCGCTTATTAACTTTGACAGGTATTACATACCTTGTCACAACTCCCCCCCACCAAACTGAAGTTACGCGGAAGTCGTAACTGAATTTTAAAACTAACTAACTAAAGACAATAAATTAAATAAATACTTAATTACTAAACTAAAAAAAAAAAATAATTTGCTATTATCGCTGCTAGTAATGGTGGGGAGAGTAATGCTGCTTCTTAATTAACTTATTTCTAACAAGTAGCCGGTGCTACTGTTGCGGTGTGCTCGTGTTTAGTCTCCATGACTATTCTACTTGGCTGCTATCTGTGTTAGTGTACACGGTGTATGTGATTCGATTTTGCTATTATTTTGTGCTTATAAGTACGATTGGCTGGGCCCTTACATTATATTTATATCTTACCGCTTTGAGAGCTCATTTCGCGTTCGCGACACTCTCATACTGCATACTTACATGTTCTCTCTCATTCCTATTAAACAATTTATTTAATAACAAAAATTAAATTTTTAAATGCAATTAAAATATCGATTATATATATTATGCTGCTATTAAATTATAAGATTGGTGCATGCCTTGCTGCTCTTTACCATATTGCTGCTACTGCGTCATTATTTTGCTTGCTCATTAAATCATTTAAAAAAAAAATTTTTTCCTTAAGAAAAGGTAATAAGAAATTTGTGCATATTATTTCTTAGCTGCTGGGGTATTTGTTAGTATGTTAGTACGTTAAGCTGCTGTTAGTAAAAAAAAATAAATAGGAAGAGAGAATGCAGGATTTAATGTTTTGCTGCTTGCTGTGGCTGCTTGCTTAAGATAAAAAGGGGGTATTTTGGTTATTACTTCCGGGGTCTGAGCTGACGTTTGGGTGGGCTGCTAGGGGACATATCGGGGTCAGGTATAATTTTCTTGGGGCGACCTCTTTTACGGGTAATTGGGTTATTGGGCGGATTCGTGATTCGGATGCTTTGCGATAATTGCTGCTGCTGCGTTTGCGGACATTGGGGTGGAATTACATTTCGGGGAGGGACGTACCGCTTTAAATCGCTAATATGAACTTTAGTTTGTCGTTTGCTGCTCTCATCCTTCACTAAATAAATGCTAGGGGAGAATATTTGAATTATTTTTGCGGGTCCTATATATTTGGGTGCGTGCTTAGCTGCGAAGTTATCGTCGGCTGACGATAGCACACGATTGCGGCGACAAACTAAATCTCCTAAGTGGTACTGTATGTCTCTACGACCTCTATTGTAATACCGTGCTTGCTTGGCTGTGGCTATCTCGGTATGCTTCTTTACTAGGTCGTAGATTGCTGGCAATCTATGCAATCGCTCTATCCATTGCTGCGTATCTGGGGCGGGAATTTGGGTTGGGGATTCAATGTGCTTTTTGACCAGAGCTATGGGAATAGGGTTCCTACCAAAATTCAGGAATGCTGGTGAATATTTGGTGGAGGAGTGCACGACCGTGTTCAGTGCAAAACAAAATTCGCCTAGATGGGTGTCCCAATTTCTATGATCATCAGCTAAATAGCTGTTGATCATTGGCTTTATATTTCTATTTACCCTTTCCACAGGGTTGGCTTGCGCGAAATATGGAGGGATTGTGGACTGCGTAATCCCGTAATATGCTAGCTTCTCTGTGACCATCCGATTAACGAATTCTGTTCCGTTATCGGTGATCAAATATTTGGGACATCCCCATCTATTTATTACAAGCTCGTCGAAAGCTTGTAATACGCTCTTTGCATCAGCTCTTCTTAGTGCCTTCATCTCCACGTATCTCGTGAACAGGTCTTCAAATACAATAATGTATTTGAAGCCTTGTTTCGATGGTGGCTTTGGGCCCATGATATCTGCTGCTACTACTGTCCAGGGTGCACTAATATTCCTGCCTTCCATAAGACCGGCGGGGGCTTGTTGGCTGCTTTTATGAGCTTGGCACTCTTGGCAAGCTCTAACATATTGGCATGTATCCATATATATTCCTGGCCAGTAGTAATATGTGGCCAATCTAGCATACGTCTTGTCATTGCCTAGATGGCCTGCTTGCGGCGTGTAGTGGGCTTCGTACAGGGCTCTTTGTCGGTCGTTTTGGGGTAAAATCAGCTTCCAGGCATCGAGGTCGGGGACAAGGGGATCTACTAGGGGATTGGGACGGTGGGCGTATAATAGATTATTCTCTATTCTCAGGTCTGGGTACTTATTGGGGAATTTGGCTACTGCTATTAATTTTGTTTGATACCAGGGATCGCTGCTGTCTATTGATATGGCTGCTGCTGCTTCGGTGTTCTCGTACGCTCGAGATAGTGCATCCGGCACTTTGTGTAACGCTCCTTTGCGGTGCACAAATTTTATATTATAATTCTGGAGGATGGTATTCCAACGGGCCAATCTCCCTGTTGGATCTTTAATATTGTGCAACCAGAGAAGACTGTGGTGATCCGTTACTACCGTGAACTCTTCCCCTTGCAAATAGCCTTTGAGTCGGTCTACACACCATAACACGGCCAAGCACTCCTTTTCCGTGACGGTGTAGTTCCGCTCAGCTTTGCTTAGGGTCCTGCTCACGTAGTATATCGGATGCTCTTCTCCGTTTATCTCCTGCGTGAGAACTCCGGCTATCGCGTAATCGCTGGCATCAGTTTGGAGGGAAAATGGGAGGGAAAAATCGGGTCGGGCTAAAATGGGGGCTTGGGTGAGGGCTAACTTCATCTTCTCGAACGCTTCTTGCTGCTCCTTGTGCCAGTGCCATCTGACATCTTTCCTTGTGAGATAATTCAAGGGTGCTCGGTATTCTGCCAATTTGTCAATAAATCGGGAATACCAACCGATTAATCCGGTAAATCTCCGTAGCTGCTTTAAATTAGTGGGGGCTGGGTATTCTAATATCGGCTTTATTTTATCATTGTTTGTTTTTAGGCCATCCTGGTTAACTTTATAACCTAGGTATGTAACCTCTGCGCAACAAAATTCCGATTTTTCGCGGTTTAGCTGTAAGTTGGCTTTTCTAAGGGCTGCTAGTACTATTTTGAGCCACCGAATGTGTTCCTCAAAAGTTTTGGCTGTGATGATTATGTCATCTAAATAAGCGAACACATTCGGTTCCCACTCTGGCTTTATCAAATTGTCCATTATTTTCTGGAACATGGCTGGAGCATTTGCTAGACCGTAGGGTACGCGGGTGAATTGAAATAAACCCTTTCCTGGGAGGGCAAAGGCTGTTATTTCTCGGCTTTCGGGGGCTAGGGGGACTTGATGGTAAGCTTGGGACAGGTCTAGCTTGCTTATGTAGCGGCTTTCTCGTAATTGGTCTAAAATATCGTCCATGTTTCGCATGGGATAAGCTATTTTCTTCGTAACTGCATTGACCTGCCTATAGTCAATGCAGAAACGATATGCACCGTTCCCTTTAGGGACAATCACGGGGCAGCTGCACCATGGACTATCGGAAGGTTCGATGATGCCTTCACGTAGCATTCTATCGACCTCCGCATAGCCTGCTTGTAGCATTTTAGGCGAGTACCGGCGGTTCCTCTGCCTAATAGGCTCTGCTCCTTGTGTATCTATTCTATGGACAGTTAGGTTTGTAGTACCTAATGTCTTGGGGGCTGCGGGAATCATTTCATCTAAAAGCTGCTGTAAAATTTTTTCTTGGGAAGGGGTAGCTCTTTTGAGTCCTCCGATGCTGGCTAGGGCAGGTATGTAGCTTGGGTCTTCGCCATGAGGATAAAAATGATGCGTAATGCCTTTAGAAGTCCACCACGTATCCTTTTCATAATTTATCCTCATGTTGACCTTGCGCTTAAAATCGATCCCCAGTATGCAATCATACTGCAGATCGTCTGCTACTTGGAACGGCATAAGTATATTGTCGCCGTCAATATTTATAGAGACGTCGATAATACCTTGAATTGGCACCGTGGTACCGTCTGCTACTTTCACTGCTTTGCAGTCAGATCTCCTGAGCTTCTGCTGGAACACCTTACTCATTCCTTTGCCTATAAAGGAGTGCACTGCTCCATCATCGAGCAGTGCTATGAGTTTGTGTCCATTTAGCTCGATATTAAAAAATAAACGGGGATCAATGCCGGGAATTTGCTGAATAAGGGACTCGTTAGCTGCTATATGGGAGGGGTGAGACCCTAAGGGGGGTTTGGGTGAGAAAATACGGGTCCTTATTTTCTCTGGCTGCCGTTTCCCTGCTGCTTCGTGCTGCATTTAGGGCAGTCTCTTATATAGACTCCCTGGTCTCCACAACCATAGCAGAATACTTGAGAGCACTCTGCTGCCCAGTGACCCAATTGGTCACAAATAAAGCAGGGCTCTTTCTGCTTTCTAGGGTGGTTGGGGATTATTGGTGCTCTTATAGCTGCTCTAAAATTGCTTCTTGGTTGCTGCTGCCTTTGGCTCCTTGGCGATTCAGGTCTTTGTGGAGCCGTTGCTGCTTTACGCCATTGCTTATGGCTGGTGTCGGCGACTACCTTGTTCCACGGCTGCTTATGTTGTGTGCTGCTGCTGCTGCTTGATCTAGGGGGGTCGCGTTTTGCTGCTTCTTCATACTTGGGGGAGTTCGGCGCTGCTCTTCTTGGTTGGGGGCTGCTGGGCTTGGTATATCGCTGCTCATTACTGTATTTGGGGTTGGATGTGTGCTCTTTGGGGGTCTGGGGAGGGTATGAGGCTTTTGGATTGCTCGAGCTGCTTACTGCTGCTAGGCTGCGCGGTTTTTGCTGCTTTGGGTCGACGTAGCCATACTTTGCTAAGCCATAACCTTGCAATGTTGGTGGTGGCTTGTATGTCTCGTCGAGTAACCGCCTAGCTTCTTCCTTTTTTCCTAGCTTTTGTAGCTGCGCAAAATTGTCAAATTGGCTTCTTTCTAACTTGCATCTGTAGCTAGGATGCAAATTACGAAATGCTCTGTCCAATTGATCTGCTAGCGGAAGCGGAGGTTTGATTTGGTCCAATATCCCTCGTAATTTTGACAGATACGTCGAGATGTCTTCATTTGGACCTTGCGTGCGATTTTCTACTATTTGCCGCAAGTTGCTCTGGATTTCCTCCGATCCATATTGCAATCGCACTGCGTCGACAAAATCAATAAAATTTCGCCAGCTGCTCTTTTCTCTCTTGAACCAATCCCATGCTTCATCGTCGAGCACGGATGGGAGAGCTTTGATTATGTCGTCCATTGAGAGGTTATACGTCTCCTTGCATTCCTGGAGATTGCTCAGGAATGTTTCTGGATCGCTTTTCCTTGTGCCCTTGAACTGAATATGATATCTAGAGAAAATTTCTACCGTTCTCTTTTCTCTAGTGAAAAGCAAATCCTCTAAATTGCTGCAGTTTGAATAACAATTCCTAAAAGATGGAACCGACATATTTGCTTGCTGCTGCTGCTGCTGCTGTGGGGGATATTGCTGCTGCTGGGGAGAGGGAATGCTAAATGTTGTATTACTTTCGGGGTTTCGATTCTGGATTTGAGGCTCTTCGTTTATGCTGCTCTGGTGTGCTTGCTGTCGTCGTTGCTGCTGCTCTGCTAATTCATCTTCCCATTGCACGCTGGGGAGAATTTTTCTGCTGCTGCTTGTGTGTGTGCTGCTTCTCGGGTCGTTAGGGTTCATTTGGTTACGCTCGTTCATTCTTCGCTCTGTTGCTGTTTGCTGCACTGCTCTGAATGCTGAGGGTTGTATGCTGCTTGTCGTTCTTGGCTGCGAGTTCGTATATACGTGTGTGCTTTGCGTTGCTGCGGGAGTTGTATTTGGCACAAAGGGGTTATTTGATAAATTTTCATCTGTCGGTATGGTTGGAGCAAGCGTAATAATTGGGTAATACGACGTTGAATTTATTCCCAATAACGATACTGTTGTGCTTGGCGCTGTATATAATAATTCTGGAATTATCGGTTCCAGTAAAAATCTTCGCTGCTCTTGCTCACATGGAGACGGCGTCCTTAAATGTCTGCACGTTGATTGTGCTTGCGGACGATATGCTGGATGTAGCAATCTTTCGTTTATTGGTTCGTTGCGTTCCGTTGGCTCCTCCATAGTCAGTGGATCCTGGTACCGTCCTTGCGACTGTCCGGTTTGCAGTTCCACGTATAGCATCCGACCGGATGTAATATTTTGTGCCCTTGCTGCTCGGGGAGGGGGAGGGAAATTCGTTATTTCGGATTCTGTTAATGAGAGATCCAGGAGAGATTCTTCTTCATTTGGATTAAATTCTTCCAAGTGTCGTCCATCTTCTTCTGGTCTCCATTCTGCTGCTGAGGGGCCATAATTTCTAATTAATTCGTATCGCGCTACGCGATCACGAATTGTGCGTATATCGTCGTCGATGTTTAAATCCAGCTGATTGCAGTAAATTGTGATTTTACCATCGGCGGTATTATTTATGGTGCGCCTAATTATCGCTGCACCTTGTGCTACGTTATCAATATTTATTTTACTACCTAATTTGTAGTTAGCTGCCATTTTGAATTTTAACTTAATTATTCTATCAATAATTAAGAAGGGGAGGATATAAGTTTGGCGCAAAAAATCTGCAGCTCAATACTTATTGCTATTAAACTAACAGCCCAACGTAAAACGAAAAATTAAAGCTGAAGTTTCTTATATGCTATTTATCTGCTTAAATACTATTTAGGGGAGAAACAATCCAAAATAAGGTGAAGGTAATAAAATTAGGCAAGGGTAATAATAATAATATCGGGTTTTTAGGTTTTTGGCTGCTGATAGGGAAAGGCGTAAAAATTAACAAGTTTGCTGCGAATTGGGGTTATTAAATGCAATTAGTTGAAAGCAAATGAAAAGAAGGGAAGAAAAAAAATTAATTTGATTTTTTATGTGCTAATTTGCTAAATTATTACTTTGTTAAAAGCAAAATTAAGGTTTAATTAATTTTAATTAATTGGCTGCTAGCTGCTAAAATAAGAAAACAAAACAAAAAGAAATAATGTTTTTAATTTGCACGAAAAAAATAAAAATTTATTTTTTTATGTATTATTTAAATACTGCTTTGTAAAATTATTTATTCATTAATTTGCAGCTTCTGCCAGAAAAGAAAATGAAAATATTAGTGTATTTTTATATATGAGTGCTAAATTATACTAAGCAACAATAAAAATATTAATTTTCACAATGCAAAAATAAAATAATGGTTTATCAATAATATATGGTATGGCTGCGATGAGAGAAGGGGGGGGAAAAGCGAAACAAAATGTTAAATTGTGTGTTAGAAGATAATATAGGTATTATAAAATAAATCTATAAGAAATATTGTGCACAAATGAAAATTATTATCAAAATATATATTAAAAAGAAAACAAGTTATTTTGCATAGTTATATTAATTATTAATTGATTAACTAAATAATGTAAAATTCAATATAACGTGTATATTTAACACGTGTTCACTATTTAAAGATGGCCGATAATATGGCCACGCGGCTTCTTCCTCCTTCCCGTATGTGTGCTCCACGCGGGGGGAGGGAAAAATGGCTACGGCTCCTATACTTAAATTTATTAAATTACGTCCGCTTGACGTTCACAATTTTTCTAATATAAGAATTGCTGCTGCTTACTCTATCATAACTATATAATCAAAATTCAATTTCAATATTTTAATTTTTTGCTGCTGCTATATATAATTTTAATAAATGTATAAAAGTAAATCCCGTGAATTTAACATCGGCTATATAATGCGTATCGACGCCATTTTAACGTATATAAAAAAAACGTGCCGATGCCGAAAAACCACGTTGGGCGCCAATGTAACGGTCACGCTGGGGATTAGGGCGTGGCGTCAAAGGCGAAATAAACACTTGAATTTATATAAAATAATCTGAATTTATTATAACAATTAGATTAGGTTTGGGCGCCAGCCGCGTATGATCGCGGCGAATTTATATTATCAAGCTCGGCTGCGTGCGAGCTGCTGCTGCTACTTGCTGCGCGAGGGGAGGGGAGGGGAGAAACAGGGGAAGCACACTTACGGTCAGAGGAATATGATTACCCACTGCAAGGCGTACACCCACCTTATTGACGTGGCGATCGTCTCCTCGGATTTCACTGCACTGTTAATTGCTTTCGCACACACACACTCAATACTCTCGAAATACTCTTTGTAATCGGTCGGTTTGCCGGTGTTGCCTCGTAGGCGTCCCGATGAGCTCTCTCGAGCTCGGGCTCGTTCGCCGCTTCGCTGCTCGGGCCCGACGTGCGCGCGCAGCTTCTCGCGTCGAGTCGCCCGTCGGCCGCCGTCGTCTCGCGCGCCTCGTGTAGTGAGTGCTCGCGGCCATGTTGATCAAGGCGGACGACGTTGCCGGGCTGCTGCTTCCCACGGAGAGGACGATGTTCCCGGTGATGCTGTTACCCAGGTAAGCCTATATGATCGTTCCTCCGTGTTATATACTGTATCGGCTAATGAGTCTGCTCTGTTACAGGTGCAGACGGGACGGCCGATCTTCGAGTCTTCTCTCTCACTCGCTCTCACGGTGGCTTCTCAGCTGGTGCGCGTCGGGTCGGTGATTGCTGCTCTTCGTCGGTGCTGCGTTGCTGCGGGGATTCTGGCTGCTTCTCAGGTGAATATATATCTCCCGAGGGAGTGCTGCTTATTATTTACTAATTATTAATTGAGAGTTATGGTAATGTTATGATTACCATAACCTCACTTCCAATCCTCTCCTAGCATGTAGCTGTCAGTTAGTATGTGCACTACATGCGTCCTTGTTTCCTTCTACTTAGGGTTATTATTAATTATTTATCTGTTTCACAGCTTCCTGGATATCCTGTTGCTGCTCGTGCTGCTCCATCTGGCACCTTGGGCCATCGCAGGCTGCTCCATGGACCTGGTGCGAAGCCTCCCAGAAGTAGTATCGCCTCTCCTGACATGCTGCTTTTATTGTGCTACGAGTAAGGAATCAAGAGAAGTATTGGGGATTTGGGGAGCTTCGGGTAGGTTAGGTAGGCTTAGAGATGTGAGGGTAGGTAGGTTAGTTTATATTGGGGTTCGCTCGCTTATTAACTTTGACAGGTATTACATACCTTGTCACAGTGAATAAATTTTAGGTTACAGAAACGTTACCAAATCCATCCGGAAATCCCTTGGATATTTGTCGAAAAAGTGGAGATGGTCGAGTTTTATTATGCGAAGGGTTATAATGTGTGCGGATCGACAAAGCCGAGTTAATGTATATACAAAGATTTTTGTGTGTCTTTGTAGGGAGAGAAAATTTGAAAAAAATGTGAATACCAAAAGATATACTGGCTTGTGTTGAATGTAAGATTTTAATCTTTTAAATTATAAAGTTTCTTCAAATAAATTTTTCTTGTAAACAAGAAGGCAACCTATCGGTTGAAGGCATCGGAGTTTACTGATGCAGTAAACTATATGTGCGCCATCAGAAATAATTAAATTGATCTTCTAAATACGTTAAAATTAGAATAAAATCGTGCAAATTAATTTGTATTAATTTAAAATAAACTATGTTATAAATGAGATTATTATTTATATGTTTAATTTTTAAGATAATACAAAATTAATATATTTGAGTTGTAAATATAATTCTCAAATACTCAATCTGTACCTACATGTTGCCTACATATAATCAACATTTTGCCCGCATGTTCTATTATCGATTGGTGTAATGTATTAGAAAGTATTGGTAACATGTTGGATAGTGTGCTTTAACGCCATTACTGCAATATGTTGAAAATACTTTTTCCAAGAGTTTACCAACATTTTGCATATACCCGTGTCCAAAATATTCCAACAATATTGCCCATAGTTGCTATTTTTGCGCGTTTTTTAGATTAAATTGTTAATAACTCATTTAAAATAAATATGATTATTATATTATCTTATGATTTAAAGAGTCTAAAAAGTTATTGCATGTATATAAAACCTTTCATAACCACTTCACCAATGTAGCGCTAATGCATAATAATCTAAATAAAGATTAAACCTGCATAAATAAAAAAAATATGCAAGTTAGATATCTAGTTCATCTAAAAAAATGGTTGTTATAAAAATCCATCGTAATTTATATTCAATTATATGTACACATATACGATACAATATACCAATCAATCGATGAACCAATAACATAAAACCGATATTCACCAATATTCACCAGAACAAACACATAATACGAATGAACCGCGAACGTTATACAGTATCTAGATAATTTAAAAGTAACTAACAGAGAGGGGAGATACACACCTGAAAGTAATAACGTAGAGAATCTGTGAAACAATTTAGGGTCGAGGGGTTTCTAGAAAAGCGTTGCATATATATATATATACACGTATATAAAGCGCCCTTAAAAGTTAACGCTCGCGCGACACGGCATCCCGGTATATAACGTTGAGGTAGCGCGCTAATGAATGGGCGAACCGCATATCACCGTGCAACTTACTTTAACACGCCTAAAATTACGTGAACCCCGTCTCGCGTAACCCAAAGACCACCTACAAACTTACTTCCTCTCTTTTCCGTCGTCGGAAGGAAGTGTGTATGTGTGTATATACCTCTAGGACGACGACGACGACCACGCCGACTTATCTTCGCTATGAGTATGAAGTAAAATGTATAAATAACTTCCGTTTCACCCAAGATTCTCTTCGATCAAAATGAGGATGATCTAGATCGAGAGACACCTCCTTGTCGAATCGTTCAATTTTATATATTCTCACGGTGATCATCGTTCGTATGTACGTGTAGCGGTTTAGGATTTGTATATACCTTTGGCACATCGGATTACTTTGAAGCTTCGATTTGTAACCGATTTTTTTCTTTTTTTTTGAGAATTGCACGCGGAGGAGATTTTGATGATATAAGTGAGGGCGTTAGGTTTGTAACGACTGCGAAAATTAAGAATTAAATACAGATGATAAAAAAAATTTATTTTTTGATGTATTTTGAGATATACCCTGGTATAGAAATGGAAAAGATTTAATTAACATTTTCTAAACGCGTAGAAAGAAAAAAATACTTAAACTTGAGGCCTGCGATGGCTCGATCGGTTAGGGTGTCGGGCTCGTAATCTGGAGGTTCCAGGTTCGATTCCCGTCCCCTGCCGATTGTTACAAGCATCACTGGCGAATGCATTTTCAACAAGTGCTTTCTTAACAAAGACATCGTATAGCCTCCGCCGCTGATTATCACCAGTTGGGAGCATAAAAAGAACGACGCAGAATCCACGATTTTGCTATAGGTTTCTGACGTATAAAATAAATTAAATTTATTAAAAAATCGTCGATTTTCATTGCTGAGTTATGGCATCCAATATATTTTAAATTATAATAAAAAATAATATATCTTAGAAATCTTTAGCTCTATTATTTTTTATTGTTTATATCAATATATGTTAGATTCAGGTTATAAGTATAAAAAAACAGATGTAATAAACATCATCTCATTCTATAACCTGAACCTAACATATTTTGATATAAACAATAAAACTAGCTAAGTCGGTACGATCATTATATTTTTTATAATTTAAAAGAAATTGAACACCACATTTTTTTCAATCCCGCGTAAAAATCAAAAAATTTTGCAAAAATTTGGCATGAGTTTATGTTTGTGCAAAGTTTAGTTTAACTTGCGGCTTGGGATTATCCCAAACTTAATATTTTTTAAATGTTAAGTTTGTGAAAACAAGTTTGGGGTAAATTTTTTTTAAAAAAATGTGGAATATATTTTTAATTTCTGAATTTAGCAAATTTTTTATTTTTGGGCATTATAGAAGTTTTTGAAAAACTTTGTATAAAGTTTTGACATAGAGTTAATCAAAATTAAATTGTTTTAATTCGGTAAGTATGAAACAAATATACGGTAAATCTTAACAACTTTATAAAAATAATATATTAAATTTACGCTATATTAAAAAAAATAATACATGCAGCTTTAGGGTAAGAAAAATTTATTTAACTATTTATATATAAATTATTTTATTATTTATATTTTTGGGCTTTCTTCGGAGTATCTATTGTAACAAAACTTTCGAACTCAATTTTAATGTATATAAAATTACTCATTACAAGACTTTAATGTATTTTTCTTGTAACTCTATTTACTTAAATTAACTTTATTTAACAAAACCACCTTATAACATATATTTTACTTTAGTAAAAATCTATTTAATAAACAAACAATAACTGAAAATAATAATTAGTCAACTCTTATTTTTTTTATTTTCTATAATATTTTGATGTTCACCCTCGTCTTGAAAGAATTGTTTCTGTAAATTGTTTATCTTATCTAAATATTCTTGTTCGAATTTCTTTTTTAACTTGTCTGCATTCTGTAATTTTCTTCTTACTTCTTCTTCTTTTTTATCATCTACTACTATTTTATCAGGATTTTCTTTCACGTATACTATAACTTCTACGTTACTATTATCACTATCTTCTTCTGTTGATTCGGTAATTAGTTGTCGAATTTTTAAAGTTTTTGAAATATTTTCATTTTTCCTTTTATCATTTGTCACATTTACAGCTTCACTTTTTTTCTAGTATTTCTAAGTATTGCATATAAAGGGGTTAAAACTTCTCTGTATTCAGTAGTTTCCAACATACATTTTCATTTTTCAACATTTTTATTTACACAATCTGCAAAAGTATTACATTATTATACGTACGTGTATAATGTATATATATATATATCTGAATCTACAAGTATATAATTAATTAATAGGAAAGGGCGAATAGTATATTAGTATATTAGTTAGTTATAATATTTTCAATTAAAATTCATAAATATAATAAATGTACAGTTTTAAAAACAAATATTTACATAGGTTAGAATTAACTTTTTAATTTAATATAAAAAAAAATTTTTCATAACTTTTATATGCTTATTTTAAGAAATTTAGAATATAATTCATATACGTTAATTAGTATTACCAAATACTGAATTGTAAATATTTTTAGGGATTGCTGGCCAGGTTTTCCCCGTCGATGACAGTTTCTTTAACTTTTCTTCGCCTACAATCATTTTCGTAAGTCGCCTTACTAATTCCCTAAGTTTCTTTTTCCAATGACTTTTTAGAAATTCTGTCTTGTTTCGATTGACAAATAGTTTTGATTTTAGAAGGTATACAAAATAAAATTTTTGTGTACCATGTCATCATCTTCTTTAGTGTATTCAGTGAATGAATTAGTTGCAAGCTCGCAAATACTATTCGCACTTTTAGTTTCCAGGATCTGTAGTGATCTTACAAGGTGTAATAACTGATTAAATATTTTGACATCTTCCTCGGTCACTATATAACTACAAAATTTATATTTGACTAAATTTGCTTGAAGTACATAAATAATATAAAGGTGGAAACTTTCTTTGTTCTAAATTAGAACAAATACAAGAACACTCTACTTTACTTTCCAATGTCATGCTTTTATTAGTTAATAGATGCAATTTCATCGTCTGATTCATCTTTCCATTCCTGAATATCCACCTCTGTTTCTATATATCTACGAGTTACAAAAATAAATTGATTAAAGCTTATTTTTTAATTTGTTATAAATATTATTTTGAATAAATAAGAAAATTTATATTTATCGTAATGTATAAGAAATATAATTTTTTTTAAAGTATAATTCTAACTAACATTAATAATGTTTCTAGAATCGTATCCTTGCTTTTAAACTACTTATAATATAATAATTATATATTTATGAGATAAATAAAACAATTTTTAAAAAACTTCAAGGTAACCCTTATTGTATAATTTATAATTTTAAGTGGCCGTGTTAATTAAACAATGTTAAATAAATTAAAACATCAGCTTACTTATCAAAAATTGATGCCATTTCAATTACTTCTGCATTTCGCTCCAATGAGGCTGCCTTTTTCAATTCATTTTATTTTTTGTCTCTTGTTATGTATTGACGCTTATTTAATAATAAATTTGGTAATACCAAATGACGTTTATCAGGAGTTAAAACTTCACCAGTAGTGGTCACAGTTAAAGATTCTAAATAATCTTGACTATCTAAGGATAAAAAATAAATTATAATTAAATAAGTAAAAATAATACGCACACACAACACACACGCGCTCGTACGAACGTACGAATACAACATTCATTCATAAATACATACGTACCTATACACATTCACATATGTGTATATATATTTTCAAACAAACAAAATGAAATATCCCGAATAGTAACTTACCACTTTCTTTATAATATCAGCTGCATACCACTTGTCATTCCGAAGCCTAAATCGCATATAGATAATAGCTATGATTCAAAATCTAAACTTTCCAAACTTATTTTACCACATGACTATGTATTATTATCACTTGACGTATCTTCTTTGTTTACAAATATATCTATATTAGCTGTGATTGACAGTTTAAATCGACGATGTAACCACATTATTAGTAAATGTAAAATCCCGTTCGCTGAAATTTGTGAGATAGTTACTTTTCTGTTCAAAAATACTTTTTTTACTTTTAATAATCACACCTATCAACAGATTTTTGGTAGTCCAATGGGTTCCCCTATTTCACCATTATTTGCTGATATGGTGATGGACGATCTTGGAACGTTTTACCTTAATGAACTTAAAGAAACTTATAAATGCATTCCTCTGTTTTATTATAGATATGTTGATGACACCATTGTGTGTATCCACAAAAATTATATAAATACTGTTATTAATGTTTTTAACGACTTTGACAAAAATTTACAATTTACGCATCAATTGGAAAATAATAATTCTATTAATTTTTTGGACTTAACTGCAATGAAAAAAGAAGAGAAAATTATCAAAAATTGGTATAGAAAACTGTCAAACTCAAATCGAGTTCTCAACTACTTTTCTAATCATACTTTGAAACAGAAATGCAACATAATTTTTAATTTGACTGATAGAGCGATATTACTATCTCACACAGATTTTCATAAATATTATTAGACACATTTTGACAGAAAATGACTATCCATTAAAATTTGTTAATAAAAATATTTACACTAGGTTACGAAAAATAAACAACGTTGTAGTACCAAAAGATATTGCAGTCGATAAAAAATTAGCTACTTTTCGCTTCCGTACTTCAAAAATTTCTATGAAAAATGTTCTAGCATGTTAAAAAAATTCAACATTGGTACAGTTCCTAATATTAATAAAAAACTAGAAAATGTCATAACATTAGGTAAAGATACGACAAAAAAGCTTGATTTATGTAACGTTGTTTATAAGTTTAATTGTAATGAGTGTAATTCTTCTTATATTGGGCCAACAAAACGTGCATTAAAAGATAGAATCAGAGAACACAAAAATATGTATAATAGTGATTCTGTTGTTAGCCTACATTTTGACAATGTTTCTGTTTTAGACAAAGAACCCTCATATAAAAAACGCATTATTTCAGAGATGCTGCATATTAATAATTGCAAATGTACTATAAATAAGAAGGAAGACACTCAAATGCTCAGTAATATTTATAAAAGGATTTTGTAACAGTTTGTTTTGCTCGGAATATTGATGTATGTCTAATTCTCAAAATTGATTATCTGTAATTTTTACACGTATGTATATATAGTCGAGTTGACTGATTTATAATTCACTTTGACGTTATCCTGCAATGTAGTAGAATTGAAACGTATACATCGTTTTTACGAAGGTATTTAATTTTTATTTGGTGCTGTAAAGTGTGTGGTTGAAGTTTTGTTCATTTATATATTATTCTTATGTAAATTCTGTTGTTTTTTGTTAATAAACAGTACCTGAAGAAGTCTGCAAACAAGCGGACGAATCTTTGCACGATATTTTAAATTGAGAATAAGAGTTTTTTTATTCCTTGTTTAACTTGGTTTGGCCCTCAAAGATCGACATCTCCTTCTTTTTTATCAGTTTATAATGTTACATTTTTATTTAATATTTATATTGTTACGTGAGCGAGGAAGCTTCGTCAGCTTCGCTCTACTCTCGTACTTCATAGGAAGAAACGTGCGAACAAACGTCGCACTTGGTTTCTCACAGTGCTTATCGCCGAAGAGATAAGCACCTGCGAGATCCAACGGTCGCGACGCATCAGTCAGCATCTTCCAAAGAAGACGAGTGCCTGCTGACTAACATTGCGAGGACAGCGAGAGTTGCCCGCCGGCCGCCTGCATGTAAAGACGCGAACATCCTGTCCTAATAAAATAGTGTTCATATAGTACTTATCCGCGTATTCTTTCATACGGCCCTCCTGTCATCCCCGTGCGTCCCCCCAATACGAACCTACCCACGTAACAATATGTAACAGAAAATGTTTAAATTAAATAACCCAAATATTACAAATTTATCTATAGAATCCACCTTGTACTTTTCATTTATTATACTTGCAATTTGTATTAATTCTTAATTTACAAAAAATTGTAATGATTAGTGCAGTTAAAATTAATATTACTTTATGTGATATACAAATTTTTATTCTATGAATATTAGAATAATTGTTAGTTTCGTGGTTACCATATTTCATAAGAGTGGATTTATTAATGATATTAATCTTTAAATTTTTCAAAAAATAAGGATATATCTGAGTAAATTATGAATCTGTATAAGAATCTATTCAATTTTAATAAATATCATGTGACTTATTTGTAAAATTTTATACCGTTTTCTTACTATAAATGGTCTATTACAAATTTTTTACATTAATTATTTAATCGTAAGTTCCCTTTTCAACTATTTATGCATCATTAATCAATATTTTTATTTAAAAATCGGTTAAGTTATTTTAAATGATAAATTAACATTGTATAATTTCACAAGATCAAAATAGTAATAACTGAGATGCCGAAGCGCACCTTTCAAGAATTATCCAGATCTAGAAAGTATGCAATATTATCAAATTTTCGTATCAATTACGAGGAAACTGATGACACTTCATCAATAAGTAGTGGTGACTGGAAAAATTATCATGCTGTTGATACATCAGACACTTCTAGCGATGATTTCGACAGCGATAATGAAAAAAGTAAAAAAATTATATGAATTTATTATTCGGCAGTCAATTATTTTTCATAACTATTATATTGTTCAATTCAAACAAAAACTGCTAAGTTAGAACGACTTATCTAATATTTATTACAAGTTCACGAGAGAAAAAAAATTACAATAATAGAATGGAAGATTAATCTTTATAAGATTGATTTAATTAATCGTAGAAAATAAAATACTAATATGAGTTTTTTATCTAATCGAAAACACTCAATCGTAACAGTAAGTAAAACGAGTGAAGGGTTAGTATTTCCAAATTCTAGTGGGCAACTGTTGGCTCACTCGGAGTCAACCTGGTGAGTCAGGCGAAGGAAGAATAGGATGAATAAACTGTAGATCTCGGATGTAATTTGAATGCTAGGTTTATTCGGTAATTTAGGCACGAAAGAGAGATGCTAGGTTACTAGGTGCAACGACGAAAGGTTGTTCAGATTAATCTCGAATTGACCTGTCAATTCTCGATAAATCGATTGGCTTATTGTCTAGTTGGTTGGCTGATTGGCTGATTGCGGTTATTTAACTTAATAAGATCCGATGACTGGATGACGATTGTCGAGGATCACCGGTCACGCTGGAGCCTTCGTATTAATGGGTGTGGAACTCCGTCCTAAAACTAGGGAGGAATCGTTCCTTTGTTTGTCGTCTGGCTCAGAGTGGCAAGAGAGTGCAAGAGAGAATCCGTGGGCGAATAACCCCTTTTTATGGCCTCGTTGTGTGACATCCCCTCTTTCGATAATTATTGATGGGAGCTTAATTCCCACGTTTTGTGAATTGTGTGAATGTGTAAGTATATGATTTTCCGCAGATACTGACGCTCAGAGTCGCCGCTTCTTCACGAAAACGCTCGGAAACTGGCGTGAACGGATGTTACGGATCATATTACGCATCGCGTCTGAACTCCCTATTTTATATTTGCGCAGTTATAAAGCTAATTATTTACCGATTTAATAATCAATATGTTACCACTCGTAACATATAACTATTAATAAACATTTTGTTCCAAACTTTTTATACAATACTTCAACTGTTAACGAATATTGAATTTGCCCAGAAGCCAATCAACAATCGTTTGTAACAAATAATTTTTTTTGTCAATGTTGTTATAACCAACGCAAAGATATTTTATCTTTTAATTTCTATGCCAGCGTAACCAAAATTTCTATTCTAATATGAAATACGTTAAATAAATACATTTAACGAAGTACAGAAATTTAATTTTTAGTTGGTACACTGCACTGAAGCGACTAATTGCACATCCTTCCGTAACAATTTAAATAAACTGCCTAAATAAATCATGAAAATTTGATTACGCGATTGTTACTCGCTTTGCCGAATATTTCATCGTTCGTTAAATAATAAATATTTTATCGCAAAATTTACTACAAATAGTTCTAAATTTTATTTTCTACGAAGAAACGCATTAATCTCTTTTTATCTTCACGTTTTGACCGAGGTAATCTAATAAAAATTGTAGAGGAAATAGAGAACATACATCTACATATATATATATATATGAATAGTATATTATGATTTTTTTTTTTTTGGAAATGTAAATCTCATCACTTTTTCGTTATTATTTTATACACACGCTAATGTTAGTCTTAAAAAAGGAAAAATCAATATTCATCATTCCAAAAGAACGAAAAAAAATCTTAATAAATAGTTACAAATTAAATTTTAGTTATTCAATAAAGTTTTCCTCACTTTCGACAACTAACAACACTAAAAATCTAAATAAAATTTCAAGTAAGTAAAACATTTTTTTAAAACGATTTTGTCAATTGATTCAACGAGTCAATATATAAATAATTAGTTGCACAACGTTTCGGAGACAATTTGCTTTAATATATATTCCAGTAGCATTAATTTGGATTTGTCATTTTAATTATATAACTCATCATATTTCACAATAATTACGTAAAATATTTTTTTTTCATTCTTCCACATTTCCACTGTTGTTCGGAACGAAGCTGGGTAAATCATAAGGGAAATGAATATCTTGCGATTAAGTTTGCAAATTAACGTATACAATGTGAATCTATGTAAATTCGTGTGTAAGTAGATTTACTGCGTGTATAGTCAGACGAGGAGTATATACAGATACATATATATATACATACCGGGAGGCACGTTATATTAACTACCAAACTTTCCTGACGTCTTCGTTCATCTACGTTTATGAAATACGATAAGTACGTCGAATTAAATAATTTAATTAATACCGCTATCGTTCAGAAGAAAAGCGTAATAAGAGACAGATAATAAAAAAGACAGAAAATAAAAGCGATAAAGTGAGTAAATAGCGATAAAAGGTCGAAAAACAAGTTTATATTACAGTGAAATGTTACTTATATTACCCTAGTAGAAATTTAAAACTAAGAACTAGGAATTAAAAATTGGTAGTAAATACCTTGTGATGAAACGCTTTCTCTCACATTTTATTAGCATTTAATAGAATGACCATAACCTCAAAATATTTAAATATTCTTTCCAGCTTTCCGGAAAAAGTAAGCTTCAAAATTCCTATAGTTTCGGATGGGTTTTTAACGTTTTCGTCTGATTTACAACTAATTTCAACTGTAATCTATATTTACAAGCTCAAAAATCGGAGAAAAATAGGATTTTACATTAATAAATGGTCATAAAATGTGAGAAAAAGCGTTTCATCGATAGGAGAAAAATGGGCACATTTTTCGCCTATTTTTTGCTCATTCTATTCAAACAGTCTATTTAATACTTATTTAATGGAATATGATTTCTACCAGGGTATAAATATAGTATATATTTGTTTATTCTTAAAATTTCACAATTCTATAATCCTTTTTTAGAAAACATTATCAAAACCATGTTTTTAATATCGATTTTTTTTCATTAATTACAGATAATTAAGTATTTTATAATGTATAAAATGATTTAAGGAGACAAGCCTGGATTAAAATTTAAAAGTTATTCAATATTAATCATTATTAATTTTTTTCATAATAATTATCAATATTTCTTAATTTTTTAAACAAATTATATAATTATTAATTTTTATTTAAAATTTTTGGTCAATTTATATATTATGTAAATAATTTAATTAATTATGAAACTCCGTACTCTAATTTTTTCCCATATTGGACTTACCGCAGTAATTTTAACATTAACATTATTTACATATGATTTATTTTAAATAATTTAACTGTTTTTGACACTAGTTTTGAATTTTTTAAATAATTTGGTAAGTATATTTTTTTTATTACAATGTTAACACAGTCTGTTTAAGTCAATTCTATTTAAAAGATACTATTTTTTTTTTTTTTTTTTTTTTATTTTTTTTTTTTTTTTGATAGTTTCCACGTACACCTTTTACAGGTTTTTACGTATCCCCTACACCTTTATTATTCCATTTCATTCCATTTCCAATTTTTACCCCCTCTTTACCCCACCTTCTCGCATTCGCCCGGGGTTATGCCCGTGGAGAGAGGGAAAACCTGTGGCCAAACCCGTTGGGATAAATGCCATTTAGGAAACCTCCTCCGAGAAGGGCGGTGTATTCGAGAACAATTCTGTTTGGGTGGCAAGGTCACATTGCGTAGACTTTAACACTGAAACCGAATGCCTCACACCTCCCGCTCACGTTGTGGAATGTGAAAAAACACCTAACCGATCATTTAAGCTAAGCCCGAGAACGGTCACCCATCCAAGTGCCAACCGCGCTCGGTGCTGCTTAACTCTCATGACCGGCCGAGGTGCATTTCCGCCACTCCGCCACCGTGTCGGTCTATTTAAAAGATACTATTAAAATTTCAGCTTATTTGATAAAGTGATTCATGGGATATCCTGAGGTAAGTCCATTATGGAAAAAAATTAGAGTACAAGAACTCAAAATTAATTAAAATATTTACGTGACATATAAATTGACCAAAAAATATTAAATAAAAGTTAATAATAATACGTACGATGCATTTACACGTTTATATATATATATATATATTGTTACGGATTAAAAAGGCGAGGAGCGAAAAAAGGCGGACGACAGGATTCGAAGACACGGACCTTGGATTACGAATCTCGTACTCTAACCATCGAGCTAACGTCCCGTGACAATATATATATATATATATATAGAATTCGATTATTTTAAAGGTTAACTTTAATGTAGCTATATGTATATTTTCGTTCATATTGCTTATGTTTCCTTTTATAATAAAAGATGGAAATAATAAATTATAATATTTAATGTTACAAAAATAAAATAATTGTATCTCCAAGTGTTAGTGCGTTTGTTCTTAATAGAATATAATTAAGTTTCATTAAAACAATAAATAATAAAATGCTCGTATTACAACTATTGTTTAAATCAACGTAGAATTTTCATTCAAATTTACAATTATTTGATTTCTTATGCAAAATCTAATTATTATATTTAAATTTGACAATAATTATTATTTATTGTTTAAATGAGAATATTGATAAATAAATAGAAAATAAAGAGAAATACTACTCCCCTCAAAAGGACTTGAAAATTTTCTGTTTCCCCTATTAAAAAAAAAATTAATGAACTTCATGGACATTTTCTATTCGTCAAGAAAGATCTTTGTCTTACACATTGGTTCAAATAGACCCATCAGCATATAAATAGGGCAGCACCAAGTACCACATTATCATTCA
This sequence comes from Theocolax elegans, assembly GCA_026168455.1. Lineage (NCBI taxonomy): Eukaryota > Metazoa > Arthropoda > Insecta > Hymenoptera > Cerocephalidae > Theocolax > Theocolax elegans. The sequence continues at coordinate 34,688,597 of CM047431.1, read as the reverse complement.
TTCACTGATCACTTCCCGAGTGGTGAAACTTAGGGTTGATTTTTTTTATTATTATTTTAACATTGCTCTTTTTATGCTCCCAAATCGGTGCTAATCAGCGACGGAAGTCATAACACTGAGAGGAATATATAGTAATTATTACCAGAAAATAACTATAAAATGTGGTGCAATATGAATACAACTATATTTTCAAGCGTACATAATGAAAAAAATATAGTTTTAACAATCAGAAAAAATATTGATCTACTGGATATTTTTTTACGAAATGTGGAACATCGAAATTACTAAAAAATATAGTAAAATAAATATAGTTAAAAAATTTAGTGACGTTTGGTATAAATATTTTATTAATCAAGAATTTATACAATATTAACAATATTTATACAATTTTACAATATTTACGTCGTTCGACTCTGTTTGCAATTGAGTAATTAAAGTTTCTACTGCAACGAATCTTTGCAAATTATTTTTGTGAATTTTATACAAATAAGTTTCAAAAAATGTCCAAACTTGATTAGATTCGCAAGGAAATTGTAATTGAAGTACGTAGAATGATTTAAAACAAAAATCTACTGCTGATTCTAAATTTTGAAATTTAAATTTTACACCTTCAATAATGACGTACGTTGCCTCCAGCTTATTCGACGATCCCACAGCTACTACCAAAGGTTGCAACGTCCATCCATGGTCACGTAAAAATGTTCTTCTATTATTTAGAGTTGTTTCCAAGTAATTAATATTCTGGAAAATCAGTATTAAAATAAATATTAATAACAGTGTTTTGATAAGAATTAATATATATTAGCTATTAAACGCAGTTTATGCAATATAGATATTTATTTTTATTCGTAAAGAAACTTTTTAAATTTTTGTTATTATATAATTTAAAACTTTTTTTATTAATTTCTTTTAATGTTCAGGTTACAAGGCCAGCGCCCTATAGTCCGAGTCATTGCTGGGTTCGAAAAATCATTTTATAAAATACGTCTATAAAATAATTAATTTGCAAAAGAAAAATTTTTAAAAAAGTAATGTATTTTAAATTATTTTAAATATACCTCAATCCATTGTATAAAGCCATTGGCTTGCTCTTCGTATGATGGCCGATAAAATTTTGTTTTCTTTTCGCTCCTCCATTTGGATTTTATCGCAATCGGTCGAAACAAATAAGGCAGGGTTAGTACAATCGAAGTTAGATTACGGCTCGATTCTATACAACTCAGCTAAACCCAATCTCCTTAAACTATTAGCACCTATACAAAACAGCGCTGCCAGAATTATAACTGGAGCATTCCGTACGAGCCCTGTGGATAGCATACTATGCGAAGCAAACCTTGTCCCTCTCTTCCTCAGAAGAGAAAAGCTCATTTTAAATTATGCAATATCAACATTAGCAACACCACAAAACATCAACAAAGAGGTATTACAGTCGGAACTTTTCAACGCTTTATATCAAAAAAAGAAACATTACCCTAAACCTATTAATATTAAACTCAAAATCATTCTTAGCAAACTTGATAAGACCATACCGCATTTAGAATCACGCAGAATAACAAAAATGGCCCCTTGGATTACAACTCCTAGCGTTACAAATTTCGACAATTATAAAAAAGCCAAGATCATATTACTCTAAAAAATTTGTTCCTTTCTAATATAAGCATATATACTAACTTCACACATATATATACTGACGCCTCAAAAACGGATAAAGGATCAGGTTGTGCAGTTGTACTGAAAAATAAACAATTCGCATACAAACTTCCTGATAAATATTCAATCTTCAACAGCGAAGCATTTGCTATTCTCGAAGCCTTTAAGTACATCAGGGAACATAATCTCAAAAAATCAATTATATTTTCAGATTCTTTAAGTGTTTTATCTGCCATTGAACATCAATCAAAAAATAACTCCATTATTCAAAGTATAATAGAAATATACAATGAAATCTTGACAAATAATAAACATACTGAAATCATTCTCAGATGGGTTCCATCTCATGTAGGAATTAAATTAAATGAAAAAGCTGATATGCTAGCTAAAAAAGCTATAGAAAGCCACGTAACTCCTATACCAACACAAGTGATAAACAACTATCGAAAAGTCAGAAAAGATTTTCAACTAGATATTTTAAATAAATGGAATAAATATTGGCAAGACTTGAAACCACAGAAACTACACAAAATAAGAAAAAACATTTTTGATAAGAACCCAGCTACTGATTTTACAAGACAAGAACAAATAATAATAAACAGATTAAGGATTGGACACACAAATTTCAGCCACATACATCTTATCACCAAGGAAGAACCAAAAATATGTGAAACCTGTCACATCCCCTTATCAGTACCGCACATTATCATTGATTGCCCACTTTATAATAACAATAGAATTATACATAAAATACCGGATAATCTGGAAAAATGTTTATCTAAATCAAATATGTGCAGAAAAGTACTCGATTTCCTAAAGGAGATTCAATTCATAAATTGTGTATAGTGTTACAAAGCAAAAAACGAATAATGTACATCAATTCTACTCTTTTTCTTATGTTAAATTAATATGTATAAAAAAATGATATATAATATTATCTCCGACTCTTGTTATAAAAATCTATTGTAATCTTACTGTTATAGAAAAGGGTGTCGCTAATAACTTAAACTAAGTTGATGCGACAATAAAGAAATAAATTAAAAAAAAAAAAAAAAAATAAGGCAGGAGGCGAAACGCTGCCAAATTTTCAGGCGAATGCTCTAATATAAAGGAACAGTGTAAAATGTTAATTTTAAAAAAATATATGTACATATATATTTAAATACAGTAGATACTGCAAGAAACACGTAACATGTAATATGATATTACTATAAAGTATAGTGCAATATGAATACAACTATATTTTATGGTAGTACTAACTACAATTTTTGTTACACATAACAATTTTTCGTTATACATCACAAAAATTTTAGTTAGTACCAGTATAAAACATAGTTGTTAGTATAAAACATTAGTTTCGCGCGCGCGAGAAAGAGAGAGAGAGAGAGAGAGAGGAGTATACCTTTAATATTGAACGATTCTTCAAAAATTGAAATTTCTCGCCTTTGGGTTTAATTAAGCCGTCAAATTCTTCTTCAGGCATGTTCAGCAAGGCGTCCATATTTATGCATTCAGCTGTAGAACATTGAAAAATTTAATTATTTAATAAATTAATGAATAAAACGTTAGATTACACAAAAACATTGAATTTAAACAAAATGTTATTGTTATTCATTTTACAAAAACATTTTAAGTAAATACTACATAAAAATATGAAATTAAATTTTGTTTGTTTTTTTAATGGAACTAAAGATTCTGCAATAAATTATTTTTAGTAATATGCGTACCTTCAAATGTTGCAATATAATGAGATAAACCCCACTCCGTTAACACATTTCTCACACTTAACGAAGACATGTTGTTTCTAGGACATCCTTCACACAACTAAATAAAAATTTGAAATCTAAACCAAAAATTTTTGGTCTCGGTATGTGACAACTTTGTAAATATTTTTCGAACGGCATTGTTTTCATTTTCATACTCATGTAAACATATCGATGTTAATGTACTACATAAATTCTTGTCATATTTATTACTATAGATTTTACATTTATTTTAAGTACGTACAACATGTAATTTCATACTGCGTTTAGTAACTTAAAAAAAAGGAATAAAAGTATACAAATTACACTTGTACTTAACGATAAAAATATAGTGGTTGTTACTAAAAAACAATATGTTAAATTATGCTATAAAAATATTTTTGAACTAACTTAACAGTATACTCAACATTTCAATGTAATGCAGAGAATTAGCAAGAAAAATTTGTATCAGTAAACATTCTGTAATCGTTACCTTTACTAATAAATATATATTACAAGTTGCTAGATTATTTGGTATCGTTGACCATAATTAAATAACTATATCGAATAATAACTTTTACATTGCAAAAGTATATTTATGTTTACTATAATATAGTACTATCTACAAGAAAATTAGCTTGTAATAACTATATGACGTTTTACTAGCTAATATGGTGATTATTTCTAGGCGATTTTTCTCAGTGAAGATGTCTTTGATAAGAAAGCACTTGTTGAAAATACATTCCCCAGTGTATCAATCGGTCGGATCCGGGAATCGAACCTGGGACCTCCAGATTACGAACTATCGCAACGCTCCAACCGACCGAGCCATCGCAGGCCTCATATAATTGTATATCCGTTGTTTATTAACAGTTATTTTTCATTGGATACAACAATTGTGTAACTAATTGTAAAATAACGAGCCCAACGCCCTAACCGACCGAGCCATCGCAGGCCTCGATTAGTGTTGATCTAGTCCAAAGGAGGACTAGAGGCAACTTACGGTTACACATTCAATTTTCGATTTTTTAAAAATTCAATTGTCAATTTTTTAACAATAAAATTTCTATTATCAATGTATATTTCAGTTTCAAATCTTGTAAAATAATATAATAAAAAGTTTAAATATTAAAAACGAAGATCAAGAAAAAATACTTTATAATTCGTTTATTGCAAAACCACATAAAATAAAATAAAGAGATGAGTAATTGACGAAGGGACTTTGGGTTGATTAGAAAACAGGGGGAACTTTATGGTTTATTTGGCAGGTTTTCTTAAAGCAAACTGCTGAAGGGAAATTTGGGTTCATTTGGAAACAAGGAAACTTTGTGGTTCATTATAAAATATACAATATATGGGAAATATATATAAATAATTGAATGTCGATTTATTCATCACGATTGATAAACGCACAATGTCAAATATACTTATCTCCCGACCTACTTTAACGACGAAATCGTCAAAATTCAATGGTTATATCTATACACACTTAATATTTTTAAATTATAAATTCCCATCAGGGGAATCGTTCGGAATTTAATAAAATAAGATAGAGGAAAGGAAAGGAAGGATCAAAAATTACATTTCCTCTATTCAAGGGGAATTCCAATGACGCGTGTAACGTACGTGGGTAGTCCATATATGTATATATAAATATATATCGTATCCTTGACAATTTATATAACTGCACTCTTGTAAGAAATGCGTAATAATTGACTGAATAGGGGGATTTGTCTTCAACAACGAATGAGATATATGTCAATTGCTTCTTTTCATATATACACCATTTTTTTTTATCCTGACGTATATATCAATGATCAGGGAATGAACAATTATCGTAAATAAGTGATATTATATGATCCAAAAATATATACATTAGTTGTATAAGGGGACTGTACCGCGTCAAGATGCCCACTAAACAAATAAATACTTAAATTTGTGCCGGAGTAAGGAAAATACAGGCATGATTGATATAATCACAGCGATCGGTAATGTGATTATACCATACCAACGAAACAATATCGTCAAGTAAATGTACTGAATTGAGCTGATGTATCGATATTCGACGACGTTTTTAAGTATCTTATACGCTCACCTTATACTTTTACATATGGGAAATCTTCGGAATATATAAATCCAATGTGATATATAATTATGGTGTTTTCGTAATCGTTTCGCGTGTAAGAATGTTAATCTAGCAAATGTCAAATTTTATTTATTATGTTAGTATATAATTATATCTATTTATCCGATCTCGTAATAAACACAATTTATAATCTAGAATAATATTATTTATTTATTTTTTAATGTGCATGTGTTTGTGTATATATGTGTTATTCACTTTCACTCAGAAAAATCAATTTTAATTTTTTTTTATATATACACACATATCGGAGTAGGTTTCTATTTAGGCACGCATCGACACCAAAACTTATATTCATCGGTCGATTTCATAGATGCAAATATACGTTTAAATTATCGATATATATATATATATACGTAATGTTTTTCAAAGACAATCTGGAAGTGTAAATGATTTGTTTCTTTTCCATATCGAATTTGGTGTGTACAAATTGATTAATTTTTCGTTCGATTTAATTTAGTAACAAAAATCGAGGTATATATTTATAGAAATAAATTCGAAAATATATATATTTATGCATGCGTGTGTGTGTGTGTGTGTATAAACGAAAATTAGCCGATTCGAATAGACAAAGCGATGTGCGCAAGTCTCGAGGAAGAAAAGTGAAAAGTCATACGTCTCGGGGAGACGGGAGCGCGTATATCCTCCTAATCCTGAGAAATCCATTCGTTGCTCGTACGTGCCAGGGACGCGCGTGATCAAAATAAAATTGTATTCCTCGACCCCTCCCGTACCTAGAACTTTGCAACCCAAAAATCTTACCATTCGTTGTCGCGATTAATATACAACTATTTTTGCGATGTACGCTTTTCTCGACGATTTTTTTTTAATTTATCCTATTATGTAGGTTTATAGGTCTAGCGATATATTGAATTAGTGTTTTTACTTATACTTGTTGATAAATTTCTTAAAGGGCCTATCTTTAGAAATTTGAATATCCCGACAAAAATTTTTATTTATAATAATAATTTATTATTCGATTCAAAGTTATCGAAAATTAAAAAAAGAAATCTTGTTCAATGGTACAATTTTCCTTTACGTTACAAAAAGTTGAGTTCAAGTAGATATGGTTTGAAAAAAAGAAGCTCAAATTGCTTAATTTGAAGCAAAGTTATGAAGAAAATAAAAAATTGAAGAAATTTTAACCAAAATCTAATATGAAAAATTTATTGTTTCTTTTGGCCTAATAATCTTCAATTTCTTATTTTCTTCATAACTTTGCTTCAAATTAAGCAATTTGAGCTTCTTTTTTTTCAAACCATATCTACTTGAACTCAACTTTCTTCTGGTTTTGGTTCGATTGTTTATCTTTATCTGTTTCCGAGTTATAAGCGATAGAATTGGAAGTAATTTTTACTGCTATTATTATGGATGTCGAATAACTTCCGTAAAAGTGGCCATTGGCAAGAGATAACTTGGCTTTTTTCATATTTTTATATTATAAAAGACATACCAAAGTCAGGATGAGATCCGTTTCCCGGAGGTCATGTACTTCCCTTGTAAGTTAAACTTAAAAATGATTTAATATTTGCATAAATTATATTTAAAATTGATGAATAAATATTTATGAATAAATAAAGGAAATTGTAAAGTATTAATTTAAAATTAGTTATAAGAACTAATTTTCAACTTTTTATGGTACTTGCGGCGATCGAGAGTGGCGGCGACACTGATGTTTCAGATAGTAGTGAGGCTAAAGGCAGTTGTCAGACAACAATCACTTTAATGAGAATGAACATCAGGATAGCGATTAAGTAGCCTGCTATAGTAGTGACGAAAATAAAGATAATAATTTATCCTACATTAATTTTTTTACTATATGTTATTAATGTACTTTATATTTATGACTGAAAGAAAATCTTGTAGCATGTGAATAATATACACATATTAAGTTTAAGTCCTGGTTTGGGAAATTTTTTTAATTTTATTAATTTAAATTTTATTAACAATTCATTTAAACATTAAATCATCAAAAATTGCAAAAATATCCTTGTTGAAGATATGCACGCTGATTTCGAACTGATTTCATACTGAAATAAGTTTGACACCAGTGTGATATCATTGCAGAATCAGCACAAAATCAGTACTAAATCAGCTCAAAATCAATGCTCAATTTTAAATATTGTATAAAATAAATTATAATAAATACAAGTCAAGTATGTAACAAACTGTTAACTACATACACTAATAAAAATAATTAAATATCAAAAAATGAAAATGTTCTACAAATATATTCTAATGAGATTCGATCCGAGATCCTCGTACGTGTGAGTCGACTAACTTATATACCACTGAGCCACCGACTCTTCTTAGCATTATTACTTTCTCTTGTCTTTATAAACTATTAATAGAAGGAGATTAAAAATTTTTAATTTATAAACAATTGTTTTTTTGCTTGTACGTCAAAAACGGAAAGAGACAGGTTAAAATCTGAAGTTTCTAGGTTTTATTAAAAAAATTTAAAGATGTTAATTAATTAAATAATATATTTAATTAAATAATGTTTTACATTGCTTTAAATTAAATGCAACTGTTTAAACGTATTATGTATCATGTATCTTCTATTGATAGTTTATAAGGACGAGAGGACGTAATAATGCTAAGAAGAGTCAGCGGCTCATTGGTAAAGTAGTCGACTCTAGCGCACGAAGAATCTAATATTTTTCTTTTTTTTATATTTATTCATTTTTATTAGTGTATATAGTTGATTGTTTCTTTAATATTTTAATTTTATTAAAATTGAGCATTGATTTTTAACTGAGTCAGTACTGATTTTGTAAAGTTAGTAATAAGGTGACATACTTGATAGGCTACCGACGGAGCTAAAAAATTAATTATTACAATTATTTAACAAAATACACTATTTCATGAAATTCTCAAATATAGAAGCATTAGATAATAAAATTTTAGGTAAAAAAAAAGAATTCGCGATAACAATTAGCAATATTTTTGTCAAAGGTGAGTAAGTAGTAGACGGAGGGGAAAAATTGAGTAAATTTTTCTAAAATTTTACTAATGGGGTGAGACTGCCTACACGCATCAATTAGTCAACTTCTAATAAAAATGTTTATACTTTCAGGAAAAATTAGTAGAGTTTCAGTTAATAATAGACTGAAAATTCAGTAACAAATTGATGAAATAGCGTTACTGAAAATTTAGTAAAATTTACAGAAAGTTGTTTTGTTCTTGTGAAAATTTTGACTTTCTAAAAAAGAATAAACGTAAAAAAATAACGTCTTTTGGTTTAACAAGTCAAAGTAAAACACAAAAATGAAACAATATTATTCAGAGAAATGATGCTTATGACAATATTTGTACAATAAACACGGTATAATCAATAACAATTTTTGGCGCAAAATATAAATTTCTATTTACCTTGTAAAAATCATGATAAGTAAAAACAATATATTTAAATATATAACTAATAATAAATATATAATAGATAATAAATATATAATAAATAATAAATAATAATAATTATTATTATAAATAAAATAAGAACAATAAATAAATTAATTAAAATAATAAATTAATTTTTCCTTTAAATCTAACGATATATTCGAAAAAACGTAATATAGTTCGCATCGAAATGAATAAATGATAAATTAAACGTCGAGGACGTGATACCAACTTTGAAATATAAAAATAAGGAAAAGAATAACCGGCAAGGTGTGTATGAGCTGGACCTACAGCTGGTAAATTAAAACTAGAAAAATAGTAGTGTCAGATCTCGCGGGCGTGCGGGTACCGAAATATCTCACGAAAGGCGGCCGATAAATCCCGCGTAGATGAAGAAAAAGTCTCCGGGAGCGACTTTGCACGGACTCGACTTAATAATGGCCGAAATTTATCTGGACCGCTCGTCTCTCCCTCCGCCTCTCTCTCTCTCTCTCTCTCTCTCTTTCTCTCTCTTTCTCTCACTCGAGGTGAGATGAGCCGCTTCTGTCACGTCTACGCCAAGCCGACAGTTGAGACATCGCTCGCTCGTGCCCCGAATATTAAAGGCAACAGAGAGAGAAAGAGAGAGAGAGAGAGAGAGAGAGAGAGAGAGATGGGAGGAGAAGGTTTTCGTTCCGAGGGAATGTATCTAAACCCTCCTGAATTTCTAGGCTAATTGTCGTTGTCATATTTTCATCGTACGTATATATACATTCATACTTTCGTCTCCTCTATGTATGTGTGGCCAAATGAAATATACCTATATGCACATAAAAATATACTGGTATATTTATTTTTTTTAACAGGTTCAGTGTGATATGAGCTACATACATGTGTGTCGTGAATTCAGACATATTTTTTATAATTTATTGCTGTAAAATTAAATATTGATTTAAGGGGACCTACCAGTGTTAAAATTAAAAAAATAGTTTTTAATATTAACAATTAATCGTTTTTTTCATAACCTGCATTCAAAACATTTCTTAATGTTTTAAACAAATTATAATACTATTAACTTTTATTTAAAATTTTTTGGCCAATTTATATATTATGTAAATAATTTATTTAATTATGAAACTCCGTAGTCTAACTTTTTTCCATAATGGACTTACCGCAGGATATCTCAGAAACCATTTCATCGAATAGGCTAAAATTTTAACAGTAACTTTTACGTACACGGAGAGAAATATTTAGAAAATATTACAAAGGAGTTTGGTAAAAATTCCCAAACTCCCAAGTAATGTGGTCACAGACCGAAAAAACCGAAAAAATTACCAAACTGCTAAGTAAAATTTACAGTAAATGTAGTAAAATTTACTCTAAATGTAGTAAAATTTGTGGAGTTAACGTACTAAATTCTACAATTAAGCTTGTAAATTTTATTAACTCTGATTTTTTCCTATACTGTTTACGAAATTCTATAAACAACAGTACAGCACGAGATACCGAAAAGAAGCGATAAAGTTGCGATCTTTAGGTTAAAATTTTTATTGGAATCGCGTCGTTCGTTTGTTTACTTTAAAAGGACGATTCGATGAAACACATGCAAGTGACGCGGTGGCGCAATGGTAAGGACTTGGATTCTCAACCCAAACTTTCGCAGGTTCGATTCCGATGACATCCAGAATTTTTTTCACTAATTAAATTTCATTTAAATATTTAAAATTTCCATAACACTCGAATAATATACATAAACTCAAAAATAAATAATATGCGGAGGAATAAAATTTTTTTTCTGATGTTAAAAAAAAAATTAAAATTACAATTTAGTTTGGTAAAAATTACGAGATTCGCAGTTTGTTACCACATTACTTGAGAGTTTAGGAATTTTTACCAAACTGCTTTGTAATATTTACAAATTATTTCTCTCCGTGTATGATTTAAATATTTATATAAAAAGTTATTTTGCTGTATTTTATATAATTTTTTAATTTTTTTAATTAATTTGGTAATAATAATTTTTTTATTACAATGTTAACATATTCTGTTCTGCTTAAGTGAAATTAAATCATATGTAAAAGTTACTGTTAAAATTTCAGCCTATTCGATGAAATCGTTTCCGAGATATCCTGCGGTAAGTCCATTATGGAAAAAAATTAGAGTGCGGAGTTTCACAATTAATTAAATTATTTACGTGACATATAAATTGACCAAAAATTTTAAATACAAATTAATAATAATATAATTTGTTTAAAAAATTAAGAAATATGCTAATAATGGTTATGAAAAAAATTATTAATTGTTAATATTGAATAGCCTTTTTTAATTTTAATCCAGGCTTGTCCCCTTGATAGCACCACTGTGGAATGTATTTTCAACATGTGCTTTCTTAACAAAGACTTACGCTGATTAGCACCAACTTGGGAGCATAAAAAGAGCGACGTTAAAATAATAAAAAAAAATATATTGATTTACTTTTGTCTACTACTAACTTTTTTACATTCTTCAGGAATTTCTGAGTATATACGTAAAAATAATAAGTTTAATTAAAATTTTAATATAATTTTTTATTTTATAAATATTAGCTTATACATTTTGGTCTCAATGAACCTGTTAATTGTATCGAACGAAGCTTTTAAGCATTTAAGTATATCGAAGTTGTACAATCAACTATCAAAGTATGGAATAACCGACCACCTGACTGAACGATTTAATTCTACGAATTGACATGGCATGGTCAAACGCTATATACACTCTGGATAATTATTGAGTAAATTGTTATATTATTGGAAATAATGAACGTTATTGAAATAAAAGTTACAATACATCAACATTAACTTTACTCTCCTGGAAATCTTTACCATTCGCTAAATAATACATTAACCCATAAACGCTCAAACGGACTTTTTTCCTGTACATTTTTTCCAGTTTCACATACATTTTTTCAATTTCCGTCGGGAAAATTGACCTATTTAATTTAAAAAAAATTATAATTTTTCGAATGTAAAAAAATGCAAAAAATATATAGCTTTTTTAGTTAAATTCCTTTTGCAATAAATAATGCATATAAAGACATTCGGATTGTGAACGTTGGTGGACAGAATAGTGATACTTTGACTCTATATTTACTATTCTAAAGTAGGTAGAAGAATTGGTTTCAATGAAAATATATGAAGTAATAGCTAATCTTGTTCATTTTTAGGCACGATCGTTACACGAGAGTGCCTTATATTTTCACCATCGCGAAAAATGTAAAACCATAAATAATTGTTTATAATTTACACATAAAAACATATTTCGTCCAGAAAATAAGTCATTTTAAACGTTTCTGAAAAAGTATGTGTACACGGAGAAAAATTTTCATATAAAAATTACGATATTCTTGCTTGAAATCGAGACAAACTTGCAGTTCACTAATTTTTAGAACGAGTTCACTAAATTTTACAAAGCAGTATAGTAATTTTTATTGCGACTGAAAGAAAGAAAAATTTATTTTTCGGACGGCTCCCGTGCCATCTTTTTCTTTATTTTACACATAGAATTATTTAGATATATTATTATTTACATACATTTAAACTGAAATATAAATTGAATAATAAATTATTTTAATGAAAAAAACTTTGGATCATCCGACACCAGGATTCGAACCTGGGACCCTCCGCGTCAAAATCGAGCACGTTACCGCTGCGCCATCAACCTTTCCATTGTTTAACTTCGAATCATCGTTATAAACTACACGTCGCTCAAAGGATGCGCGAACTTTATTAACATTTATTGCATTATCCCGTTGTTAATATCAATTAAAAGCTAAACCAGTCGGTTTGTAATTAATATGGTTAAAATTCTGTCGATTCAGATTAGTCAAATGCGTTAATTAATTGCATAAATTCGAATAATAAGCCAGCTAACCTAACAGTTTCGTTTGAGAATAACAGAAATTTCAATAAATTTTACTATACTGGACACTAAAATTGTACTACCCTGCCTACTAACATTCGCCGTACACAAATTTTACTGAAATGTCTAACAAAATTTAGTAGCTGTTGTGATATTATTTCATAAGACTTGCAGTAAAATTTGTTGTTTCTTTCATTTAAATTTAATATCAGTTGTTTTATATTTTGTTGAGTCCAGATTTTTCGAGATTTTTAGTGAACTGAAATAGCAATTATTCTTGGAAGTGTTTACTTATTACCAAAATAAATATTGCATTTTTTCAACTGAACCTTGTTTGTCTCTCGCTTACAGTAAAAATATCGTAATTTTTCATAGAACTCTTTTCTCCGTGTATGTGTATGTATGTAGTCAAGTTAATGAAATAACTCAGCCATCTGTTATAATATGACCATTAGTTCTAAATAAAGATACGTCAAGGAAATTGAATTTTGTTGAAATTTGAATTGTTTGAAATCTGTCTTTTTAACATTTTTTCCTTTGCCTCCGTCAGATCGCATATAAATTTTCAACAATATCTTTTAAAGTTAAGTACAAAAAAACAGTTTAAAAAGCCTAAAATGCACAATAAAAGAAGTTTTTTAGACATTAACTAAATAAATATTGATTTTACGTAGACATTTTAAATGTAAGAAATGTTCATCACAATTAAAGAAAACTTTTGTCTATTAAACATTTCTTACTCATATTGATATAATAAATTAAAAAATATGATTAAAAAAGCGTAATGTATAAAAACGACGATTTTAGACCTTAATTAAATAAATATCGATTGTTCGTACAAATTTTAAAGTTAAGAAATGTTTATCAGAAAAGAAAACTTTTGTTTACCTTTTAATTGTTTTTGAAAATATATGTATGCTTGTATGTATGTTCTATGTATGTAAACAAGTCAATCGAAAAATTCAGTCAATTTTTTACCCATTTGGCTAACATTTATCCTTATAGTAACTTCTAAATATTATAGTCGTTTATTTTTAAAGCATTTAACGATCGAGCCTGTAATGTAAAAGTGTATAGCTTTTACATATTTTGGGCCCTCTGGTTTATCATATTTTCATTGAAACCAATTTTTTTAACTATTTTAACTTTCCCGACGACATTTGAAAGAATGTATTCTATCTACTATACGCGTGAACATGATAGTTTCGATAAAAATTCGCACCTGACAAAAACAAATCTTTCAACTAATTTACCAACGGAATCTAAAAGAGTACCTAAAAACAACTAAAAAGTATGTACGAAAGTGAATAATAAGAAAGCTTCCCGCTGATACTTCAAAGAACTTTGAAGAAACACTAAAGTTAAAAAAAAAAGAAGAGAATGGAGTTGCGGGTTTACGAGCAAGTTTTTACGATCGAGCATTCGGTGACTCGATAATTCAAGAACCAACCTTTTGTTGATTCGACTACACCGTTCGAGGACAAAGAAATATCGATCATATCGGAACAACAAACGAATATAACGAGTACATCCACAATCTTTCTTCTTTTTCTCTTTAGATTCAAATATCCAACTTGTATAAATATCGTTGGTATTCACTTTATACCGAAGAATAAAGATTTTTTTAATAAACCTTAAGACTATACGATTTGTGTAACGTTCACTCGATTACAACAAAAAAAAATATGGCGCATTTGATTATATAATATATATTATCATATTAATTAAGAATAATTTAAAACTAAGAGAAAATAATTAACTACTATACAAGTTTATAAATGCGAGGAGCAAAACAACTACAGTTGTAATGGACATATTACCAGAAATATACAAAACCATATGTATAAATAATAACAACATTTTGTCGGTCATCAATGCTGCAAAGCTTATGATCTGATTAATGTCACTCCTTGTCTCAATTATGGTAGATATGGACATAATACATCTAAATGTAAAAATGAATCGGTATGTAAAAGTGTTAAGTGTTCTGAAAATCACAATATCAGTGGCTGTAAAAATACATATATAGAATGTGCCCACTCTAAATTGAATAACAAGTTTAGAACAAACTTACCAACAGACCATTTAACGACAGATAGATTCAAATGCATTACTCTCAACAATAAAATAAAAAAATACAGCAACTCAACTGATTACCCAGTATCACCTACATTACCGACCTTTGTTCAAAATAATGTTATGAAGCAAATTTGTAATATACAAGCTAACAAACTAATGTACCAGAGATAAGTGAAATCGGTGAAGAGCTTAGTTAACAAAATAAGTGCAACAACAACTACAGTGCAAAATAAGGAGGCTAAACAGCAAGTTTAAATAGGAAAATAATGGAAACGCAAATAAGTTTAATCGAAGATATATAAAATAATGTATAATAATAAAAATTATATAAGGATATTGAGTATTTTAATAAAGAAAGAAATAGTACGAAAGGTTTAATATTATACGTAAAGATGAAGATTCAGCGCGGCGTGCTTGTGATTTCAGCGTTAGTAAATTTTGAAGATGGAAAAATTTTTGGTGAGTGAGATGCAGCAAGGACGAAGGGCTGTTTTTAAGGCCTTCGCCGGAGCGGTACTTTTCTTCCCTTACTACTGGAAAGATAGTCACAATATTATCGATCGATGTCATTGGGCACTGATCGATGTGTTGGTGGACACCTAAACCTAACAGATTCAAAAGGTCAACGCCTCCCGCGTAAAATTAGATAAATTCATATGAACTTGATATGATGTTTAGGTTCATATAAAGTTTGTATAAATTTATCCAATGGCACAATCCTGAACTTCATTCATGATTGTGCTAAAGTTCAGCTAAAGTTTATAAATAATTTAAAAACAGCATCAGCCAAACTTTATTTAAACTTTATTTAAACTTTATATTTATACATAAAAATGGGTTTTTTTAATCTGCATATAATTTATATATTATATTATAATTTGTAATTTTCACCCTCCATTGTTGAATTAGTAAATAGTCGATTGTAAAGGGTCAATAATAAATAAATCCAATTTATTTATGTATGTGCACAACGTTTCGTCTCCTAGGTTTGCAGACCTCTTCAGGTGCTGAATTTATTGGACAAAATTACAAATATTTATATCAAATTTTACAATACTTGTGAAATAAAAATTAAATTTTACCTTGATAATGAATATAATGTTACAGCCCAAGTGAGCTTCGTCGAATAATATTTGACACGAAATAAACGAGTATTTATACAAAAACAAAGTAAGCGTGGGTTTACAGACTATACGTCATAGTTTGTGTACATTAGTCTCTTTAAACTATATTCATAACATTTCTGTATTGACAGTTTAAATGTTGAGTATCTTCCATTCTGTTAATTGTCGAATTATGATGATTGATATGTAACATTTCCGAAATGAGTCTTTTTTTATAGCAAGATTCTTTAACTATTATTTTTGTATCTCCACACATAACATATCATGAACGAGAATTTAAAAACAATCTAAGTGAAACTAAATATTTCTTAAAAGAAAATCCTAACATATTTTTTACACATGCTGACAAAGGCAACTTAACAGTATGTTTAAATAAAAGCGAATATATAGAAAAAATGAACGCCTTATTAATAGACAATAATACATATATGATAATAAAAAAGAATCCGTTAAAAAAACTACAGTCAGATGTTTATTCTATATTAAAATACCTTAATGATAATACATTTTTAAAAAAAGAATACCATAAAAGTGAATCAACTCAAACTAATACAACATTAGCGAAAGCATATGGATTGCCAAAAATACACATAGATAATTTTCCACTCAGACCAATAATTTCGACAATAAACAGTCCCACACACTATTTAGCAAAAATAATTTATAACAATCTAAAACAAGCAATACCAGTTCCAAAATCGCACATAAATAATAGTTTTGATTTAAAAGAAAAGCTTGAAAATATATATATACCAACCGGTTATGTTTTGATATCATTAGACGTTAGTTCTCTGTTTACAAACATCCCAAGTCATGAGGTTCTCAATAGTTTAGATAAACGCTTTATTCATATTCAAAATAAATGTAAAATCCCCTTCCATAATATCTGCAAAAATATAGAATTTTTATTTAATAATGTTTATTTTAGTTTCAATAATGTCACTTACAAACAAATATTCGGATCTCCAATGGGATCGCCTATATCATCATTATTTGCGGATTTAGTAATGGATGATCTTGAGACCCACTGTTTAAAAGAATTAAAAAGTAAACACAATTGCAAACCAATTTTTTATTATAGATATGTAGACGACACAATTTTATGCGTGGAAAAAAGTCATATAAACACAGTTCTCAATATCTTTAACAATTACAATAAACATCTCAAATTTACATATGAAATAGAAAATAATAATTGTATAAATTTTCTGGATCTCACATTAATCAAAGACAACAATAGTATTATTACAAATTGGTATAGAAAACCAACTAATTCTAACCGGTTATTAAATTTTAATTCTAATCACACAATACAACAGAAACGCAATATTATTTATAATTTAGTAGATAGGGCAATGATATTGTCACCGAAACAGTTTCATAAAGAAAATCTAAATATTATTACAGAAATACTAAAAAGCAATGATTATCCTATTGAATTTATAAATACAGCAATAAATAAAAGAAAACGCAATATTACAATTAAAAACAATGTTAAAATAGATAAAAAAATCCCAATATGTACCATATCACTACCTTACAATGAAGAGTTTTTCAATAAATGTTCCCGAATGCTAAAAAAATATAATATTAATACTATTCCATTAATTAATCACAAACTTGATACTATTATAAAATTAGCCAAAGATTAAACATCAAAATGGGAGGAGACAGGGGTAGTTTACAAGTTATCTTGTATTAAATGCCCGGCTATTTATATTGGAGAAACAAAACGCTGCCTAAAAGTTCGAATAAAAGAACATCAGAACAATAAAAATCCAGAAGCCGTTGTTACTGCACACATTTTAAATAACGTAAATCACAATTTCAACTGGGAAGATACAAAAATAATAGATAAAGAATCTTGCTATAAAAAAAGACTCATTTCGGAAATGTTACATATCAATCATCATAATTCGACAATTAACAAAATGGAAGATACTCAACATTTAAACCGTCAATACAGAAATGTTATGAATATAGTTTAAAGAGACTAATGTACACAAACTATGACGTATATAGTTTGTAAACACACACCTACTTTATTTTTGTATAAATACTCGTTGATTTCGTATCAAATGTTATTCGACGAAGCTCACTTGGGCTGTAACATTATATTCATTATCAAGGTAAAATTTAATTTTTAATTCACAAGTAATGTAAAATTTGATATAAATATTTATAATTTTGTCCAATAAATTCAGCACCTGAAGAGGTCTGCAAACCTAGGAGACGAAACGTTGTGCACATACATAAATAAATTGGATTAATTTATTATTGACCCTTTACAATCGACTATTTACTAATTATATTATATTGTATTATATATAATATACTTAATATATTATTTATAAATTGCAAATATTAATTCTAAGGATTTTAAAAAGAAAAATGTTATGTCAAATGTTACCCAATGTACATATGAAAAAAAACATTCATATATATGGGCTATTTCACGTCAAGTGGTACAATGAAAATTTTAAATCGCTCCAAAATTTGAGAACAGGCTGGAAATATCCTCCAGAAGATAGAGAAAAAATTTTAGGTGTTAAAAATCATTTGCCTAAGAGTTATTCCATCATAAAAAATAGAAATTTTTCAATTTTTTAGAAAAATTGCTATTTTCAAAGCCATTTATCTCAAAATCTATTGATTTTTTGAAAAAACCTTACAAACTACTTTAGTTCAAAATAATCTTTAGAACTTATCTACCTAGGTTACAATTCTTAATTTTAAAATCTCGAAGAGATAGGACACCTGGAAATATTGAGTATCAAAAAAAGGCGACCACGCCACAATTGATTTTGATCTAACACCGCTCAAAAGTTCACATTTTTCGAGAGCTTTCGAATGACTTGGGTTAGATTATTGGCCAAGACCGCTGGTGTAAGTTATGCCCTAAAATGCATGAAAATTAGTGATTTTATGAGGTTTATGAGGCATAACTTACACCAGCGGTCTTGGCCAATAATCTAACCCAAGTAATTCGAAAGCTCTCGAAAAATGTGATCTTTTTAGCGCTGTTAGATCAAAATCGATTGTGGCGTGGTCGCCTTTTTTTGATATTCAATATTTCCAGGTGTCCTATCTCTTCGAGATTTTAAAATTAAGAATTGTAACCTAGGTAGATAAGTTCTAAAGATTATTTTGAACTAAAGTAGTTTGTAAGGTTTTTTCAAAAAATCAATAGATTTTGAGATAAATGGCTTTGAAAATAGCAATTTTTCTAAAAAATTGAAAAATTTCTATTTTTTATGATGGAATAACTCTTAGGTAAATTATTTTTAACACCTAAAATTTTTTCTGTATCTTCTGGAATATATTTCCAGCCTGTTCTCAAATTTTGGAGCGATTTAAAATTTTCATCGTATTACTTGACGTGAAATAGCCCATATGTTTTTCAAAATTTAACGTCGAGGTTTATCATCAGCATCGAAGTTGCCTCCGCAGGACCGTTCAGCTCGGCGTTGATGGTTAGACTGACGAATAACCGTGACACAACATTTTTAGTAACTACCAGTAAACAAGAAGTCAATTGTTTACTGGTTGCTAAGAGACGTTTATAAAAATATCTTGACAACTAAAAAATAAATGATTTCTTGTTTATTGATTACTAAAAAATTGGCTATGTGTCAGTCTAACCTTCAACGCCGACTTGAACAGTCATACGACGGCAACTTCGATGCTGATGATTAACCTCTACGTCAAATTTTGAAAAACATACATAAATGCTTTTTTTCAGATGTGGATTGGGTAACATTTAATATTACTTTTTTTTTAAAAATCCTCAGAATTATTTGAAATTCCATCGCGAATGTGGCAGGATTCGAATGATAGTGGGCTGTAAAATAAATCTATACATTATACTAATGATTGATTATATAAATTTTGATACTTATGCTTACATTGGCGTTACATTCTCACGTAGAAGACGTTTAAAGATGCAAGTTCAGTAACAAATCCAGGTAAAAAGTCTTAATTGGTACTATTATTATACATCAATATTTAAAATCGTGTATAAATATACAACTTTGCCTAAAGAGCTTTTTGACCGTCAATATTAAAGCACGTGGGCTGTAAATTAAACTTTACATTGGCACTAACGATTAATGATATAAACTTTGGTACTTATGCTTACATTTGCGACTTGTGCAGACGTAAGCATAATTCCCTTGCTGAGAGATGCGCAAAAATACGAGATTTAATCGAGGTGAAATCAATAAATCTCCAATCAAAATATTTTTTTAAATGAACTTAAAGAAACATTTTAAATAAAAAATTTGGGAGATTATTTTATTTTATTTGATTTCCCGACTCATTATGCAGTAAGTGGTTTTGTAAATTAATTACTGTCTGCATACTTATCTCGATGTACTAAATTTGATTCAATGTAAATGTCGTAGAAATTTGTCAGAATAATGTTTAAATTATGTCAGCATTAGTTCTTGTTGTCAGCAGAAGTATCTCTTGTCGGCATAAGCTCAAAATAATTATGCGGACAGGATTTTTATTTTACATTTGATACTTATGGGTACATGTAATCATAAGTAACATTAGATGTAGTAAATATATAACTGTCAATATTAACCATATTATAAACAAACCATTAATGAAGTGGTTGTATTTTCAATGTAGAAAGCATTTACAACTTATGTATCTACTTTACTTTAATTTTGGAAGTGTCGTCATAAGTACCCATACTAATATATACATATATATATATATAAAGCAGTTATTTTATTTAGAGGCTGTTTTTTATCACTATAGCGACTTAAAAAATAAATATAAAAATCAACACGAACAATACTAGGAATAAGACTCTGCAACTACCAAAAATGGACAAAAATATTTTTAAGAAAAATAGTTATTACGTGGCTATTAAAGTATTTAATGCACTTAATAATGAATTTCAAACGTTTGGAATTGTCCAAAATAACTATTAAAAAGCTTCCCACCGCTTTCCCATCCTTATTAATTTCTTAGTTCCTTGAATCGTCACCGAGCTTATAAAAAGCCAGGAAACGACCCAGGGAGCGCTTTTTTACTCATATCAACTAAGATACGCGCTGTACCTGGCAAGTGAATACGAGTGCCGAAATCTCGAAGCATCGCTTATTGAGTGCTTAGAAACCTGCTGAAGGGCGACGGAAAAACTGTTTGCAAGTTATATTGTGAGTCAAGTACCTCGGGAAATATAAGGACCGTCGAAAGCATACCGGCGTGAGTGGAAAGCCACAGAGCAACACATATTTTAAAAATCGAACAAATCGAAGTTTCAGCTTTTTTTCAATTATTTTAAATTGTTTCATTTTAAAAAAAAGTTCTAGGCATTTACGTTAAAATTCCTTCATTCATACGACAACTAATGGTTTTAGAAGTGTGTTGAAAAAATTTCAGCCCGTTTTGTCCATGCATTGTGCAGGAATCGCGTGGACAGTGCAAACAGAATTTACCCAAGTCCTTTCGTTCCTTTACCAAGTCTGAGCGGGTAGCCAACGAGGGCTTAATATCTTAGGCAAATTTTCGACATCCTTGTCACCCTCTTTCCCTGCACTGCATCTCCCTGGTGTTCGCTGACCAGCATCAGTTGGCAACCTGCTGAATTGTGCTTAATTACACGAGAGCCCTCCCCTAGCCTCTAAGTTCATTACTATGTAATTCGCTAGTTTCTAAGATTTATGTAATTTATATTTTATTTTAAACTATACTTATTTTTCATTACCTTGCTGTAAATTGTAATTTTTTCTGCACCTGATGGGGTTCTACCCCAAGGTGAAATAAATCAAACAATCAATCAATCTCTCTCACTCTCTCTCTCTCTCCCTCTCTCCCTCTCTCCCTCTCTCTTTCAGACAGTTCAACCCTCATACTATCGCTAATTATAATCATATTGATGGCCCTTCTGGCTCTTCAACGTGACTAGGTTTCAATATAAATAGATTTAGTGTTTTCCACATAAACGTAAATAGGATTAAGACTCATTTCGCGGCCATTGAAGCTCTGGTGCATCCTCATGCACATGATGTTATTGCTGTCTCTGAGACCTTCCTCACTCCTCTTGATGCCTCTGATATCGTTCATTTGCAAAATTATAATTTTTATCGACTTGACCGCATCGGGAAGGAGGGAGGAGGGGTGGGCGCTTATGTTCGTAACCTTTATAGAGTCAAAGTTGTGGGCCAATCGGGCTCAATTTTCGATAACTCACCCGAGTTTTTAATCCTGGACATCTCGTGCAATTCGTTTAGATTATTATTTTGTGTAGTTTATAGGCGCCCGGGCGCATCTATGCCCTCTTTATTATTCGACCTTTTACATGATTTAAGCCCTCAGTATGAGCATATTATTATTACGGGCGATTTTAATATTAATTTTAATCGATCTAGTGCCGCCGTTGAATATATGTCCTCACGAATTAATGAGCTCAATTTATTGCTGGTTCCGTCAGAGCCAACGCACCACGCTCAATGCACGGGATACATATCTCATACTTGGATCGACATTTTCATCTTGCGTGATAGTGTGTTGCAATATAAGTATAAGAAATCCGATATTCCGTTCCTTGCCGATTCGGGGCATGATGCTATCATGATCGAGGTGAATTTGGCGAGACCTAAATGTCCTTCAAGGGTTTATGGCACGCGTAGGCTCAGGATGCTCGATAGCGATCGCTTTGCCAGTATATACCATTTCGACCTTGACCCGAGTCTCGCGATTAGTCCTGTGCATGCTGATGCTGATAATAGCAACGTGGCTGTTGACTCGGCCGTGAGGGGGTTGAGTGAGGCCATTGTTGCCGCGTTCGACCAGCTGGCGCCAATAAAAACACACGTTGTGGGCACGAAGTTGAAACCGTGGGTTACGCTCGAGGTTCGTAGTTTGATCAAGGAGAAGAGGCGAGCGTTTTGTATCGCCAGGCGAAGCAACGATCCGCGCGACTTTGAGCGTTACCGTCGCCTGCGCAGTATGGCCTCGGGTGCTTTGGAATCGGCTAAATACCGTTACATTAATCAAGAACTAAATACAGCCGTTGATGCGAAGTCTAAGTGGCGCATTTTAAAAAGTTACGGCGTCTCACGGCGCTCAAAGCCTTCTCCCTCATCAA
Source organism: Theocolax elegans (assembly GCA_026168455.1). Taxonomy (NCBI): domain Eukaryota; kingdom Metazoa; phylum Arthropoda; class Insecta; order Hymenoptera; family Cerocephalidae; genus Theocolax; species Theocolax elegans. The sequence continues at coordinate 34,665,479 of CM047431.1, read as the reverse complement.
TATTTTCTTTAGATGAACTAAATACTCACTATGCGGCCATATCATGCCAGTCCGACCCAATATCGCTTCATGGTCTAACCGATGTATTAAACTTCGCCCCGGTTTTGACACATAGTAGATTTTGCTTCGATAGTGTTGGTGTGGACCATGTTAGCTTGGCGCTTGGGGGGGGCGACCTCGAGGGCGACGGGTGTCGATGGTATATCTGTTCTGATGCTTAAGCTCTCGGGCTCGTCCATCCTGGAGCATTTGGCGAGTGTCTTCGATGCCTCGCTTCGGTCGGGTTACTTTCCTTCGCAGTGGAAGAGAGCGCTGTTGTGCCCGCTGGCAATGTCTAGTGTGTGCGTTGCCGACACTAGACCTATAGCGAGATTGTGCGAGGTGTCTAAGTTGCTTGAGCGCGTCGTACACGGACAACTTTCGAGTTATCTGGAGGTGAACGATCTCTTGTCATGCAGGCAAGCCGGATTCCGTCGGGGTCACAGCACTCAGACGGCGCTGCTCGGGATGTTGGAGGATGTGCGCAGGGGTATTGACCAGCGTAAGGTTACTCTACTAGTTCTGTTTGATTTTTCTAAAGCTTTTGATACGGTCCCCCATTGCGCGCTCCTTCGTAAGCTCCGGGCGGTTGGCTGTTCTGATTTAGTTATCTGCTGGTTTTTTTCGTATCTTCGGGGCCGCACGCAGGCAGTTGAAGGGGAAGGGGGCGACCGATCGGCCTGGGCTGTGGTTCATGCGGGTGTCCCTCAGGGCAGTGTCTTGGGGCCCCTCTTATTTTCTATTTTTATTAACGACTTGCCTGCGGTCCTGAAGCATGCGAGCTGTATGATGTTTGCTGACGATATGCAGCTTTACTATTCCTTTTTGCCTTTGGAGTTCGGCCTGGCTGTTGAGAGGGCGACTCGGGATGCGGGGGCGGTTGCGAGATGGGCTGCGTTGAATGGACTGGCGCTTAACGTCTCCAAGACCAAGGTTATATTGTTGGGTAGTCAGTCTTACATTTCTAGATTTGATCTTGGGGACGTCGCCAAGGTGTGTGTGAATGGAGTGCCGCTACCTTACGAAAGCGCTGTTAAACCGTTGTGGGTGTGGATTACGCCGACAATTGACTGGTCTAAGCATGTTCTGTCAATTTCGCAAAGTGTCCATGGCGTTTTGCATACTCTTCGATTCTTTAGGAAGGCTTTGTCCAGACGGTCGAGGAAGTCATTGGTTGAGAGTCTGATCTGGCCTTACTTGGACTATGCGTGTGCGGTCTACAATGACGTTGATCGTACGCGTGAATTAAAGCTCCAGAGATTGATCAATGCGTGCGTGCGTTTCGTCTGGGGTAATATACCTAGACGAGCCCACGTCACGCCTTACCGCTTGGAGATGGGCTGGCTGTCGGCGGGGCTCAGGAGATCTTATCTTGCTGGCTCTCTTGCATTTAAAATTATCTCCACCTTACCTTTCTAATCATTTCATGCAGTCCGATTCACGTCCTGATGTCCGTACCTCCTCCCGATTGCAGCGGCGACCTCTCACCTACCATCCGCCCCGGACCGAGGCGCTGAATCGGTCTTTTACCATTTTAGCTTCTAAACTTCTTAATAACTTCTCTGACCTTACCTTTGATCTCGACCATTTTCACTCTTTTCAACATCGCTTGCGAGATTATCTATCTGGGCTCGACCGACAGTCATGGGCTCAACGCGTGGAGGAGGAGGGTATTGTTGTACGTGAAATTCCGTCATGGTAGGTCGCACGCGTATGGTTTTGGTTACACCAGCTGACGTCTTATATGCACCGTTTTATTGTATTATTGCTCTATTATATTACTTTATTATTTCACCTGCTCTATTATATTACTTAGCTTAAGTTTAGTTGAACTAGAATGGGTCGGAAATGGCAAGTGGCAATCTTATCTCTACTTTTATCGCTTACTTTAATTGTATCTGTCTCGTTTTATTGCACGATTTTACCATACTTTATTTTACTGCCTCGATTCTAACGAGTCTAATGTTGCGCCTGTATTTATTTATTTATGTATTTATGTAATTATGTAATCGCTATTTATATTTATATGCTCACGTACTGCATCATTGCGCTCTAAAATAAGCTCTATAATAAGCGTTACCTATAGTCAAGACTGACTGATACATACTTATTTATTTATTTATTTATCTACCTCTTGCGTTCATTTGGTTGCGTCTATATTATTGTATTTTTATGAATATTGTATTTTTAAACGCTATTGTACTTAATGTTTTAAAATGTAATTTGTGCTACTTTGGGGGCTGGCCCCCGTAGCCTAATAAATCAATCAATCAATCAATCTCTCCCTCTCTCCCTCTCTCTCCGGCTCTCTGCGCGCGCAAGGTGAGTCGTACAGTCACTGCTTATTATTGCTCCGTATTTATTTCGTCGCCTTTTACTCATATCTGTTCCCGAGCTTTGCAGTGCATACTTTACGTGGACGGAATGACTGCAGCTTGCACTTTTTGATAAAGTTCGCTCTTGCGGTTAGTCCTTCCACCTCAATTTTTCGCTGCAAACAACCTGCTTACATCGAGGTTATCTTTTCGCTTGGAGGGGAAATCAAGCGGCAGATTTATTCGCAACTACGGGTATGCCTCTCCAGGATCCTTGCGGAACTACGGCTTTCCATCTCACCACCGCACCTATACATTGTGACGTCACACACCTCGCCTCATCTGTTCTGTATTCGCTTTCGTTTCAACACTGTCATTAACACGATGGCCTCCGCGAGGTGTTGCTTCGTATGTAAGGTGCGCATCACTCGCAAGGATTACTCTGAGGTATGCCCGGCGTGCAATAATATTACGCACTCTCACTGCGTATCAATCTTACCGAACACTAATATTCGGCGCTGCTGTGATCTAGCACGCTCAGCCGTTATTTCGTGCGTTAATAGCGACGTTCTCCGATCAGGGGCAGCACCTTCCGGGTCGCAATTTACGAGCGCGACGGTGAGCGCGACAATGAGCGGGACACCTGCGGAGACACTCGACTCTCCCCCCACTACGTCAGGCGCGAAGCGCTTAGCCTCGCCTCCGTCACCATCATTAACACAGGCTGCCAAACAGCCTCGCGCAACTACACCTCCTATTCCCAATGCGGAATGTTCGTGCGGCATTCGGGATACCGCTGCGTTAGCGGACGCTCCTCCAGCATGGTTTTCGAATTTTGAACGTACTATGATTAAGCTGGTTGAGCGAGTCGAAGAGAGAGTGGTTAGAGTCGAAGTTAAGGTCGATAGTGTTGACGCTAAGCTGAATTCGCTTAGTTCTGATCTGGACACTCTTCATGGGCGGGTTGATTCCCTTGAGTCGGGTGCCGATGCACGCTTTGATGATATGGGAGCGCGTGTCGAGCATTTAGAAGTTAATTTAAACAGACTTCTCGATCTCGGTACATCCTCGGTGCCGGCAACTTTGGACGATATAGGGGTGCAGGACAACAACTCCTGTGACATTTTATTCTCAGGTTTGCCCACCGCTTCCACCTTAAATGACCTCAAAAAAATTGAAAAAATTCTGGCTCATATAAATCTCCCGTTGGTCGTGGCACACATCGTTGAGATTCGTCCATGGCTACCGCGTGCTCCCAACTCAATTGATTCGTCATCATCTACACTAAGTCAAATGACAATCATTCCTTCTTCTCTCAGCGCTTCTAAAATCGTAGTGTGCAAAGTTTCATCACCAGCCGTCAGAGATTTAATTATTGAAAAAGCTTATCTGTTAAAGGGTGCTACGACCTCTAGTATTTTCGGCATAGGAGGTGAATCATCTCTTTATATCAGACCTTTATGGCCGAAGACAGTCCATGCTTTATAGATGAAATCTCTACGCAAAGCGAAGGAATTACGTTATCTGCGCCCGATTGTTAAAAATTGTATTGTATATATGCGCAAAGAAAGAAAAGGTGCTTTAATCCGTATTTGTTCTGAAGCTGAACTCCTCTCCCTACCACCAAGTTCTTCACCGGTTAATCCTTCTTTTCCTTCCTTATGAAGAGCAGCTGGTCAGACGTCTCTTTTTCGCTCACAATCACACTCACCTTCCTTTTCTATCATTCATATCAATATTAATATACTCAAAACACACTTCACATCAATTGAATCATTAATTTACCCACAAGCCTTCGATGTGATCGCACTCACAGAGACTTTTCTCACTGAAGCGGATTCCTCTGATATAGTAAAATTGCCTGGGTACTCTCTATACAGACTTGACCGGATGGGTAAGGAAGGAGGGGGAGTTGCCGCTTATGTCAGAGATGAGTACAAAGTTAATATGTTGGCCCACTCCGATAAGCTGTTCTCGAATTCTCCTGAATTTATTATACTGCATATCATCGGCAAATCGACTTCACTAATTCTAAGCGTTGTTTACAGACGGCCAGCGGCATCTTACCCCATCACCTTCTTTGATTTATTATCTGATATCCTTCCTTCCCACAGTCTTGCTGTTATTACTGGGGACTTCAATATTGATATGAAGTCTTCAAGTGCTGCGGCAGACATGATGAGAGCTAATATAACAGCACTCAATTTATCTCTTGTTGGTTCTGAACCAACCCATCATGCGATCACATCTCTGGGTTTTTCACACACATGGCTTGATCTCTTCCTTATCAGTGACCCTTCACCTGACTTTAATTACGTTAAATCAACAACTCCTTTTGCGGCGGGTCATGACTTTATAGCACTTCAATTACTAATTAACAGAGATCCGCCCAAATTAAAAAGGTATTGGTCACGCGATTTGGAGGGGATCAACCTCCAAGAACTAGCCAGCACTTTCAATAATATATACAGTTCTAACTGAACCCTCCTGCCTCATTTTTTACATGAACCTCATTTATCTAAGTCTTTAGAGTCGTCTGACCAGATCGTGAATTTGAGTTTACACTCGTATTCGAATTTGAGCTCAAATTCGGATGTCGGTGGGAATCCAACTTCGCTGTATCTCTCTCCCATCAATAATTCAATTCACTCTCATTCACCTAATCCATTTATCTCCACACACCAGTCTACTTCTTTTAGCACGTCATCATCTAATTTATTTTCCGTTTCTCACACTCACTCATTTAGCATGTATCACCTAATTTATTACTCATTCCTCATAACTCTCACTCACTTAGCATGTCTTCATCTAACTTATTACACATTTCTCATAACCATCATTCATTAGGGACAGTATCACAAATTTCATCACCCTCCCTTTTTAACCACATTTCCTCTTCTCAGATTCATAATTACTCGTACGGCGTTTCAGCCTCTCGTCTCCGGGCTTCCTTATCTCATCTCATGGTATCCGCTCCCTCCACTTTTGATTCCATTGCACTGGCTAAACTGATAACTGTCAGCAACAAATCCAAGCCCTGGGTGACAGCGGAAGTTAAAAAGCTCATTAAATCTAGGAATTTAGCATTTAGGACTTTCAAAGTATCCAACCGCTTGGAAGACTACGAGAGTTTCAAGACATTAAGAAACAGAGTTTCAAACCTCCTCGACAGCAATAAATATATGTTTCTTTCAATATATCTCCATTGGATACATTTTCCACCCAGCAACTTAACAATTATTACGTTTCAATAACAAATCGGGTTTCTCCGCTTTCACCTTCCTTCTTAAGCACAATTTGTTCCTCTGATCCTGACCTTCCTAGTTCATCTATCTTTGAATTTAAAGCAGTTAGTTCCTCGGGAGTTCGGCGTACTCTTTTTAACGCAAAGTCAAGGGCGATGGGGACGGACGGGTTATCTGTGGCGATGCTCAAACTTCTCGAGCCACAATTAACTCCGCAACTTACTGATTTATTTAACGACATGCTGTCACTCGGTTTCTTTCCCGATTGCTGGAAGAAATCTTTGCTCTTTCCATTAGCAAAGTCGAACTGGATCGAATTTTGCTCGGACACCAGGCCCATTGCTAAACTCTGTGAAGTCTCTAAAATACTTGAACGGTTAGTTCATTCACAGTTATCTCATTATTTAGAATCGAATCATAAACTTATCGACAGGCAAGCAGGGTTTCGCAGGGGCCACAGCACGCAGACTGCTCTTTTGGGTGTTCTCGACGATATCAGAAGGGCCATTGACTCGCGCATGATAACGATTTTGATCCTGTTCGATTTTTCCAAAGCGTTTGATTCGGTACAACACGGCCCTTTGTTGATTAAATTACGTAGTATGGGTTGCTCGAACACGGTATTGAGGTGGTTTTTTCACTATTTGGTCGGTCGTTCGCAAGCGGTGGTTGACGAGTTGGGCGTCTGCTCTGACTGGCTTGGGGTCAATTCAGGCGTACCGCAGGGCAGTGTTTTGGGTCCATTACTTTTTTCAGTTTTTATTAATGATCTTCCGGATGTTCTCGAATACAGTAATCATATGATCTATGCTGATGATGCCCAGGTTTACTACTCCTTTCCTCCGGGTGAAATTGAATTGGGTGTCCAACGAATTACACATGATGCAAATGCGGTTGCTTCCTGGGCTTCCCAAAATGGTTTAGACCTAAACGTTAGTAAAACTAAAGTAATCATCCTGGGCAGTAAAGCATATGTTTCGCGTATAGATCTAACCACTGCCCCGCGTGTTAAGCTTTTGAATAATTATCTCCACTACGAAAATCAAGTGAAATCACTAGGCGTCTGGCTGCTGCCCACTCTGGACTGGTCCAAGCACGTTTTAGCTATATCTCAGAGGGTACACGGTATTTTACGCTCTCTGCGTTTTCATAGACGCGCTTTCTCCAGGAATACCCGTAAATATCTCATTGAAGCCTTGATATTGCCTCATTTTGATTACGCTTGTGCAGTTTATAACGACTTGGACCAGACTAGAAACTTAAAGCTTCAAAGGCTCCTCAATGCCTGTGTGAGATTTGTTTGGGGAAATTTAAATAGATATGATCATGTAACGCCTTATAGGTTAAAGTTGGGCTGGCTATCTGTGGAGTCGAGACGACTATTTTTTATCTCCTCTTTATCGTATAACATTTTGTCGCATAACTCTCCTCATTACCTATCCGATCATTTCATTAGACTTAATAGCTTAACCGATCATTTGTTATCACGGCCACTAAACTGTTAAATTCGCTTTCCATCACGTCATTTGACCCATCTCTCTTCATCACTTTCAAATCATCTACTTTCGCCCATTTTCTTCATCTCGACTCCATAGCTTGGGAGGAAAGAGCAACTCGCGAAAATTTAATCCGTCCCCACTTAAGCGATGTAAATGATATTAGTAGTAATTTAAATAACACCGGCAACGTAAATGATGTATGTAATGATGTATCAGTATTAACTATTGTGAACGCCGAAGCTTAATGCTTATTACACGCTGTGATACCTCATTTTTGTTTCATTATTTATTGTTTTCATTCTCTCATATTTTTTCACCATCTCATTTTATTTTTATTATTATTCTATTTTTATTATTTTATTTTTACTATTCTTGTATTTTATTGTTATATTTTTAACTATTCATCCGTCGTTATATTTTCGCTTTTTAATCATATGTTTTTTATATTTATATTGTTGTTACCTGCGTTTTTATTTATATTTCTGTATTTTCTATTGTTATTTTTATTTTGTTAATTTATATTTGTTATTTTTATTTTTACACCTTTGTACTTTTTCAGCGATATATAATTTTTGTGTTTACGGGGTTTCTACCCCAATAACCTAATAAAGTATTCTATCTATCTATCTATCTCCCTCTCTCCCTCTCTCCCTCTCAGAGAGAATTCAAATCATGTCGACTAATAGAAAAATCATTTTTTCAGATATATAATTGTGAATACCCACCATGTGACAAACGGTTTAGAGATAGGGCATCCCGACGGAAGAACCACATGATCCATACAAAGGAAAGGCCGTATAAATGTGCCATTTGTAAGTACACTGCAAACCAAAGGGTCAATAATCATTTATTTATCTTAAGGGGGCAAGTCACCTTTAAATCCTAAAAAAAAGAATCATTTTTGAAGGTTTTTTGAACCTACTATGTCCCGGTGAAAAATCAAACACTGATAAAATTCTGTTTGCACTGTCCACGCGATTCCTGCACAATGCATGGACAAAACGGGCTGAAATTTTTTCAACACACTTCTAAAACCATTAGTTGTCGTATGAATGAAGGAATTTTAATGTAAATGCCTAGAACTTTTCTTTAAAATGAAACAATTTAAAATAATTGAAAAAAAGCTGAAACTTCGATTTGTTCGATTTTTAAAATATGTGTTGCTCTGTGGCTTTCCACTCACGCCGGTATGCTTTCGACGGTCCTTATATTTCCCGAGGTACTTGTCTTACAATATAACTTGCAAAGAGTTTTACCGTCGCCCTTCAGCAGAGTTTGAGTGGTTTCTAAGCACTCAATAAGCGATGCTTCGAGATTTCGGCACTCGTATTCACTTGCCAGGTACAGCGCGTATCTTAGTTGATATGAGTAAAAAGACGCTCCGTGGGTCGTTTCCTGGCTTTTTATAAGCTCGGTGACGATTCAAGGAACTAAGAAATTAATAAGGATGGGAAAGCGGTGGGAAGCTTTTTAATAGTTATTTTGGACAATTCCAAAAGTTTGAAATTCATTATTAAGTGCATTAAATACTCTAATAGCCACGTAATAACTATTTTTCTTAATAATATTTTTGTCCATTTTTGGTAGTTGCAGAGTCTTATTCCTAGTATTGCTCGTGTTGTTTTTTATATTTATTTTTTAAGTCGCTATAGTGATAAAAAACAGCCTCTAAATAAAATAACTGCTTTATATATATATATAGTGTCTGTGTAAAAATAATCATTATAGGTTATTATAAAGAATGTGTGTGTGCGTGTGTTTAGAAAGAAAGTGAAATATGTTCATATATTTAATATATTTAAAATGCACACACATAAAATAATTTCCATTTGGGGAGGGGGGTATCGTAATTTTAAATAAATTGATGTAATATAATGCGTTTACAGAATACATAAAATATAAGGATGTTATATACTCTCATAAATTATATTTTTCTTCTGTTACAAAATTTTAACGTTCGGTAATATGTATATGTATAATAATATCGGTCTCTCCGAACCAAATGCTTTACTTTTAGAATAAAGCAGGCCTATCGTACTCTTTGTCCACTATGGTTGGTGGAATTTACCAGAGCACGGCCTTTTAAAATAATTAAAGGCGTTTCGTCTTCGATCTCCAGCTTGGACTCCTCAGTAAGGAACTGGAGATCTTACCTTAGACGCCTGTCGCAAGATGATATGCGACGCCAGCAAGATGTTCTGCGGCTATATATATAGAAAACAGACGACGATCTCTCCAACGAGTGTAGAGAGATAGTCGTCTCCCTCTGGTGGTGGGAAAAGCCACCAGCCAGAGCGCGAATTTTTAGACCGTATCGCGAGTTATTTGTTACAAAATTTTAACGTTCGGTAATATGTATATGTATAATAATATCGGTCTCTCCGAACCAAATGCTTTACTTTTAGAATAAAGCAGGCCTATCGTACTCTTTGTCCACTATGGTTGGTGGAATTTCCCAGAGCACGGCCTTTTAAAATAATTAAAGGCGTTTCGTCTTCGATCTCCAGCTTGGACTCCTCAGTAAGGAACTGGAGATCTTACCTTAGACGCCTGTCGCAAGATGATATGCGACGCCAGCAAGATGTTCTGCGGCTATATATATAGAAAACAGACGACGATCTCTCCAACGAGTGTAGAGAGATAGTCGTCTCCCTCTGGTGGTGGGAAAAGCCACCAGCCAGAGCGCGAATTTTTAGACCGTATCGCGAGTTATTTGTTACAAAATTTTAACGTTCGGTAATATGTATATGTATAATAATATCGGTCTCTCCGAACCAAATATATTTTTCTTCAATGGCGGTGGTAAAATTTTTTATAAAGTGGTATATACTGTCGTTGTGTTATATATGGTTTTAATTTGTATGTGAATCTAGTATTATTTCAAAGTGATGGTTTTTATAATGCATATTTAAAAGTTTTGGTATTTAATAGAATCTGTTTAGTAATTGTTATTATAAAATTGAGTGTTATGAAAATTATTTTTTACGCACGTTGGGTGAGTGATTGTATCTAAATGGCGGCTCTGTCGAAATATTTTATACATGATATATGCAAATATAATTCTAATTGTAAAATTTTAACAAATTAAAGTTTTTAAATAATAATTTTAAATAATTTTAAATAAAAAGTTTATTTCAACTTTTTTTAAACTATCATCAGTATACAAGAGGATATTAGTAAATCATAAAAAAATTTTGAAACGCTTAACCAACGGTGGTGCAAGTATTATTTTATTTAAAGAGAATAAAAAAGAGAGAAATTACTTTTTTATTAGTTTTGCAGAAATTAATTTTGCACAAATGAATATTATTACTATTATATAAAATTGTTTATCTATTGCTGTAAGACGTGGGAAGAATAGACATTGTGTATTTAAAGAGAATAAAAAAGTCAGAAATTTATTTTCTATCAGTTTTGCAGAAATTAATAAAATTATTAAAAAATTATTTATTTATTGCTTGTAGGACATGACAGGACTAGAATTGAAATGTAAATTTGCTTTTCTGAAAAAATGTTTGTTTTCAATTTAATAAATATTTGTATTTTTAAAAAATAAATACTTGTTGATTCCGCTTAGATTTCAGTACTTTCAATTGCAGAACTTTTTCTGGAGTTTAAGAAATATATGTAAATGTTTAATTAATCACAAATTTACGGTAAGATATACAAAATACTTGTCGATTATGCCGCTTTGATTTCAGTACTTTCAATTGCAGAAACTGTATATATATATAAAATGTTAAATATAAGTTACATATAAAAAAGGTGTCAACACAAAATACTTGCGGGTTTTGACACCTTCTTGGAAGGTGTTTTTGATTTCAATATTTTCAATTGCAGAAAACTATTATGGAATATATAAAAAAGGTGTAATAAAATAATATAAATAAGTAGAGAAAATATGGGAGTTAGATTCAAAATACTTGTTGATTCCAGTTTGATATAAGTTACATATAAAAAAGGTGTAATAAAATATAAATAAGTAGAGAAAATATGGGAGTTAGATTCAAAATACTTGTCGTTCCAATTTGATTTCAGTCCTTTCAATTGCAAAAGCTTCATATATGGAGATTTGTAATATAAAAAAAAATATTTAATTAAAATTTAAAGAAACAGACAAAAGATGGGAGTAATAATTAAAGTTATTCATTAGATAATATAAGTAAATATATCTTTAAAGCACATGAATTAATTGGTAAAATTACGTAGAATCTTTATAAATACATAGTGAAGTGGTATAATAATTATTTTACAGAACTACTAATAAAAACTTGTATTTAAAAAAATAGCGCAAGGCAGTATACTGGGTTCTCTATGTTGGGAACTGTATTAGATTAAAATAATAATTTATATTGTTTCATTGGTGATATAGCATACTAAAGTTGCCAGAAAGTATTGTTATATTTATTTATTATTATTTTATATATAATATATTGAAACTTTCTATAAAATTTAATAGTGTAGAAAACCTTGTATTTATCAGAAACACAATTTATACTAATATTAGTTATAATTGTTACTAGAATTATATACTTTCTGCCAATTTTAGTACTCTGTATCATCAATTAAAGAACATACATAATTATTTTAATCTAATAAAGTTCCCAACATAGAATGAATTTCCCAACATGAATCCGTTAAAAAAACTACAGTCAGATGTTTATTCTATATTAAAAGACCTTAATGATAATAAATTTTTAAAAAAAGAATACCATAAAAGTGAATTAACTCAAACTAATACAACATTAGCGAAAGCATATGGATTACCAAAAATACACATAGATAATTTTCCACTCAGACCAATAATTTCGACAGTAACCAGTCCCACACACTATTTAGCAAAAATAATTTATAACGATCTAAAACAAGCAATACCAGTTCCAAAATCGCACATAAATAATAGTTTTGATTTAAAAGAAAAGCTTGAAAATATATATATACCAACCGGTTATGTTTTGATATCATTAGACGTTAGTTCTCTGTTTACAAACATCCCAAGTCATGAGGTTCTCAATAGTTTAGATAAACGCTTTATTCATATTCAAAATAAATGTAAAATCCCCTTCCATAATATCTGCAAAAATATAGAATTTTTATTTAATAATGTTTATTTTAGTTTCAATAATGTCACTTACAAACAAATATTCGGATCTCCAATGGGATCGCCTATATCATCATTATTTGCGGATTTAGTAATGGATGATCTTGAGACCCACTGTTTAAAAGAATTAAAAAGTAAACACAATTGCAAACCAATTTTTTATTATAGATATGTAGACGACACAATTTTATGCGTGGAAAAAAGTCATATAAACACAGTTCTCAATATCTTTAACAAATATAATGAACACCTCAAATTTACATATGAAATAGAAAATAATAATTGTATAAATTTTCTGGATCTCACATTAATCAAAGACAACAATAGTATTATTACAAATTGGTATAGAAAACCAACTAATTCTAACCGGTTATTAAATTTTAATTCTAATCACACAATACAACAGAAACGCAATATTATTTATAATTTAGTAGATAGGGCAATGATATTGTCACCGAAACAGTTTCATAAAGAAAATCTAAATATTATTACCGAAATACTAAAAAGCAATGATTATCCTATTGAATTTATAAATACAGCAATAAATAAAAGAAAACGCAATATTACAATTAAAAACAATGTTAAAATAGATAAAAAAATCCGAATATGTACCATATCACTACCTTACAATGAAGAGTTTTTCAATAAATGTTCCCGAATGCTAAAAAAATATAATATTAATACTATTCCATTAATTAATCACAAACTTGATACTATTATAAAATTAGCCAAAGATTAAACATCAAAATGGGAGGAGACAGGGGTAGTTTACAAGTTATCTTGTATTAAATGCCCGGCTATTTATATTGGAGAAACAAAACGCTGCCTAAAAGTTCGAATAAAAGAACATCAGAACAATAAAAATCCAGAAGCCGTTGTTACTGCACACATTTTAAATAACGTAAATCACAATTTCAACTGGGAAGATACAAAAATAATAGATAAAGAATCTTGCTATAAAAAAAGACTCATTTCGGAAATGTTACATATCAATCATCATAATTCGACAATTAACAAAATGGAAGATACTCAACATTTAAACCGTCAATACAGAAATGTTATGAATATAGTTTAAAGAGACTAATGTACACAAACTATGACGTATATAGTTTGTAAACACACACCTACTTTATTTTTGTATAAATACTCGTTGATTTCGTATCAAATGTTATTCGACGAAGCTCACTTGGGCTGTAACATTATATTCATTATCAAGGTAAAATTTAATTTTTAATTCACAAGTAATGTAAAATTTGATATAAATATTTATAATTTTGTCCAATAAATTCAGCACCTGAAGAGGTCTGCAAACCTAGGAGACGAAACGTTGTGCACATACATAAATAAATTGGATTTATTTATTATTGACCCTTTACAATCGACTATTTACTAATTATATTATATTGTATTATATATAATATACTTAATATATTATTTACAAATTGCAAATATTAATTCTAAGGATTTTAAAAAGAAAAATGTTATGTCAAATGTTACCCAATGTACATATGAAAAAAAAACATTCATATATATGGGCTATTTCACGTCAAGTGGTACAATGAAAATTTTAAATCGCTCCAAAATTTGAGAACAGGCTGGAAATATCTTCCAGAAGATAGAGAAAAAATTTTAGGTGTTAAAAATCATTTGCCTAAGAGTTATTCCATCATAAAAAATAGAAATTTTTCAATTTTTTAGAAAAATTGCTATTTTCAAAGCCATTTATCTCAAAATCTATTGATTTTTTGAAAAAACCTTACAAACTACTTTAGTTCAAAATAATCTTTAGAACTTATCTACCTAGGTTACAATTCTTAATTTTAAAATCTCGAAGAGATAGGACACCTGGAAATATTGAATATCAAAAAAAGGCGACCACGCCACAATTGATTTTGATCTAACACCGCTCAAAAGATCACATTTTTCGAGAGCTTTCGAATGACTTGGGTTAGATTATTGGCCAAGACCGCTGGTGTAAGTTATGCCCTAAAATGCATGAAAATTAGTGATTTTATGAGGTTTATGAGGCATAACTTACACCAGCGGTCTTGGCCAATAATCTAACCCAAGTCATTCGAAAGCTCTCGAAAAATGTGATCTTTTGAGCGGTGTTAGATCAAAATTAATTGTGGCGTGGTCGCCTTTTTTTGATATTCAATATTTCCAGGTGTCCTATCTCTTCGAGATTTTAAAATTAAGAATTGTAACCTAGGTAGATAAGTTCTAAAGATTATTTTGAACTAAAGTAGTTTGTAAGGTTTTTTCAAAAAATCAATAGATTTTGAGATAAATGGCTTTGAAAATAGCAATTTTTCTAAAAAATTGAAAAATTTCTATTTTTTATGATGGAATAACTCTTAGGTAAATTATTTTTAACACCTAAAATTTTTTCTGTATCTTCTGGAATATATTTCCAGCCTGTTCTCAAATTTTGGAGCGATTTAAAATTTTCATCGTATTACTTGACGTGAAATAGCCCATATGTTTTTCAAAATTTAACGTCGAGGTTTATCATCAGCATCGAAGTTGCCTCCGCAGGACCGTTCAGCTCGGCGTTGATGGTTAGACTGACGAATAACCGTGACACAACATTTTTAGTAACTACCAGTAAACAAGAAGTCAATTGTTTACTGGTTGCTAAGAGACGTTTATAAAAATATCTTGACAACTAAAAAATAAATGATTTCTTGTTTATTGATTACTAAAAAATTGGCTATGTGTCAGTCTAACCTTCAACGCCGACTTGAACAGTCATACGACGGCAACTTCGATGCTGATGATTAACCTCTACGTCAAATTTTGAAAAACATACATAAATGCTTTTTTTCAGATGTGGATTGGGTAACATTTAATATTACTTTTTTTTTAAAAATCCTCAGAATTATTTGAAATTCCATCGCGAATGTGGCAGGATTCGAATGATAGTGGGCTGTAAAATAAATCTATACATTATACTAATGATTGATTATATAAATTTTGATACTTATGCTTACATTGGCGTTACATTCTCACGTAGAAGAAGTTTAAAGATGCAAGTTCAGTAACAAATCCAGGTAAAAAGTCTTAATTGGTACTATTATTATACATCAATATTTAAAATCGTGTATAAATATACAACTTTGCCTAAAGAGCTTTTTGACCGTCAATATTAAAGCACGTGGGCTGTAAATTAAACTTTACATTGGCACTAACGATTAATGATATAAACTTTGGTACTTATGCTTACATTTGCGACTTGTGCAGACGTAAGCATAATTCCCTTGCTGAGAGATGCGCAAAAATACGAGATTTAATCGAGGTGAAATCAATAAATCTCCAATCAAAATATTTTTTTAAATGAACTTAAAGAAACATTTTAAATAAAAAATTTGGGAGATTATTTTATTTTATTTGATTTCCCGACTCATTATGCAGTAAGTGGTTTTGTAAATTAATTACTGTCTGCATACTTATCTCGATGTACTAAATTTGATTCAATGTAAATGTCGTAGAAATTTGTCAGAATAATGTTTAAATTATGTCAGCATTAGTTCTTGTTGTCAGCAGAAGTATCTCTTGTCGGCATAAGCTCAAAATAATTATGCGGACAGGATTTTTATTTTACATTTGATACTTATGGGTACATGTAATCATAAGTAACATTAGATGTAGTAAATATATAACTGTCAATATTAACCATATTATAAACAAACCATTAATGAAGTGGTTGTATTTTCAATGTAGAAAGCATTTACAACTTATGTATCTACTTTACTTTAATTTTGGAAGTGTCGTCATAAGTACCCATACTAATATATACATATATATATATATAAAGCAGTTATTTTATTTAGAGGCTGTTTTTTATCACTATAGCGACTTAAAAAATAAATATAAAAATCAACACGAACAATACTAGGAATAAGACTCTGCAACTACCAAAAATGGACAAAAATATTTTTAAGAAAAATAGTTATTACGTGGCTATTAAAGTATTTAATGCACTTAATAATGAATTTCAAACGTTTGGAATTGTCCAAAATAACTATTAAAAAGCTTCCCACCGCTTTCCCATCCTTATTAATTTCTTAGTTCCTTGAATCGTCACCGAGCTTATAAAAAGCCAGGAAACGACCCACGGAGCGCTTTTTTACTCATATCAACTAAGATACGCGCTGTACCTGGCAAGTGAATACGAGTGCCGAAATCTCGAAGCATCGCTTATTGAGTGCTTAGAAACCTGCTGAAGGGCGACGGAAAAACTGTTTGCAAGTTATATTGTGAGTCAAGTACCTCGGGAAATATAAGGACCGTCGAAAGCATACCGGCGTGAGTGGAAAGCCACAGAGCAACACATATTTTAAAAATCGAACAAATCGAAGTTTCAGCTTTTTTTCAATTATTTTAAATTGTTTCATTTTAAAAAAAAGTTCTAGGCATTTACGTTAAAATTCCTTCATTCATACGACAACTAATGGTTTTAGAAGTGTGTTGAAAAAATTTCAGCCCGTTTTGTCCATGCATTGTGCAGGAATCGCGTGGACAGTGCAAACAGAATTTACCCAAGTCCTTTCGTTCCTTTACCAAGTCTGAGCGGGTAGCCAACGAGGGCTTAATATCTTAGGCAAATTTTCGACATCCTTGTCACCCTCTTTCCCTGCACTGCATCTCCCTGGTGTTCGCTGACCAGCATCAGTTGGCAACCTGCTGAATTGTGCTTAATTACACGAGAGCCCTCCCCTAGCCTCTAAGTTCATTACTATGTAATTCGCTAGTTTCTAAGATTTATGTAATTTATATTTTATTTTAAACTATACTTATTTTTCATTACCTTGCTGTAAATTGTAATTTTTTCTGCACCTGATGGGGTTCTACCCCAAGGTGAAATAAATCAAACAATCAATCAATCTCTCTCACTCTCTCTCTCTCTCCCTCTCTCCCTCTCTCCCTCTCTCTTTCAGACAGTTCAACCCTCATACTATCGCTAATTATAATCATATTGATGGCCCTTCTGGCTCTTCAACGTGACTAGGTTTCAATATAAATAGATTTAGTGTTTTCCACATAAACGTAAATAGGATTAAGACTCATTTCGCGGCCATTGAAGCTCTGGTGCATCCTCATGCACATGATGTTATTGCTGTCTCTGAGACCTTCCTCACTCCTCTTGATGCCTCTGATATCGTTCATTTGCAAAATTATAATTTTTATCGACTTGACCGCATCGGGAAGGAGGGAGGAGGGGTGGGCGCTTATGTTCGTAACCTTTATAGAGTCAAAGTTGTGGGCCAATCGGGCTCAATTTTCGATAACTCACCCGAGTTTTTAATCCTGGACATCTCGTGCAATTCGTTTAGATTATTATTTTGTGTAGTTTATAGGCGCCCGGGCGCATCTATGCCCTCTTTATTATTCGACCTTTTACATGATTTAAGCCCTCAGTATGAGCATATTATTATTACGGGCGATTTTAATATTAATTTTAATCGATCTAGTGCCGCCGTTGAATATATGTCCTCACGAATTAATGAGCTCAATTTATTGCTGGTTCCGTCAGAGCCAACGCACCACGCTCAATGCACGGGATACATATCTCATACTTGGATCGACATTTTCATCTTGCGTGATAGTGTGTTGCAATATAAGTATAAGAAATCCGATATTCCGTTCCTTGCCGATTCGGGGCATGATGCTATCATGATCGAGGTGAATTTGGCGAGACCTAAATGTCCTTCAAGGGTTTATGGCACGCGTAGGCTCAGGATGCTCGATAGCGATCGCTTTGCCAGTATATACCATTTCGACCTTGACCCGAGTCTCGCGATTAGTCCTGTGCATGCTGATGCTGATAATAGCAACGTGGCTGTTGACTCGGCCGTGAGGGGGTTGAGTGAGGCCATTGTTGCCGCGTTCGACCAGCTGGCGCCAATAAAAACACACGTTGTGGGCACGAAGTTGAAACCGTGGGTTACGCTCGAGGTTCGTAGTTTGATCAAGGAGAAGAGGCGAGCGTTTTGTATCGCCAGGCGAAGCAACGATCCGCGCGACTTTGAGCGTTACCGTCGCCTGCGCAGTATGGCCTCGGGTGCTTTGGAATCGGCTAAATACCGTTACATTAATCAAGAACTAAATACAGCCGTTGATGCGAAGTCTAAGTGGCGCATTTTAAAAAGTTACGGCGTCTCACGGCGCTCAAAGCCTTCTCCCTCATCAATATTTTCTTTAGATGAACTAAATACTCACTATGCGGCCATATCATGCCAGTCCGACCCAATATCGCTTCATGGTCTAACCGATGTATTAAACTTCGCCCCGGTTTTGACACATAGTAGATTTTGCTTCGATAGTGTTGGTGTGGACCATGTTAGCTTGGCGCTTGGGGGGGGCGACCTCGAGGGCGACGGGTGTCGATGGTATATCTGTTCTGATGCTTAAGCTCTCGGGCTCGTCCATCCTGGAGCATTTGGCGAGTGTCTTCGATGCCTCGCTTCGGTCGGGTTACTTTCCTTCGCAGTGGAAGAGAGCGCTGTTGTGCCCGCTGGCAATGTCTAGTGTGTGCGTTGCCGACACTAGACCTATAGCGAGATTGTGCGAGGTGTCTAAGTTGCTTGAGCGCGTCGTACACGGACAACTTTCGAGTTATCTGGAGGTGAACGATCTCTTGTCATGCAGGCAAGCCGGATTCCGTCGGGGTCACAGCACTCAGACGGCGCTGCTCGGGATGTTGGAGGATGTGCGCAGGGGTATTGACCAGCGTAAGGTTACTCTACTAGTTCTGTTTGATTTTTCTAAAGCTTTTGATACGGTCCCCCATTGCGCGCTCCTTCGTAAGCTCCGGGCGGTTGGCTGTTCTGATTTAGTTATCTGCTGGTTTTTTTCGTATCTTCGGGGCCGCACGCAGGCAGTTGAAGGGGAAGGGGGCGACCGATCGGCCTGGGCTGTGGTTCATGCGGGTGTCCCTCAGGGCAGTGTCTTGGGGCCCCTCTTATTTTCTATTTTTATTAACGACTTGCCTGCGGTCCTGAAGCATGCGAGCTGTATGATGTTTGCTGACGATATGCAGCTTTACTATTCCTTTTTGCCTTTGGAGTTCGGCCTGGCTGTTGAGAGGGCGACTCGGGATGCGGGGGCGGTTGCGAGATGGGCTGCGTTGAATGGACTGGCGCTTAACGTCTCCAAGACCAAGGTTATATTGTTGGGTAGTCAGTCTTACATTTCTAGATTTGATCTTGGGGACGTCGCCAAGGTGTGTGTGAATGGAGTGCCGCTACCTTACGAAAGCGCTGTTAAACCGTTGTGGGTGTGGATTACGCCGACAATTGACTGGTCTAAGCATGTTCTGTCAATTTCGCAAAGTGTCCATGGCGTTTTGCATACTCTTCGATTCTTTAGGAAGGCTTTGTCCAGACGGTCGAGGAAGTCATTGGTTGAGAGTCTGATCTGGCCTTACTTGGACTATGCGTGTGCGGTCTACAATGACGTTGATCGTACGCGTGAATTAAAGCTCCAGAGATTGATCAATGCGTGCGTGCGTTTCGTCTGGGGTAATATACCTAGACGAGCCCACGTCACGCCTTACCGCTTGGAGATGGGCTGGCTGTCGGCGGGGCTCAGGAGATCTTATCTTGCTGGCTCTCTTGCATTTAAAATTATCTCCACCTTACCTTTCTAATCATTTCATGCAGTCCGATTCACGTCCTGATGTCCGTACCTCCTCCCGATTGCAGCGGCGACCTCTCACCTACCATCCGCCCCGGACCGAGGCGCTGAATCGGTCTTTTACCATTTTAGCTTCTAAACTTCTTAATAACTTCTCTGACCTTACCTTTGATCTCGACCATTTTCACTCTTTTCAACATCGCTTGCGAGATTATCTATCTGGGCTCGACCGACAGTCATGGGCTCAACGCGTGGAGGAGGAGGGTATTGTTGTACGTGAAATTCCGTCATGGTAGGTCGCACGCGTATGGTTTTGGTTACACCAGCTGATGTCTTATATGCACCGTTTTATTGTATTATTGCTCTATTATATTACTTTATTATTTCACCTGCTCTATTATATTACTTAGCTTAAGTTTAGTTGAACTAGAATGGGTCGGAAATGGCAAGTGGCAATCTTATCTCTACTTTTATCGCTTACTTTAATTGTATCTGTCTCGTTTTATTGCACGATTTTACCATACTTTATTTTACTGCCTCGATTCTAACGAGTCTAATGTTGCGCCTGTATTTATTTATTTATGTATTTATGTAATTATGTAATCGCTATTTATATTTATATGCTCACGTACTGCATCATTGCGCTCTAAAATAAGCTCTATAATAAGCGTTACCTATAGTCAAGACTGACTGATACATACTTATTTATTTATTTATTTATCTACCTCTTGCGTTCATTTGGTTGCGTCTATATTATTGTATTTTTATGAATATTGTATTTTTAAACGCTATTGTACTTAATGTTTTAAAATGTAATTTGTGCTACTTTGGGGGCTGGCCCCCGTAGCCTAATAAATCAATCAATCAATCAATCTCTCCCTCTCTCCCTCTCTCTCCGGCTCTCTGCGCGCGCAAGGTGAGTCGTACAGTCACTGCTTATTATTGCTCCGTATTTATTTCGTCGCCTTTTACTCATATCTGTTCCCGAGCTTTGCAGTGCATACTTTACGTGGACGGAATGACTGCAGCTTGCACTTTTTGATAAAGTTCGCTCTTGCGGTTAGTCCTTCCACCTCAATTTTTCGCTGCAAACAACCTGCTTACATCGAGGTTATCTTTTCGCTTGGAGGGGAAATCAAGCGGCAGATTTATTCGCAACTACGGGTATGCCTCTCCAGGATCCTTGCGGAACTACGGCTTTCCATCTCACCACCGCACCTATACATTGTGACGTCACACACCTCGCCTCATCTGTTCTGTATTCGCTTTCGTTTCAACACTGTCATTAACACGATGGCCTCCGCGAGGTGTTGCTTCGTATGTAAGGTGCGCATCACTCGCAAGGATTACTCTGAGGTATGCCCGGCGTGCAATAATATTACGCACTCTCACTGCGTATCAATCTTACCGAACACTAATATTCGGCGCTGCTGTGATCTAGCACGCTCAGCCGTTATTTCGTGCGTTAATAGCGACGTTCTCCGATCAGGGGCAGCACCTTCCGGGTCGCAATTTACGAGCGCGACGGTGAGCGCGACAATGAGCGGGACACCTGCGGAGACACTCGACTCTCCCCCCACTACGTCAGGCGCGAAGCGCTTAGCCTCGCCTCCGTCACCATCATTAACACAGGCTGCCAAACAGCCTCGCGCAACTACACCTCCTATTCCCAATGCGGAATGTTCGTGCGGCATTCGGGATACCGCTGCGTTAGCGGACGCTCCTCCAGCATGGTTTTCGAATTTTGAACGTACTATGATTAAGCTGGTTGAGCGAGTCGAAGAGAGAGTAGTTAGAGTCGAAGTTAAGGTCGATAGTGTTGACGCTAAGCTGAATTCGCTTAGTTCTGATCTGGACACTCTTCGTGGGCGGGTTGATTCCCTTGAGTCGGGTGCCGATGCACGCTTTGATGATATGGGAGCGCGTGTCGAGCATTTAGAAGTTAATTTAAACAGACTTCTCGATCGCGGTACATCCTCGGTGCCGGCAACTTTGGACGATATAGGGGTGCAGGACAACAACTCCTGTGACATTTTATTCTCAGGTTTGCCCACCGCTTCCACCTTAAATGACCTCAAAAAAATTGAAAAAATTCTGGCTCATATAAATCTCCCGTTGGTCGTGGCACACATCGTTGAGATTCGTCCATGGCTACCGCGTGCTCCCAACTCAATTGATTCGTCATCATCTACACTAAGCCAAATGACAATCATTCCTTCTTCTCTCAGCGCTTCTAAAAGCGTAGTGTGCAAAGTTTCATCACCAGCCGTCAGAGATTTAATTATTGAAAAAGCTTATCTGTTAAAGGGTGCTACGACCTCTAGTATTTTCGGCATAGGAGGTGAATCATCTCTTTATATCAGACCTTTATGGCCGAAGACAGTCCATGCTTTATAGATGAAATCTCTACGCAAAGCGAAGGAATTACGTTATCTGCGCCCGATTGTTAAAAATTGTATTGTATATATGCGCAAAGAAAGAAAAGGTGCTTTAATCCGTATTTGTTCTGAAGCTGAACTCCTCTCCCTACCACCAAGTTCTTCACCGGTTAATCCTTCTTTTCCTTCCTTATGAAGGGCAGCTGGTCAGACGTCTCTTTTTCGCTCACAATCACACTCACCTTCCTTTTCTATCATTCATATCAATATTAATATACTCAAAACACACTTCACATCAATTGAATCATTAATTTACCCACAAGCCTTCGATGTGATCGCACTCACAGAGACTTTTCTCACTGAAGCGGATTCCTCTGATATAGTAAAATTGCCTGGGTACTCTCTATACAGACTTGACCGGATGGGTAAGGAAGGAGGGGGAGTTGCCGCTTATGTCAGAGATGAGTACAAAGTTAATATGTTGGCCCACTCCGATAAGCTGTTCTCGAATTCTCCTGAATTTATTATACTGCATATCATCGGCAAATCGACTTCACTAATTCTAAGCGTTGTTTACAGACGGCCAGCGGCATCTTACCCCATCACCTTCTTTGATTTATTATCTGATATCCTTCCTTCCCACAGTCTTGCTGTTATTACTGGGGACTTCAATATTGATATGAAGTCTTCAAGTGCTGCGGCAGACATGATGAGAGCTAATATAACAGCACTCAATTTATCTCTTGTTGGTTCTGAACCAACCCATCATGCGATCACATCTCTGGGTTTTTCACACACATGGCTTGATCTCTTCCTTATCAGTGACCCTTCACCTGACTTTAATTACGTTAAATCAACAACTCCTTTTGCGGCGGGTCATGACTTTATAGCACTTCAATTACTAATTAACAGAGATCCGCCCAAATTAAAAAGGTATTGGTCACGCGATTTGGAGGGGATCAACCTCCAAGAACTAGCCAGCACTTTCAATAATATATACAGTTCTAACTGAACCCTCCTGCCTCATTTTTTACATGAACCTCATTTATCTAAGTCTTTAGAGTCGTCTGACCAGATCGTGAATTTGAGTTTACACTCGTATTCGAATTTGAGCTCAAATTCGGATGTCGGTGGGAATCCAACTTCGCTGTATCTCTCTCCCATCAATAATTCAATTCACTCTCATTCACCTAATCCATTTATCTCCACACACCAGTCTACTTCTTTTAGCACGTCATCATCTAATTTATTTTCCGTTTCTCACACTCACTCATTTAGCATGTATCACCTAATTTATTACTCATTCCTCATAACTCTCACTCACTTAGCATGTCTTCATCTAACTTATTACACATTTCTCATAACCATCATTCATTAGGGACAGTATCACAAATTTCATCACCCTCCCTTTTTAACCACATTTCCTCTTCTCAGATTCATAATTACTCGTACGGCGTTTCAGCCTCTCGTCTCCGGGCTTCCTTATCTCATCTCATGGTATCCGCTCCCTCCACTTTTGATTCCATTGCACTGGCTAAACTGATAACTGTCAGCAACAAATCCAAGCCCTGGGTGACAGCGGAAGTTAAAAAGCTCATTAAATCTAGGAATTTAGCATTTAGGACTTTCAAAGTATCCAACCGCTTGGAAGACTACGAGAGTTTCAAGACATTAAGAAACAGAGTTTCAAACCTCCTCGACAGCAATAAATATATGTTTCTTTCAATATATCTCCATTGGATACATTTTCCACCCAGCAACTTAACAATTATTACGTTTCAATAACAAATCGGGTTTCTCCGCTTTCACCTTCCTTCTTAAGCACAATTTGTTCCTCTGATCCTGACCTTCCTAGTTCATCTATCTTTGAATTTAAAGCAGTTAGTTCCTCGGGAGTTCGGCGTACTCTTTTTAACGCAAAGTCAAGGGCGATGGGGACGGACGGGTTATCTGTGGCGATGCTCAAACTTCTCGAGCCACAATTAACTCCGCAACTTACTGATTTATTTAACGACATGCTGTCACTCGGTTTCTTTCCCGATTGCTGGAAGAAATCTTTGCTCTTTCCATTAGCAAAGTCGAACTGGATCGAATTTTGCTCGGACACCAGGCCCATTGCTAAACTCTGTGAAGTCTCTAAAATACTTGAACGGTTAGTTCATTCACAGTTATCTCATTATTTAGAATCGAATCATAAACTTATCGACAGGCAAGCAGGGTTTCGCAGGGGCCACAGCACGCAGACTGCTCTTTTGGGTGTTCTCGACGATATCAGAAGGGCCATTGACTCGCGCATGATAACGATTTTGATCCTGTTCGATTTTTCCAAAGCGTTTGATTCGGTACAACACGGCCCTTTGTTGATTAAATTACGTAGTATGGGTTGCTCGAACACGGTATTGAGGTGGTTTTTTCACTATTTGGTCGGTCGTTCGCAAGCGGTGGTTGACGAGTTGGGCGTCTGCTCTGACTGGCTTGGGGTCAATTCAGGCGTACCGCAGGGCAGTGTTTTGGGTCCATTACTTTTTTCAGTTTTTATTAATGATCTTCCGGATGTTCTCGAATACAGTAATCATATGATCTATGCTGATGATGCCCAGGTTTACTACTCCTTTCCTCCGGGTGAAATTGAATTGGGTGTCCAACGAATTACACATGATGCAAATGCGGTTGCTTCCTGGGCTTCCCAAAATGGTTTAGACCTAAACGTTAGTAAAACTAAAGTAATCATCCTGGGCAGTAAAGCATATGTTTCGCGTATAGATCTAACCACTGCCCCGCGTGTTAAGCTTTTGAATAATTATCTCCACTACGAAAATCAAGTGAAATCACTAGGCGTCTGGCTGCTGCCCACTCTGGACTGGTCCAAGCACGTTTTAGCTATATCTCAGAGGGTACACGGTATTTTACGCTCTCTGCGTTTTCATAGACGCGCTTTCTCCAGGAATACCCGTAAATATCTCATTGAAGCCTTGATATTGCCTCATTTTGATTACGCTTGTGCAGTTTATAACGACTTGGACCAGACTAGAAACTTAAAGCTTCAAAGGCTCCTCAATGCCTGTGTGAGATTTGTTTGGGGAAATTTAAATAGATATGATCATGTAACGCCTTATAGGTTAAAGTTGGGCTGGCTATCTGTGGAGTCGAGACGACTATTTTTTATCTCCTCTTTATCGTATAACATTTTGTCGCATAACTCTCCTCATTACCTATCCGATCATTTCATTAGACTTAATAGCTTAACCGATCATTTGTTATCACGGCCACTAAACTGTTAAATTCGCTTTCCATCACGTCATTTGACCCATCTCTCTTCATCACTTTCAAATCATCTACTTTCGCCCATTTTCTTCATCTCGACTCCATAGCTTGGGAGGAAAGAGCAACTCGCGAAAATTTAATCCGTCCCCACTTAAGCGATGTAAATGATATTAGTAGTAATTTAAATAACACCGGCAACGTAAATGATGTATGTAATGATGTATCAGTATTAACTATTGTGAACGCCGAAGCTTAATGCTTATTACACGCTGTGATACCTCATTTTTGTTTCATTATTTATTGTTTTCATTCTCTCATATTTTTTCACCATCTCATTTTATTTTTATTATTATTCTATTTTTATTATTTTATTTTTACTATTCTTGTATTTTATTGTTATATTTTTAACTATTCATCCGTCGTTATATTTTCGCTTTTTAATCATATGTTTTTTATATTTATATTGTTGTTACCTGCGTTTTTATTTATATTTCTGTATTTTCTATTGTTATTTTTATTTTGTTAATTTATATTTGTTATTTTTATTTTTACACCTTTGTACTTTTTCAGCGATATATAATTTTTGTGTTTACGGGGTTTCTACCCCAATAACCTAATAAAGTATTCTATCTATCTATCTATCTCCCTCTCTCCCTCTCTCCCTCTCAGAGAGAATTCAAATCATGTCGACTAATAGAAAAAATCATTTTTTCAGATATATAATTGTGAATACCCACCATGTGACAAACGGTTTAGAGATAGGGCATCCCGACGGAAGAACCACATGATCCATACAAAGGAAAGGCCGTATAAATGTGCCATTTGTAAGTACACTGCAAACCAAAGGGTCAATAATCATTTATTTATCTTAAGGGGGCAAGTCACCTTTAAATCCTAAAAAAAAGAATCATTTTTGAAGGTTTTTTGAACCTACTATGTCCCGGTGAAAAATCAAACACTGATAAAATTCTGTTTGCACTGTCCACGCGATTCCTGCACAATGCATGGACAAAACGGGCTGAAATTTTTTCAACACACTTCTAAAACCATTAGTTGTCGTATGAATGAAGGAATTTTAATGTAAATGCCTAGAACTTTTCTTTAAAATGAAACAATTTAAAATAATTGAAAAAAAGCTGAAACTTCGATTTGTTCGATTTTTAAAATATGTGTTGCTCTGTGGCTTTCCACTCACGCCGGTATGCTTTCGACGGTCCTTATATTTCCCGAGGTACTTGTCTTACAATATAACTTGCAAAGAGTTTTACCGTCGCCCTTCAGCAGAGTTTGAGTGGTTTCTAAGCACTCAATAAGCGATGCTTCGAGATTTCGGCACTCGTATTCACTTGCCAGGTACAGCGCGTATCTTAGTTGATATGAGTAAAAAGACGCTCCGTGGGTCGTTTCCTGGCTTTTTATAAGCTCGGTGACGATTCAAGGAACTAAGAAATTAATAAGGATGGGAAAGCGGTGGGAAGCTTTTTAATAGTTATTTTGGACAATTCCAAAAGTTTGAAATTCATTATTAAGTGCATTAAATACTCTAATAGCCACGTAATAACTATTTTTCTTAATAATATTTTTGTCCATTTTTGGTAGTTGCAGAGTCTTATTCCTAGTATTGCTCGTGTTGTTTTTTATATTTATTTTTTAAGTCGCTATAGTGATAAAAAACAGCCTCTAAATAAAATAACTGCTTTATATATATATATAGTGTCTGTGTAAAAATAATCATTATAGGTTATTATAAAGAATGTGTGTGTGCGTGTGTTTAGAAAGAAAGTGAAATATGTTCATATATTTAATATATTTAAAATGCACACACATAAAATAATTTCCATTTGGGGAGGGGGGTATCGTAATTTTAAATAAATTGATGTAATATAATGCGTTTACAGAATACATAAAATATAAGGATGTTATATACTCTCATAAATTATATTTTTCTTCTGTTACAAAATTTTAACGTTCGGTAATATGTATATGTATAATAATATCGGTCTCTCCGAACCAAATGCTTTACTTTTAGAATAAAGCAGGCCTATCGTACTCTTTGTCCACTATGGTTGGTGGAATTTCCCAGAGCACGGCCTTTTAAAATAATTAAAGGCGTTTCGTCTTCGATCTCCAGCTTGGACTCCTCAGTAAGGAACTGGAGATCTTACCTTAGACGCCTGTCGCAAGATGATATGCGACGCCAGCAAGATGTTCTGCGGCTATATATATAGAAAACAGACGACGATCTCTCCAACGAGTGTAGAGAGATAGTCGTCTCCCTCTGGTGGTGGGAAAAGCCACCAGCCAGAGCGCGAATTTTTAGACCGTATCGCGAGTTATTTGTTACAAAATTTTAACGTTCGGTAATATGTATATGTATAATAATATCGGTCTCTCCGAACCAAATGCTTTACTTTTAGAATAAAGCAGGCCTATCGTACTCTTTGTCCACTATGGTTGGTGGAATTTCCCAGAGCACGGCCTTTTAAAATAATTAAAGGCGTTTCGTCTTCGATCTCCAGCTTGGACTCCTCAGTAAGGAACTGGAGATCTTACCTTAGACGCCTGTCGCAAGATGATATGCGACGCCAGCAAGATGTTCTGCGGCTATATATATAGAAAACAGACGACGATCTCTCCAACGAGTGTAGAGAGATAGTCGTCTCCCTCTGGTGGTGGGAAAAGCCACCAGCCAGAGCGCGAATTTTTAGACCGTATCGCGAGTTATTTGTTACAAAATTTTAACGTTCGGTAATATGTATATGTATAATAATATCGGTCTCTCCGAACCAAATATATTTTTCTTCAATGGCGGTGGTAAAATTTTTATAAAGTGGTATATACTGTCGTTGTGTTATATATGGTTTTAATTTGTATGTGAATCTAGTATTATTTCAAAGTGATGGTTTTTATAATGCATATTTAAAAGTTTTGGTATTTAATAGAATCTGTTTAGTAATTGTTATTATAAAATTGAGTGTTATGAAAATTATTTTTTACGCACGTTGGGTGAGTGATTGTATCTAAATGGCGGCTCTGTCGAAATATTTTATACATGATATATGCAAATATAATTCTAATTGTAAAATTTTAACAAATTAAAGTTTTTAAATAATAATTTTAAATAATTTTAAATAAAAAGTTTATTTCAACTTTTTTTAAACTATCATCAGTATACAAGAGGATATTAGTAAATCATAAAAAAATTTTGAAACGCTTAACCAACGGTGGTGCAAGTATTATTTTATTTAAAGAGAATAAAAAAGAGAGAAATTACTTTTTTATTAGTTTTGCAGAAATTAATTTTGCACAAATGAATATTATTACTATTATATAAAATTGTTTATCTATTGCTGTAAGACGTGGGAAGAATAGACATTGTGTATTTAAAGAGAATAAAAAAGTCAGAAATTTATTTTCTATCAGTTTTGCAGAAATTAATAAAATTATTAAAAAATTATTTATTTATTGCTTGTAGGACATGACAGGACTAGAATTGAAATGTAAATTTGCTTTTCTGAAAAAATGTTTGTTTTCAATTTAATAAATATTTGTATTTTAAAAATAAATACTTGTTGATTCCGCTTAGATTTCAGTACTTTCAATTGCAGAACTTTTTCTGGAGTTTAAGAAATATATGTAAATGTTTAATTAATCACAAATTTACGGTAAGATATACAAAATACTTGTCGATTATGCCGCTTTGATTTCAGTACTTTCAATTGCAGAAACTGTATATATATATAAAATGTTAAATATAAGTTACATATAAAAAAGGTGTCAACACAAAATACTTGCGGGTTTTGACACCTTCTTGGAAGGTGTTTTTGATTTCAATATTTTCAATTGCAGAAAACTATTATGGAATATATAAAAAAGGTGTAATAAAATAATATAAATAAGTAGAGAAAATATGGGAGTTAGATTCAAAATACTTGTTGATTCCAGTTTGATATAAGTTACATATAAAAAAGGTGTAATAAAATATAAATAAGTAGAGAAAATATGGGAGTTAGATTCAAAATACTTGTCGTTCCAATTTGATTTCAGTCCTTTCAATTGCAAAAGCTTCATATATGGAGATTTGTAATATAAAAAAAAATATTTAATTAAAATTTAAAGAAACAGACAAAAGATGGGAGTAATAATTAAAGTTATTCATTAGATAATATAAGTAAATATATCTTTAAAGCACATGAATTAATTGGTAAAATTACGTAGAATCTTTATAAATACATAGTGAAGTGGTATAATAATTATTTTACAGAACTACTAATAAAAACTTGTATTTAAAAAAATAGCGCAAGGCAGTATACTGGGTTCTCTATGTTGGGAACTGTATTAGATTAAAATAATAATTTATATTGTTTCATTGGTGATATAGCATACTAAAGTTGCCAGAAAGTATTGTTATATTTATTTATTATTATTTTATATATAATATATTGAAACTTTCTATAAAATTTAATAGTGTAGAAAACCTTGTATTTATCAGAAACACAATTTATACTAATATTAGTTATAATTGTTACTAGAATTATATACTTTCTGCCAATTTTAGTACTCTGTATCATCAATTAAAGAACATACATAATTATTTTAATCTAATAAAGTTCCCAACATAGAATGAATTTCCCAACATGAATCCGTTAAAAAAACTACAGTCAGATGTTTATTCTATATTAAAAGACCTTAATGATAATAAATTTTTAAAAAAAGAATACCATAAAAGTGAATTAACTCAAACTAATACAACATTAGCCAAAGCATATGGATTACCAAAAATACACATAGATAATTTTCCACTCAGACCAATAATTTCGACAGTAACCAGTCCCACACACTATTTAGCAAAAATAATTTATAACGATCTAAAACAAGCAATACCAGTTCCAAAATCGCACATAAATAATAGTTTTGATTTAAAAGAAAAGCTTGAAAATATATATATACCAACCGGTTATGTTTTGATATCATTAGACGTTAGTTCTCTGTTTACAAACATCCCAAGTCATGAGGTTCTCAATAGTTTAGATAAACGCTTTATTCATATTCAAAATAATGTAAAATCCCCTTCCATAATATCTGCAAAAATATAGAATTTTTATTTAATAATGTTTATTTTAGTTTCAATAATGTCACTTACAAACAAATATTCGGATCTCCAATGGGATCGCCTATATCATCATTATTTGCGGATTTAGTAATGGATGATCTTGAGACCCACTGTTTAAAAGAATTAAAAAGTAAACACAATTGCAAACCAATTTTTTATTATAGATATGTAGACGACACAATTTTATGCGTGGAAAAAAGTCATATAAACACAGTTCTCAATATCTTTAACAAATATAATGAACACCTCAAATTTACATATGAAATAGAAAATAATAATTGTATAAATTTTCTGGATCTCACATTAATCAAAGACAACAATAGTATTATTACAAATTGGTATAGAAAACCAACTAATTCTAACCGGTTATTAAATTTTAATTCTAATCACACAATACAACAGAAACGCAATATTATTTATAATTTAGTAGATAGGGCAATGATATTGTCACCGAAACAGTTTCATAAAGAAAATCTAAATATTATTACCGAAATACTAAAAAGCAATGATTATCCTATTGAATTTATAAATACAGCAATAAATAAAAGAAAACGCAATATTACAATTAAAAACAATGTTAAAATAGATAAAAAAATCCGAATATGTACCATATCACTACCTTACAATGAAGAGTTTTTCAATAAATGTTCCCGAATGCTAAAAAAATATAATATTAATACTATTCCATTAATTAATCACAAACTTGATACTATTATAAAATTAGCCAAAGATTAAACATCAAAATGGGAGGAGACAGGGGTAGTTTACAAGTTATCTTGTATTAAATGCCCGGCTATTTATATTGGAGAAACAAAACGCTGCCTAAAAGTTCGAATAAAAGAACATCAGAACAATAAAAATCCAGAAGCCGTTGTTACTGCACACATTTTAAATAACGTAAATCACAATTTCAACTGGGAAGATACAAAAATAATAGATAAAGAATCTTGCTATAAAAAAAGACTCATTTCGGAAATGTTACATATCAATCATCATAATTCGACAATTAACAAAATGGAAGATACTCAACATTTAAACCGTCAATACAGAAATGTTATGAATATAGTTTAAAGAGACTAATGTACACAAACTATGACGTATATAGTTTGTAAACACACACCTACTTTATTTTTGTATAAATACTCGTTGATTTCGTATCAAATGTTATTCGACGAAGCTCACTTGGGCTGTAACATTATATTCATTATCAAGGTAAAATTTAATTTTTAATTCACAAGTAATGTAAAATTTGATATAAATATTTATAATTTTGTCCAATAAATTCAGCACCTGAAGAGGTCTGCAAACCTAGGAGACGAAACGTTGTGCACATACATAAATAAATTGGATTTATTTATTATTGACCCTTTACAATCGACTATTTACTAATTATATTATATTGTATTATATATAATATACTTAATATATTATTTACAAATTGCAAATATTAATTCTAAGGATTTTAAAAAGAAAAATGTTATGTCAAATGTTACCCAATGTACATATGAAAAAAAAACATTCATATATATGGGCTATTTCACGTCAAGTGGTACAATGAAAATTTTAAATCGCTCCAAAATTTGAGAACAGGCTGGAAATATCTTCCAGAAGATAGAGAAAAAATTTTAGGTGTTAAAAATCATTTGCCTAAGAGTTATTCCATCATAAAAAATAGAAATTTTTCAATTTTTTAGAAAAATTGCTATTTTCAAAGCCATTTATCTCAAAATCTATTGATTTTTTGAAAAAACCTTACAAACTACTTTAGTTCAAAATAATCTTTAGAACTTATCTACCTAGGTTACAATTCTTAATTTTAAAATCTCGAAGAGATAGGACACCTGGAAATATTGAATATCAAAAAAAGGCGACCACGCCACAATTGATTTTGATCTAACACCGCTCAAAAGATCACATTTTTCGAGAGCTTTCGAATGACTTGGGTTAGATTATTGGCCAAGACCGCTGGTGTAAGTTATGCCCTAAAATGCATGAAAATTAGTGATTTTATGAGGTTTATGAGGCATAACTTACACCAGCGGTCTTGGCCAATAATCTAACCCAAGTCATTCGAAAGCTCTCGAAAAATGTGATCTTTTGAGCGGTGTTAGATCAAAATTAATTGTGGCGTGGTCGCCTTTTTTTGATATTCAATATTTCCAGGTGTCCTATCTCTTCGAGATTTTAAAATTAAGAATTGTAACCTAGGTAGATAAGTTCTAAAGATTATTTTGAACTAAAGTAGTTTGTAAGGTTTTTTCAAAAAATCAATAGATTTTGAGATAAATGGCTTTGAAAATAGCAATTTTTCTAAAAAATTGAAAAATTTCTATTTTTTATGATGGAATAACTCTTAGGTAAATTATTTTTAACACCTAAAATTTTTTCTGTATCTTCTGGAATATATTTCCAGCCTGTTCTCAAATTTTGGAGCGATTTAAAATTTTCATCGTATTACTTGACGTGAAATAGCCCATATGTTTTTCAAAATTTAACGTCGAGGTTTATCATCAGCATCGAAGTTGCCTCCGCAGGACCGTTCAGCTCGGCGTTGATGGTTAGACTGACGAATAACCGTGACACAACATTTTTAGTAACTACCAGTAAACAAGAAGTCAATTGTTTACTGGTTGCTAAGAGACGTTTATAAAAATATCTTGACAACTAAAAAATAAATGATTTCTTGTTTATTGATTACTAAAAAATTGGCTATGTGTCAGTCTAACCTTCAACGCCGACTTGAACAGTCATACGACGGCAACTTCGATGCTGATGATTAACCTCTACGTCAAATTTTGAAAAACATACATAAATGCTTTTTTTCAGATGTGGATTGGGTAACATTTAATATTACTTTTTTTTTAAAAATCCTCAGAATTATTTGAAATTCCATCGCGAATGTGGCAGGATTCGAATGATAGTGGGCTGTAAAATAAATCTATACATTATACTAATGATTGATTATATAAATTTTGATACTTATGCTTACATTGGCGTTACATTCTCACGTAGAAGAAGTTTAAAGATGCAAGTTCAGTAACAAATCCAGGTAAAAAGTCTTAATTGGTACTATTATTATACATCAATATTTAAAATCGTGTATAAATATACAACTTTGCCTAAAGAGCTTTTTGACCGTCAATATTAAAGCACGTGGGCTGTAAATTAAACTTTACATTGGCACTAACGATTAATGATATAAACTTTGGTACTTATGCTTACATTTGCGACTTGTGCAGACGTAAGCATAATTCCCTTGCTGAGAGATGCGCAAAAATACGAGATTTAATCGAGGTGAAATCAATAAATCTCCAATCAAAATATTTTTTTAAATGAACTTAAAGAAACATTTTAAATAAAAAATTTGGGAGATTATTTTATTTTATTTGATTTCCCGACTCATTATGCAGTAAGTGGTTTTGTAAATTAATTACTGTCTGCATACTTATCTCGATGTACTAAATTTGATTCAATGTAAATGTCGTAGAAATTTGTCAGAATAATGTTTAAATTATGTCAGCATTAGTTCTTGTTGTCAGCAGAAGTATCTCTTGTCGGCATAAGCTCAAAATAATTATGCGGACAGGATTTTTATTTTACATTTGATACTTATGGGTACATGTAATCATAAGTAACATTAGATGTAGTAAATATATAACTGTCAATATTAACCATATTATAAACAAACCATTAATGAAGTGGTTGTATTTTCAATGTAGAAAGCATTTACAACTTATGTATCTACTTTACTTTAATTTTGGAAGTGTCGTCATAAGTACCCATACTAATATATACATATATATATATATAAAGCAGTTATTTTATTTAGAGGCTGTTTTTTATCACTATAGCGACTTAAAAAATAAATATAAAAATCAACACGAACAATACTAGGAATAAGACTCTGCAACTACCAAAAATGGACAAAAATATTTTTAAGAAAAATAGTTATTACGTGGCTATTAAAGTATTTAATGCACTTAATAATGAATTTCAAACGTTTGGAATTGTCCAAAATAACTATTAAAAAGCTTCCCACCGCTTTCCCATCCTTATTAATTTCTTAGTTCCTTGAATCGTCACCGAGCTTATAAAAAGCCAGGAAACGACCCACGGAGCGCTTTTTTACTCATATCAACTAAGATACGCGCTGTACCTGGCAAGTGAATACGAGTGCCGAAATCTCGAAGCATCGCTTATTGAGTGCTTAGAAACCTGCTGAAGGGCGACGGAAAAACTGTTTGCAAGTTATATTGTGAGTCAAGTACCTCGGGAAATATAAGGACCGTCGAAAGCATACCGGCGTGAGTGGAAAGCCACAGAGCAACACATATTTTAAAAATCGAACAAATCGAAGTTTCAGCTTTTTTTCAATTATTTTAAATTGTTTCATTTTAAAAAAAAGTTCTAGGCATTTACGTTAAAATTCCTTCATTCATACGACAACTAATGGTTTTAGAAGTGTGTTGAAAAAATTTCAGCCCGTTTTGTCCATGCATTGTGCAGGAATCGCGTGGACAGTGCAAACAGAATTTACCCAAGTCCTTTCGTTCCTTTACCAAGTCTGAGCGGGTAGCCAACGAGGGCTTAATATCTTAGGCAAATTTTCGACATCCTTGTCACCCTCTTTCCCTGCACTGCATCTCCCTGGTGTTCGCTGACCAGCATCAGTTGGCAACCTGCTGAATTGTGCTTAATTACACGAGAGCCCTCCCCTAGCCTCTAAGTTCATTACTATGTAATTCGCTAGTTTCTAAGATTTATGTAATTTATATTTTATTTTAAACTATACTTATTTTTCATTACCTTGCTGTAAATTGTAATTTTTTCTGCACCTGATGGGGTTCTACCCCAAGGTGAAATAAATCAAACAATCAATCAATCTCTCTCACTCTCTCTCTCTCTCCCTCTCTCCCTCTCTCCCTCTCTCTTTCAGACAGTTCAACCCTCATACTATCGCTAATTATAATCATATTGATGGCCCTTCTGGCTCTTCAACGTGACTAGGTTTCAATATAAATAGATTTAGTGTTTTCCACATAAACGTAAATAGGATTAAGACTCATTTCGCGGCCATTGAAGCTCTGGTGCATCCTCATGCACATGATGTTATTGCTGTCTCTGAGACCTTCCTCACTCCTCTTGATGCCTCTGATATCGTTCATTTGCAAAATTATAATTTTTATCGACTTGACCGCATCGGGAAGGAGGGAGGAGGGGTGGGCGCTTATGTTCGTAACCTTTATAGAGTCAAAGTTGTGGGCCAATCGGGCTCAATTTTCGATAACTCACCCGAGTTTTTAATCCTGGACATCTCGTGCAATTCGTTTAGATTATTATTTTGTGTAGTTTATAGGCGCCCGGGCGCATCTATGCCCTCTTTATTATTCGACCTTTTACATGATTTAAGCCCTCAGTATGAGCATATTATTATTACGGGCGATTTTAATATTAATTTTAATCGATCTAGTGCCGCCGTTGAATATATGTCCTCACGAATTAATGAGCTCAATTTATTGCTGGTTCCGTCAGAGCCAACGCACCACGCTCAATGCACGGGATACATATCTCATACTTGGATCGACATTTTCATCTTGCGTGATAGTGTGTTGCAATATAAGTATAAGAAATCCGATATTCCGTTCCTTGCCGATTCGGGGCATGATGCTATCATGATCGAGGTGAATTTGGCGAGACCTAAATGTCCTTCAAGGGTTTATGGCACGCGTAGGCTCAGGATGCTCGATAGCGATCGCTTTGCCAGTATATACCATTTCGACCTTGACCCGAGTCTCGCGATTAGTCCTGTGCATGCTGATGCTGATAATAGCAACGTGGCTGTTGACTCGGCCGTGAGGGGGTTGAGTGAGGCCATTGTTGCCGCGTTCGACCAGCTGGCGCCAATAAAAACACACGTTGTGGGCACGAAGTTGAAACCGTGGGTTACGCTCGAGGTTCGTAGTTTGATCAAGGAGAAGAGGCGAGCGTTTTGTATCGCCAGGCGAAGCAACGATCCGCGCGACTTTGAGCGTTACCGTCGCCTGCGCAGTATGGCCTCGGGTGCTTTGGAATCGGCTAAATACCGTTACATTAATCAAGAACTAAATACAGCCGTTGATGCGAAGTCTAAGTGGCGCATTTTAAAAAGTTACGGCGTCTCACGGCGCTCAAAGCCTTCTCCCTCATCAATATTTTCTTTAGATGAACTAAATACTCACTATGCGGCCATATCATGCCAGTCCGACCCAATATCGCTTCATGGTCTAACCGATGTATTAAACTTCGCCCCGGTTTTGACACATAGTAGATTTTGCTTCGATAGTGTTGGTGTGGACCATGTTAGCTTGGCGCTTGGGGGGGGCGACCTCGAGGGCGACGGGTGTCGATGGTATATCTGTTCTGATGCTTAAGCTCTCGGGCTCGTCCATCCTGGAGCATTTGGCGAGTGTCTTCGATGCCTCGCTTCGGTCGGGTTACTTTCCTTCGCAGTGGAAGAGAGCGCTGTTGTGCCCGCTGGCAATGTCTAGTGTGTGCGTTGCCGACACTAGACCTATAGCGAGATTGTGCGAGGTGTCTAAGTTGCTTGAGCGCGTCGTACACGGACAACTTTCGAGTTATCTGGAGGTGAACGATCTCTTGTCATGCAGGCAAGCCGGATTCCGTCGGGGTCACAGCACTCAGACGGCGCTGCTCGGGATGTTGGAGGATGTGCGCAGGGGTATTGACCAGCGTAAGGTTACTCTACTAGTTCTGTTTGATTTTTCTAAAGCTTTTGATACGGTCCCCCATTGCGCGCTCCTTCGTAAGCTCCGGGCGGTTGGCTGTTCTGATTTAGTTATCTGCTGGTTTTTTTCGTATCTTCGGGGCCGCACGCAGGCAGTTGAAGGGGAAGGGGGCGACCGATCGGCCTGGGCTGTGGTTCATGCGGGTGTCCCTCAGGGCAGTGTCTTGGGGCCCCTCTTATTTTCTATTTTTATTAACGACTTGCCTGCGGTCCTGAAGCATGCGAGCTGTATGATGTTTGCTGACGATATGCAGCTTTACTATTCCTTTTTGCCTTTGGAGTTCGGCCTGGCTGTTGAGAGGGCGACTCGGGATGCGGGGGCGGTTGCGAGATGGGCTGCGTTGAATGGACTGGCGCTTAACGTCTCCAAGACCAAGGTTATATTGTTGGGTAGTCAGTCTTACATTTCTAGATTTGATCTTGGGGACGTCGCCAAGGTGTGTGTGAATGGAGTGCCGCTACCTTACGAAAGCGCTGTTAAACCGTTGTGGGTGTGGATTACGCCGACAATTGACTGGTCTAAGCATGTTCTGTCAATTTCGCAAAGTGTCCATGGCGTTTTGCATACTCTTCGATTCTTTAGGAAGGCTTTGTCCAGACGGTCGAGGAAGTCATTGGTTGAGAGTCTGATCTGGCCTTACTTGGACTATGCGTGTGCGGTCTACAATGACGTTGATCGTACGCGTGAATTAAAGCTCCAGAGATTGATCAATGCGTGCGTGCGTTTCGTCTGGGGTAATATACCTAGACGAGCCCACGTCACGCCTTACCGCTTGGAGATGGGCTGGCTGTCGGCGGGGCTCAGGAGATCTTATCTTGCTGGCTCTCTTGCATTTAAAATTATCTCCACCTTACCTTTCTAATCATTTCATGCAGTCCGATTCACGTCCTGATGTCCGTACCTCCTCCCGATTGCAGCGGCGACCTCTCACCTACCATCCGCCCCGGACCGAGGCGCTGAATCGGTCTTTTACCATTTTAGCTTCTAAACTTCTTAATAACTTCTCTGACCTTACCTTTGATCTCGACCATTTTCACTCTTTTCAACATCGCTTGCGAGATTATCTATCTGGGCTCGACCGACAGTCATGGGCTCAACGCGTGGAGGAGGAGGGTATTGTTGTACGTGAAATTCCGTCATGGTAGGTCGCACGCGTATGGTTTTGGTTACACCAGCTGATGTCTTATATGCACCGTTTTATTGTATTATTGCTCTATTATATTACTTTATTATTTCACCTGCTCTATTATATTACTTAGCTTAAGTTTAGTTGAACTAGAATGGGTCGGAAATGGCAAGTGGCAATCTTATCTCTACTTTTATCGCTTACTTTAATTGTATCTGTCTCGTTTTATTGCACGATTTTACCATACTTTATTTTACTGCCTCGATTCTAACGAGTCTAATGTTGCGCCTGTATTTATTTATTTATGTATTTATGTAATTATGTAATCGCTATTTATATTTATATGCTCACGTACTGCATCATTGCGCTCTAAAATAAGCTCTATAATAAGCGTTACCTATAGTCAAGACTGACTGATACATACTTATTTATTTATTTATTTATCTACCTCTTGCGTTCATTTGGTTGCGTCTATATTATTGTATTTTTATGAATATTGTATTTTTAAACGCTATTGTACTTAATGTTTTAAAATGTAATTTGTGCTACTTTGGGGGCTGGCCCCCGTAGCCTAATAAATCAATCAATCAATCAATCTCTCCCTCTCTCCCTCTCTCTCCGGCTCTCTGCGCGCGCAAGGTGAGTCGTACAGTCACTGCTTATTATTGCTCCGTATTTATTTCGTCGCCTTTTACTCATATCTGTTCCCGAGCTTTGCAGTGCATACTTTACGTGGACGGAATGACTGCAGCTTGCACTTTTTGATAAAGTTCGCTCTTGCGGTTAGTCCTTCCACCTCAATTTTTCGCTGCAAACAACCTGCTTACATCGAGGTTATCTTTTCGCTTGGAGGGGAAATCAAGCGGCAGATTTATTCGCAACTACGGGTATGCCTCTCCAGGATCCTTGCGGAACTACGGCTTTCCATCTCACCACCGCACCTATACATTGTGACGTCACACACCTCGCCTCATCTGTTCTGTATTCGCTTTCGTTTCAACACTGTCATTAACACGATGGCCTCCGCGAGGTGTTGCTTCGTATGTAAGGTGCGCATCACTCGCAAGGATTACTCTGAGGTATGCCCGGCGTGCAATAATATTACGCACTCTCACTGCGTATCAATCTTACCGAACACTAATATTCGGCGCTGCTGTGATCTAGCACGCTCAGCCGTTATTTCGTGCGTTAATAGCGACGTTCTCCGATCAGGGGCAGCACCTTCCGGGTCGCAATTTACGAGCGCGACGGTGAGCGCGACAATGAGCGGGACACCTGCGGAGACACTCGACTCTCCCCCCACTACGTCAGGCGCGAAGCGCTTAGCCTCGCCTCCGTCACCATCATTAACACAGGCTGCCAAACAGCCTCGCGCAACTACACCTCCTATTCCCAATGCGGAATGTTCGTGCGGCATTCGGGATACCGCTGCGTTAGCGGACGCTCCTCCAGCATGGTTTTCGAATTTTGAACGTACTATGATTAAGCTGGTTGAGCGAGTCGAAGAGAGAGTAGTTAGAGTCGAAGTTAAGGTCGATAGTGTTGACGCTAAGCTGAATTCGCTTAGTTCTGATCTGGACACTCTTCGTGGGCGGGTTGATTCCCTTGAGTCGGGTGCCGATGCACGCTTTGATGATATGGGAGCGCGTGTCGAGCATTTAGAAGTTAATTTAAACAGACTTCTCGATCGCGGTACATCCTCGGTGCCGGCAACTTTGGACGATATAGGGGTGCAGGACAACAACTCCTGTGACATTTTATTCTCAGGTTTGCCCACCGCTTCCACCTTAAATGACCTCAAAAAAATTGAAAAAATTCTGGCTCATATAAATCTCCCGTTGGTCGTGGCACACATCGTTGAGATTCGTCCATGGCTACCGCGTGCTCCCAACTCAATTGATTCGTCATCATCTACACTAAGCCAAATGACAATCATTCCTTCTTCTCTCAGCGCTTCTAAAAGCGTAGTGTGCAAAGTTTCATCACCAGCCGTCAGAGATTTAATTATTGAAAAAGCTTATCTGTTAAAGGGTGCTACGACCTCTAGTATTTTCGGCATAGGAGGTGAATCATCTCTTTATATCAGACCTTTATGGCCGAAGACAGTCCATGCTTTATAGATGAAATCTCTACGCAAAGCGAAGGAATTACGTTATCTGCGCCCGATTGTTAAAAATTGTATTGTATATATGCGCAAAGAAAGAAAAGGTGCTTTAATCCGTATTTGTTCTGAAGCTGAACTCCTCTCCCTACCACCAAGTTCTTCACCGGTTAATCCTTCTTTTCCTTCCTTATGAAGGGCAGCTGGTCAGACGTCTCTTTTTCGCTCACAATCACACTCACCTTCCTTTTCTATCATTCATATCAATATTAATATACTCAAAACACACTTCACATCAATTGAATCATTAATTTACCCACAAGCCTTCGATGTGATCGCACTCACAGAGACTTTTCTCACTGAAGCGGATTCCTCTGATATAGTAAAATTGCCTGGGTACTCTCTATACAGACTTGACCGGATGGGTAAGGAAGGAGGGGGAGTTGCCGCTTATGTCAGAGATGAGTACAAAGTTAATATGTTGGCCCACTCCGATAAGCTGTTCTCGAATTCTCCTGAATTTATTATACTGCATATCATCGGCAAATCGACTTCACTAATTCTAAGCGTTGTTTACAGACGGCCAGCGGCATCTTACCCCATCACCTTCTTTGATTTATTATCTGATATCCTTCCTTCCCACAGTCTTGCTGTTATTACTGGGGACTTCAATATTGATATGAAGTCTTCAAGTGCTGCGGCAGACATGATGAGAGCTAATATAACAGCACTCAATTTATCTCTTGTTGGTTCTGAACCAACCCATCATGCGATCACATCTCTGGGTTTTTCACACACATGGCTTGATCTCTTCCTTATCAGTGACCCTTCACCTGACTTTAATTACGTTAAATCAACAACTCCTTTTGCGGCGGGTCATGACTTTATAGCACTTCAATTACTAATTAACAGAGATCCGCCCAAATTAAAAAGGTATTGGTCACGCGATTTGGAGGGGATCAACCTCCAAGAACTAGCCAGCACTTTCAATAATATATACAGTTCTAACTGAACCCTCCTGCCTCATTTTTTACATGAACCTCATTTATCTAAGTCTTTAGAGTCGTCTGACCAGATCGTGAATTTGAGTTTACACTCGTATTCGAATTTGAGCTCAAATTCGGATGTCGGTGGGAATCCAACTTCGCTGTATCTCTCTCCCATCAATAATTCAATTCACTCTCATTCACCTAATCCATTTATCTCCACACACCAGTCTACTTCTTTTAGCACGTCATCATCTAATTTATTTTCCGTTTCTCACACTCACTCATTTAGCATGTATCACCTAATTTATTACTCATTCCTCATAACTCTCACTCACTTAGCATGTCTTCATCTAACTTATTACACATTTCTCATAACCATCATTCATTAGGGACAGTATCACAAATTTCATCACCCTCCCTTTTTAACCACATTTCCTCTTCTCAGATTCATAATTACTCGTACGGCGTTTCAGCCTCTCGTCTCCGGGCTTCCTTATCTCATCTCATGGTATCCGCTCCCTCCACTTTTGATTCCATTGCACT
Organism: Theocolax elegans; assembly: GCA_026168455.1. Taxonomy (NCBI): domain Eukaryota; kingdom Metazoa; phylum Arthropoda; class Insecta; order Hymenoptera; family Cerocephalidae; genus Theocolax; species Theocolax elegans. Next base: position 34,623,343 of record CM047431.1, on the reverse strand, counting down.
GGCTAAACTGATAACTGTCAGCAACAAATCCAAGCCCTGGGTGACAGCGGAAGTTAAAAAGCTCATTAAATCTAGGAATTTAGCATTTAGGACTTTCAAAGTATCCAACCGCTTGGAAGACTACGAGAGTTTCAAGACATTAAGAAACAGAGTTTCAAACCTCCTCGACAGCAATAAATATATGTTTCTTTCAATATATCTCCATTGGATACATTTTCCACCCAGCAACTTAACAATTATTACGTTTCAATAACAAATCGGGTTTCTCCGCTTTCACCTTCCTTCTTAAGCACAATTTGTTCCTCTGATCCTGACCTTCCTAGTTCATCTATCTTTGAATTTAAAGCAGTTAGTTCCTCGGGAGTTCGGCGTACTCTTTTTAACGCAAAGTCAAGGGCGATGGGGACGGACGGGTTATCTGTGGCGATGCTCAAACTTCTCGAGCCACAATTAACTCCGCAACTTACTGATTTATTTAACGACATGCTGTCACTCGGTTTCTTTCCCGATTGCTGGAAGAAATCTTTGCTCTTTCCATTAGCAAAGTCGAACTGGATCGAATTTTGCTCGGACACCAGGCCCATTGCTAAACTCTGTGAAGTCTCTAAAATACTTGAACGGTTAGTTCATTCACAGTTATCTCATTATTTAGAATCGAATCATAAACTTATCGACAGGCAAGCAGGGTTTCGCAGGGGCCACAGCACGCAGACTGCTCTTTTGGGTGTTCTCGACGATATCAGAAGGGCCATTGACTCGCGCATGATAACGATTTTGATCCTGTTCGATTTTTCCAAAGCGTTTGATTCGGTACAACACGGCCCTTTGTTGATTAAATTACGTAGTATGGGTTGCTCGAACACGGTATTGAGGTGGTTTTTTCACTATTTGGTCGGTCGTTCGCAAGCGGTGGTTGACGAGTTGGGCGTCTGCTCTGACTGGCTTGGGGTCAATTCAGGCGTACCGCAGGGCAGTGTTTTGGGTCCATTACTTTTTTCAGTTTTTATTAATGATCTTCCGGATGTTCTCGAATACAGTAATCATATGATCTATGCTGATGATGCCCAGGTTTACTACTCCTTTCCTCCGGGTGAAATTGAATTGGGTGTCCAACGAATTACACATGATGCAAATGCGGTTGCTTCCTGGGCTTCCCAAAATGGTTTAGACCTAAACGTTAGTAAAACTAAAGTAATCATCCTGGGCAGTAAAGCATATGTTTCGCGTATAGATCTAACCACTGCCCCGCGTGTTAAGCTTTTGAATAATTATCTCCACTACGAAAATCAAGTGAAATCACTAGGCGTCTGGCTGCTGCCCACTCTGGACTGGTCCAAGCACGTTTTAGCTATATCTCAGAGGGTACACGGTATTTTACGCTCTCTGCGTTTTCATAGACGCGCTTTCTCCAGGAATACCCGTAAATATCTCATTGAAGCCTTGATATTGCCTCATTTTGATTACGCTTGTGCAGTTTATAACGACTTGGACCAGACTAGAAACTTAAAGCTTCAAAGGCTCCTCAATGCCTGTGTGAGATTTGTTTGGGGAAATTTAAATAGATATGATCATGTAACGCCTTATAGGTTAAAGTTGGGCTGGCTATCTGTGGAGTCGAGACGACTATTTTTTATCTCCTCTTTATCGTATAACATTTTGTCGCATAACTCTCCTCATTACCTATCCGATCATTTCATTAGACTTAATAGCTTAACCGATCATTTGTTATCACGGCCACTAAACTGTTAAATTCGCTTTCCATCACGTCATTTGACCCATCTCTCTTCATCACTTTCAAATCATCTACTTTCGCCCATTTTCTTCATCTCGACTCCATAGCTTGGGAGGAAAGAGCAACTCGCGAAAATTTAATCCGTCCCCACTTAAGCGATGTAAATGATATTAGTAGTAATTTAAATAACACCGGCAACGTAAATGATGTATGTAATGATGTATCAGTATTAACTATTGTGAACGCCGAAGCTTAATGCTTATTACACGCTGTGATACCTCATTTTTGTTTCATTATTTATTGTTTTCATTCTCTCATATTTTTTCACCATCTCATTTTATTTTTATTATTATTCTATTTTTATTATTTTATTTTTACTATTCTTGTATTTTATTGTTATATTTTTAACTATTCATCCGTCGTTATATTTTCGCTTTTTAATCATATGTTTTTTATATTTATATTGTTGTTACCTGCGTTTTTATTTATATTTCTGTATTTTCTATTGTTATTTTTATTTTGTTAATTTATATTTGTTATTTTTATTTTTACACCTTTGTACTTTTTCAGCGATATATAATTTTTGTGTTTACGGGGTTTCTACCCCAATAACCTAATAAAGTATTCTATCTATCTATCTATCTCCCTCTCTCCCTCTCTCCCTCTCAGAGAGAATTCAAATCATGTCGACTAATAGAAAAATCATTTTTTCAGATATATAATTGTGAATACCCACCATGTGACAAACGGTTTAGAGATAGGGCATCCCGACGGAAGAACCACATGATCCATACAAAGGAAAGGCCGTATAAATGTGCCATTTGTAAGTACACTGCAAACCAAAGGGTCAATAATCATTTATTTATCTTAAGGGGGCAAGTCACCTTTAAATCCTAAAAAAAAGAATCATTTTTGAAGGTTTTTTGAACCTACTATGTCCCGGTGAAAAATCAAACACTGATAAAATTCTGTTTGCACTGTCCACGCGATTCCTGCACAATGCATGGACAAAACGGGCTGAAATTTTTTCAACACACTTCTAAAACCATTAGTTGTCGTATGAATGAAGGAATTTTAATGTAAATGCCTAGAACTTTTCTTTAAAATGAAACAATTTAAAATAATTGAAAAAAAGCTGAAACTTCGATTTGTTCGATTTTTAAAATATGTGTTGCTCTGTGGCTTTCCACTCACGCCGGTATGCTTTCGACGGTCCTTATATTTCCCGAGGTACTTGTCTTACAATATAACTTGCAAAGAGTTTTACCGTCGCCCTTCAGCAGAGTTTGAGTGGTTTCTAAGCACTCAATAAGCGATGCTTCGAGATTTCGGCACTCGTATTCACTTGCCAGGTACAGCGCGTATCTTAGTTGATATGAGTAAAAAGACGCTCCGTGGGTCGTTTCCTGGCTTTTTATAAGCTCGGTGACGATTCAAGGAACTAAGAAATTAATAAGGATGGGAAAGCGGTGGGAAGCTTTTTAATAGTTATTTTGGACAATTCCAAAAGTTTGAAATTCATTATTAAGTGCATTAAATACTTTAATAGCCACGTAATAACTATTTTTCTTAATAATATTTTTGTCCATTTTTGGTAGTTGCAGAGTCTTATTCCTAGTATTGCTCGTGTTGTTTTTTATATTTATTTTTTAAGTCGCTATAGTGATAAAAAACAGCCTCTAAATAAAATAACTGCTTTATATATATATAGTGTCTGTGTAAAAATAATCATTATAGGTTATTATAAAGAATGTGTGTGTGCGTGTGTTTAGAAAGAAAGTGAAATATGTTCATATATTTAATATATTTAAAATGCACACACATAAAATAATTTCCATTTGGGGAGGGGGGTATCGTAATTTTAAATAAATTGATGTAATATAATGCGTTTACAGAATACATAAAATATAAGGATGTTATATACTCTCATAAATTATATTTTTCTTCTGTTACAAAATTTTAACGTTCGGTAATATGTATATGTATAATAATATCGGTCTCTCCGAACCAAATGCTTTACTTTTAGAATAAAGCAGGCCTATCGTACTCTTTGTCCACTATGGTTGGTGGAATTTACCAGAGCACGGCCTTTTAAAATAATTAAAGGCGTTTCGTCTTCGATCTCCAGCTTGGACTCCTCAGTAAGGAACTGGAGATCTTACCTTAGACGCCTGTCGCAAGATGATATGCGACGCCAGCAAGATGTTCTGCGGCTATATATATAGAAAACAGACGACGATCTCTCCAACGAGTGTAGAGAGATAGTCGTCTCCCTCTGGTGGTGGGAAAAGCCACCAGCCAGAGCGCGAATTTTTAGACCGTATCGCGAGTTATTTGTTACAAAATTTTAACGTTCGGTAATATGTATATGTATAATAATATCGGTCTCTCCGAACCAAATGCTTTACTTTTAGAATAAAGCAGGCCTATCGTACTCTTTGTCCACTATGGTTGGTGGAATTTCCCAGAGCACGGCCTTTTAAAATAATTAAAGGCGTTTCGTCTTCGATCTCCAGCTTGGACTCCTCAGTAAGGAACTGGAGATCTTACCTTAGACGCCTGTCGCAAGATGATATGCGACGCCAGCAAGATGTTCTGCGGCTATATATATAGAAAACAGACGACGATCTCTCCAACGAGTGTAGAGAGATAGTCGTCTCCCTCTGGTGGTGGGAAAAGCCACCAGCCAGAGCGCGAATTTTTAGACCGTATCGCGAGTTATTTGTTACAAAATTTTAACGTTCGGTAATATGTATATGTATAATAATATCGGTCTCTCCGAACCAAATATATTTTTCTTCAATGGCGGTGGTAAAATTTTTTATAAAGTGGTATATACTGTCGTTGTGTTATATATGGTTTTAATTTGTATGTGAATCTAGTATTATTTCAAAGTGATGGTTTTTATAATGCATATTTAAAAGTTTTGGTATTTAATAGAATCTGTTTAGTAATTGTTATTATAAAATTGAGTGTTATGAAAATTATTTTTTACGCACGTTGGGTGAGTGATTGTATCTAAATGGCGGCTCTGTCGAAATATTTTATACATGATATATGCAAATATAATTCTAATTGTAAAATTTTAACAAATTAAAGTTTTTAAATAATAATTTTAAATAATTTTAAATAAAAAGTTTATTTCAACTTTTTTTAAACTATCATCAGTATACAAGAGGATATTAGTAAATCATAAAAAAATTTTGAAACGCTTAACCAACGGTGGTGCAAGTATTATTTTATTTAAAGAGAATAAAAAAGAGAGAAATTACTTTTTTATTAGTTTTGCAGAAATTAATTTTGCACAAATGAATATTATTACTATTATATAAAATTGTTTATCTATTGCTGTAAGACGTGGGAAGAATAGACATTGTGTATTTAAAGAGAATAAAAAAGTCAGAAATTTATTTTCTATCAGTTTTGCAGAAATTAATAAAATTATTAAAAAATTATTTATTTATTGCTTGTAGGACATGACAGGACTAGAATTGAAATGTAAATTTGCTTTTCTGAAAAAATGTTTGTTTTCAATTTAATAAATATTTGTATTTTTAAAAAATAAATACTTGTTGATTCCGCTTAGATTTCAGTACTTTCTATTGCAGAACTTTTTCTGGAGTTTAAGAAATATATGTAAATGTTTAATTAATCACAAATTTACGGTAAGATATACAAAATACTTGTCGATTATGCCGCTATGATTTCAGTACTTTCAATTGCAGAAACTGTATATATATATAAAATGTTAAATATAAGTTACATATAAAAAAGGTGTCAACACAAAATACTTGCGGGTTTTGACACCTTCTTGGAAGGTGTTTTTGATTTCAATATTTTCAATTGCAGAAAACTATTATGGAATATATAAAAAAGGTGTAATAAAATAATATAAATAAGTAGAGAAAATATGGGAGTTAGATTCAAAATACTTGTTGATTCCAGTTTGATATAAGTTACATATAAAAAAGGTGTAATAAAATATAAATAAGTAGAGAAAATATGGGAGTTAGATTCAAAATACTTGTCGTTCCAATTTGATTTCAGTCCTTTCAATTGCAAAAGCTTCATATATGGAGATTTGTAATATAAAAAAAAATATTTAATTAAAATTTAAAGAAACAGACAAAAGATGGGAGTAATAATTAAAGTTATTCATTAGATAATATAAGTAAATATATCTTTAAAGCACATGAATTAATTGGTAAAATTACGTAGAATCTTTATAAATACATAGTGAAGTGGTATAATAATTATTTTACAGAACTACTAATAAAAACTTGTATTTAAAAAAATAGCGCAAGGCAGTATACTGGGTTCTCTATGTTGGGAACTGTATTAGATTAAAATAATAACTTATATTGTTTCATTGGTGATATAGCATACTAAAGTTGCCAGAAAGTATTGTTATATTTATTTATTATTATTTTATATATAATATATTGAAACTTTCTATAAAATTTAATAGTGTAGAAAACCTTGTATTTATCAGAAACACAATTTATACTAATATTAGTTATAATTGTTACTAGAATTATATACTTTCTGCCAATTTTAGTACTCTGTATCATCAATTAAAGAACATACATAATTATTTTAATCTAATAAAGTTCCCAACATAGAATGAATTTCCCAACATGAATCCGTTAAAAAAACTACAGTCAGATGTTTATTCTATATTAAAAGACCTTAATGATAATAAATTTTTAAAAAAAGAATACCATAAAAGTGAATTAACTCAAACTAATACAACATTAGCGAAAGCATATGGATTACCAAAAATACACATAGATAATTTTCCACTCAGACCAATAATTTCGACAGTAAACAGTCCCACACACTATTTAGCAAAAATAATTTATAACGATCTAAAACAAGCAATACCAGTTCCAAAATCGCACATAAATAATAGTTTTGATTTAAAAGAAAAGCTTGAAAATATATATATACCAACCGGTTATGTTTTGATATCATTAGACGTTAGTTCTCTGTTTACAAACATCCCAAGTCATGAGGTTCTCAATAGTTTAGATAAACGCTTTATTCATATTCAAAATAAATGTAAAATCCCCTTCCATAATATCTGCAAAAATATAGAATTTTTATTTAATAATGTTTATTTTAGTTTCAATAATGTCACTTACAAACAAATATTCGGATCTCCAATGGGATCGCCTATATCATCATTATTTGCGGATTTAGTAATGGATGATCTTGAGACCCACTGTTTAAAAGAATTAAAAAGTAAACACAATTGCAAACCAATTTTTTATTATAGATATGTAGACGACACAATTTTATGCGTGGAAAAAAGTCATATAAACACAGTTCTCAATATCTTTAACAAATATAATGAACACCTCAAATTTACATATGAAATAGAAAATAATAATTGTATAAATTTTCTGGATCTCACATTAATCAAAGACAACAATAGTATTATTACAAATTGGTATAGAAAACCAACTAATTCTAACCGGTTATTAAATTTTAATTCTAATCACACAATACAACAGAAACGCAATATTATTTATAATTTAGTAGATAGGGCAATGATATTGTCACCGAAACAGTTTCATAAAGAAAATCTAAATATTATTACAGAAATACTAAAAAGCAATGATTATCCTATTGAATTTATAAATACAGCAATAAATAAAAGAAAACGCAATATTACAATTAAAAACAATGTTAAAATAGATAAAAAAATCCGAATATGTACCATATCACTACCTTACAATGAAGAGTTTTTCAATAAATGTTCCCGAATGCTAAAAAAATATAATATTAATACTATTCCATTAATTAATCACAAACTTGATACTATTATAAAATTAGCCAAAGATTAAACATCAAAATGGGAGGAGACAGGGGTAGTTTACAAGTTATCTTGTATTAAATGCCCGGCTATTTATATTGGAGAAACAAAACGCTGCCTAAAAGTTCGAATAAAAGAACATCAGAACAATAAAAATCCAGAAGCCGTTGTTACTGCACACATTTTAAATAACGTAAATCACAATTTCAACTGGGAAGATACAAAAATAATAGATAAAGAATCTTGCTATAAAAAAAGACTCATTTCGGAAATGTTACATATCAATCATCATAATTCGACAATTAACAAAATGGAAGATACTCAACATTTAAACCGTCAATACAGAAATGGTATGAATATAGTTTAAAGAGACTAATGTACACAAACTATGACGTATATAGTTTGTAAACACACACCTACTTTATTTTTGTATAAATACTCGTTGATTTCGTATCAAATGTTATTCAACGAAGCTCACTTGGGCTGTAACATTATATTCATTATCAAGGTAAAATTTAATTTTTAATTCACAAGTAATGTAAAATTTGATATAAATATTTATAATTTTGTCCAATAAATTCAGCACCTGAAGAGGTCTGCAAACCTAGGAGACGAAACGTTGTGCACATACATAAATAAATTGGATTTATTTATTATTGACCCTTTACAATCGACTATTTACTAATTATATTATATTGTATTATATATAATATACTTAATATATTATTTACAAATTGCAAATATTAATTCTAAGGATTTTAAAAAGAAAAATGTTATGTCAAATGTTACTTAATGTACATATGAACAAAAACATTCATATATATGGGCTATTTCACGTCAAGTGGTACAATGAAAATTTTAAATCGCTCCAAAATTTGAGAACAGGCTGGAAATATCTTCCAGAAGATAGAGAAAAAATTTTAGGTGTTAAATATCATTTGCCTAAGAGTTATTCCATCATAAAAAATAGAAATTTTTCAATTTTTTAGAAAAATTGCTATTTTCAAAGCCATTTATCTCAAAATCTATTGATTTTTTGAAAAAACCTTACAAACTACTTTAGTTCAAAATAATCTTTAGAACTTATCTACCTAGGTTACAATTCTTAATTTTAAAATCTCGAAGAGATAGGACACCTGGAAATATTGAATATCAAAAAAAGGCGACCACGCCACAATCGATTTTGATCTAACACCGCTCAAAAGTTCACAATTTTCGAGAGCTTTCGAATGACTTGGGTTAGATTATTGGCCAAGACCGCTGGTGTAAGTTATGCCCTAAAATGCATGAAAATTAGTGATTTTATGAGGTTTATGAGGCATAACTTACACCAGCGGTCTTGGCCAATAATCTAACCCAAGTAATTCGAAAGCTCTCGAAAAATGTGATCTTTTTAGCGGTGTTAGATCAAAATCGATTGTGGCCTGGTCGCCTTTTTTTGATATTCAATATTTCCAGGTGTCCTATCTCTTCGAGATTTTAAAATTAAGAATTGTAACCTAGGTAGATAAGTTCTAAAGATTATTTTGAACTAAAGTTGTTTGTAAGGTTTTTTTCAAAAAATCAATAGATTTTGAGATAAATGGCTTTAAATATAGCAATTTTTCTAAAACATTGAAAAATTTTCATTTTTCATGATGGAATAACTCTTAGGTAAATTATTTTTAACACCTAAAATTTTTTCTGTATCTTCTGGAATATATTTCCAGCCTGTTCTCAAATTTTGGAGCGATTTAAAATTTTCATCGTATTACTTGACGTGAAATAGCCCATATGTTTTTCAAAATTTAACGTCGAGGTTTATCATCAGCATCGAAGTTGCCTCTGCAGGACCGTTCAGCTCGGCGTTGATGGTTAGACTGACGAATAACCGTGACACAACATTTTTAGTAACTACCAGTAAACAAGAAGTCAATTGTTTACTGGTTGCTAAGAGACGTTTATAAAAATATCTTGACAACTAAAAAATAAATGATTTCTTGTTTATTGATTACTAAAAAATTGGCTATGTGTCAGTCTAACCTTCAACGCCGACTTGAACAGTCATACGACGGCAACTTCGATGCTGATGATTAACCTCTACGTCAAATTTTGAAAAACATACATAAATGCTTTTTTTCAGATGTGGATTGGGTAACATTTAATATTACTTTTTTTTTAAAAATCCTCAGAATTATTTGAAATTCCATCGCGAATGTGGCAGGATTCGAATGATAGTGGGCTGTAAAATAAATCTATACATTATACTAATGATTGATTATATAAATTTTGATACTTTTTGAACCTAAACGTCATATCAAGTTCATATGAATCTATCTATTTTTGCGCGGGCTGCCAAACGGATGGAGTTTGTTTGATAGCTTGTTATTGGGCCGCAGACTAATTTGTCACGTCTCCTGATCAGGGGTAGCAGGTAACGATTGTGAGGATCTTCTGTCTCTTTCTAAACTCAAATTATACATTTCTAGTCTTATATCCTTGTCTACGATCAAGCTGTCTCTCTCAGATTTTTTATCTTAGTCTACTGTTGCGCTCTCTCTCTCTCTCTCTCTCTCTCTCTCTCTTTCTCTCTCTCTCTCTCTCTCTTTCTCTCTCTTTCTCTCTCTCTGTCTCTTTCTTTCTCTCTCTCTCTCTCTCTTTCTCTCTCTATTATATTATATGTCTCGCGCATGGACCTAACCGCTGCCCCGCGAGTTATGCTTTTGAGTAAATCGCTCCAGTACGAAAATCAAGTAAAATCACTTGGAGTCTGGTTACTGCCCACTCTGGACTGGTCCAAACACGTTTTAGCTATTTCGCAGAGGGTTCATGGAATCTTACGTTCGTTACGGTTTCATAAACGTGCTTTCTCCAGAAGCACTCGAAAATTTCTTGTCGAAGCCTTAATATTACCTCACTTCGATTATGCTTGTGCGGTCTATAACGATTTGGACCAGACCAGAAACCTAAAGCTCCAGAGGCTCCTGAATGCTTGCGTGAGATTTGTTTGGGGAAACTTGCGTAGATTTGATCATGTAACGCCCTTTAGGTTGAAGTTGGGCTGGCTATCTGTTGAGTCGAGACGATTATTCTTCATTACCTCTTTATCATTTTCCATTTTATCACATAATTCTCCCCACTACCTAGCAGACCACTTCATCAAACTCAACAGCTCATCTAATTTACGCATCTCATCACGCCATCCTCCCAAATCGCTGACCTATCTCCCCCCTCGCACCGAATCGCTACATAAATCATTTGTCATTACGGCCACCAAACAATTAAACTCGCTCTCTATCACGTCATTCGATCCATCCCTCATCGTCACATTCAAACAAACTGTCTTCACCCATTTTCTTCGTCTCGACTCCTTAGCTTGGGAAGAAAGAGCGACTCTCGAGAACCTCATCCGTCCCCACCTTAGCGACCTATGCGATTTAAGTATAAGTGCTTTATGTGATATTAGTAATGTAAGCGACCTAGCGACACAGAGTGAGGATAATGCTGTTAGTGACTAATGTGATAATTTTGCGCTGTGATATTTTTAATTTTTTCTAATTTTGTGAAACATTACTCATTATCAGTATTATTTTTCTTTATCAGTATTTTTCTTTATCAGTATTATTTTTCTTTATCAGTATTATTTTTCTTTATCAGTATTATTTTTTCTTTCTCTTTTAGCATAATTTATTCTATTTATTTTGTAATTACTCTTTTACTCATTTATATTTTCACTTTTTATTTGTTATTCTTACCTTACACTCATTCTGCTGTCGCTCGTCTCATTGTATTTAGCACTGTATTATTTATCTCGTTTGCGTTTTATTGTCATTGTTGTTTATTTATTTATTTATTTTTGTTTTACTTTCAATTTTATTATAACTTTTTCTCATTTTTGTATTTCTTTATCTTGTTTTACCTGCGTTTTTATTCATATTTTTATTTTTATTTATATTCTTATGCGCTTTTTGCTTTTATTGTAGTCACATCACTTGTTATTTTACTTGTTATAATTTTTAATTTGTTATTTTATTTTTCACTGTCAGTGATGTATGTATTTATGTGTTTACGGGGTTTCTACCCCTAAAAAACCCAATAAAGTTATCTATCTATCTATCTATCTCTCTGTCTCTTTCTCTCTCTCTCTCTCGCGCGTTTATGTCGGGATCGGCCTCAAGTTCATCTCAATCAGGCCTAATAGTATCGAAAAGTTTTATTATTAGATTTAAGAATAGTGAAATACGAAATTTTATATTAGAGGTTAAGCGAAAATTTGGCGATATTAAATATGGCAGACTTGTGAGTGAGGTTGGTAACGCCACCAACAAAATAATCAGCATGTATGAAATGTTGCCTCCTGCAGTTCATGAATTGCGCTTACTTGTGAAGTCGAAACTTGAGCCGCTTAAATATAAATATATATGGACTCGAGACAGCAAAATTTACGTTAGGAAGGACGACAGTTCAGAGAGGATTCTCATTGCAACTGAAGCTGATCTCTCGAAGCTTCTGTGACTGTCCTCCACAATAAATACGAATTCAAATGTCATTCAGTCTGCTATTAGGGTTGTACATCAAAATTGCATCTCATCCATTCGTGTAGCACAAGCTAATGTAAATTCCCTAATGGATCATCTATCTGAGATTGAACTGTTTTTACAATCATATAATGTTGATGTTCTTTCTATTTCTGAATCTTGGCTAACCCCGAATCGTTCTACTTGTATGTTTAATATAAATGGTTATGTTTTGGCGCGAAACGATCGTGGCTTAACATCAACCACGGGGAAGCGTGATTACATGCAAGGTGGCGGTGTTGCGTGCTATATTCGTAGTAACATAAATTTTCGGATTTTGGATGCACCTCAAATTCATAATGTCAATGATACTGAGTACTTATTATTAGAATTAATTGCGAACAATAATAAATTACTGTTTGCTTCGGTTTATAGACGTCCTAAGGGTCACGTGTTATCTAAATTTTTTAATATTCTCGATGATTGTTCTCATCTGTACAGTAACGTCATTATAGCTGGGGATCTTAATTCAAACCTGTTAGTAGATGATTATTATAGTTCCCACCTCAAGAACTTAATTAAAGAATCATCCTTATATTTGGTTCCATTTAATGCCACTCATCATCGTGATAATTCGGACACTTGGCTTGATATTATCTTAGTGGATTCGATTGAAAAAATTATAACCATGAAGCAGTCCGAAAGTCCTTTTATAAATGGTCATGACTTTCTATACATTGATTACTGTCTACCATCGTTATCCACAGAGCGCAGATCATATCGGTATAGAGACTTTAAAAACTTTGTTCCATCCGAATTTTCTGCTACATTAAAAGCTGAATTCGATATGCTTTGTAGTAATAGTCCAAACGAATTGTGGACAGTTGACTCATTTTTAGATGGCTTTCGTCATTCCCTTATATCTGGTCTCGATAAACATGCGCCAATCGTTTCTCGGCTAGTACGAGCCCGTACTGCCCCTTGGATGACAAATATTCTGAAAGCCAAATGTCGGGAACGTGACCGTCTATATAAGCGAGCTAAGCGACTAAAGGACCGATCTTTGTTATTAGAATATAAGACTCTTAGGCGTAACATTAGGCAAGAAATCAAGTTTACTCGTGATGCTTATTATGAAAAACAAATGCTTGAAGCCCCAGGGCAATCGCAATGTTGGCGAATTTTACGACAATTAGGCATCACTAAACCGACTGCAAACTCACCTTTAAAATATTTTTCAAACCAAGAATTGGCAATTTATTACTCTTCTGTAAATAAACGTCATCCTTGTTGTACTCTTGAACAATTAGTTGGAATTATTAATTCCCCCTCAGTATCTGTATATCCATCGTTTTCGCTGCAACCTATCTCCTCTGAACAGGTTATGAGTGCTCTAAAAGTATGCCTACGCAAAGCCAAGAGTCGAAGTTTAGATGGCCTTTCTCTTCCATACTTTAAAGATGTTTTTCCATTGATTGTGCCTGCTCTCGTAAAGTTATTTAATTTGTCAATAGAATCTAGCACATATCCTGAAGCTTGGAAGCGTGCTTTGATCATCCCTCTTAATAAAGTTACTACCCCATTATCACCTTCCGACACAAGACCAATTGCAAATCTTGTGCATTTTGCGAAAGTATTCGACTACTTGATTACACGTCAAGTTACGGAGCATCTAGAAAGAAACAATATTTTGTCACCTGTACAGTCTGGTTTCCGTAGATCATATAGTACGCAGACTGCTCTTATTAAGGTTACTGATGACGTACGCGAAGCAATTGAGAAGGGTATGGTAACTTTCTTGTTACTTTTCGATTTTAAGAAGGCTTTTGACACAATTGACCATGTCAAACTTTTGAGTACTTTTAAAAATTTAAATTTTGATGAAAAATCGATTAGATGGTTTCATTCGTATTTATCCAATAGATCTAAAGCTGTTATTGATGCAGACGGTGCCCCATCACAATTTATTGAAACATCATCTGGAGTTCCGCAAAGCTCTGCACCTGGGCCTATATTTTTTGTCATCTTTATTAACTCGATCGTAAATCAATTAATTCATTCCAAAAGCATGCTGTTTGCTGATGATCTACAATTATATTTGCATTGTCATCCAGGTGATTGTGATAATCATATTAACAAGTTGATTCAGGATGGTTTAAGAGTGGCTCAATGGGCAAATATTCATGGCCTTGACATAAATTTTTCGAAAACCAAAGTTCTCATGTTAGGCTCCGTTCAGCAACTTAGATTTATTGACAAAAACGCCCTTCCTCCTGTTGTAATAGATGGTCATCAAATTGAGTGGGTTAACTCGGCACGAAATTTAGGTATTATTTTAAATGAGAATCTAACGTGGAATAATCAGGTATCCAGCATAATCTCTAGAGTTCATGGAGTGCTCCATAGATTACGAAATAGAGGCAATTTTCTTTCGCAAAATATGAAGAAAAGGTTAATCACAACTCTAGTCTTGCCGCATTTTGACTATGCATGCACTGTATATTGTGATTTACCAGACTACTTAAATACTAAATTGCAAAGACTGCTAAATATTTGTGTGCGATACATTTTTCACCTTCGTAGAGACGCCAGGCTTGACTGTTTTTACTCTAAATTAAATTGGTTTACAGTTTCTGAGCGCCGTGATTATTTTATTGGGATTTTAACTTACCAGATACTTACTACAGGTAAACCTGGTTACCTCTATGACCTTCTTCCACCGCCTAATCAAGAGTTGCGTCGTTCAGCGCGTTCTAAACAGTCAAATTTCGAACGTCCTGTTGCACTCACAAATACCTATCAGAAATCATTTACCATACAAGCAATGGATTTATGGGATTCGCTGCCAACAAATTTGCGAATGATTCCGAGTCTGCTTAATTTTAAGAATAAATTGCGAAGTCACCTAACTGGTTGTGATGTAGAATAATTCACCAGGGATGGCTACAATACAATACACTATATTAATTTAATTAGTTTATAACAGCGGTATTATTATTATTATTGTTTTATTCTTATTATTATTATGTTCTCAACTAGCGTTTAAGTGTTTGCGAATTTAAGAATTTATAAATTTAAGAATTTATTAAGTTAATTTAACTTTGTTGGTGAGCTCCACTTAGTCTCCTGATATGCCATTATATTTTGTTATATTTTGCTATTTTTTTTTTTTTTTTTTTTTTTTTTTATCTTTGTATACATATGTATAAATTGTTACCTATCTTACGGGTAGTTTTATTGCTGCGTTATTTTTGTAACTTATAAATATGTAATATTGTTACTTGCCTTAAGGATTGAATTATCCTAGGCATTAATAAAGTCTATTCAATCAATCAATCTCTCTCTCTCTCTCTCTCTCTCTCTCTCTCTTTCTCTTCTTCTTCATAATCTTGACGCTACTCGTAACCTCAAAATGCAGAGACTTCTAACAATGCATTTACTATTTGAGTTGTCCACTTTCTTTTTTCTTCCGAACCAACTCATCATGTTCTATGGCGGGATAGAATGGCTCAAACTTGAATTGACCTTTTTATTATTAGTAATTTAGATTTTGTGAAGAGCTACAATAAATCTGCAGCGCCATTTATAGGTGGTCACGATCGTGTTGAACTGACCCTCAATCTGTCAAAACCTGATGTGCCGTTGACTTCATGCACTTTCAGAAATCTAATCTATTTCCTTATTTAATCTAAAACAATCGTTTTCTAACTTAATGCAGATTTGTGATTATGAATTTCAATTTGCAGTTGACTCTTTGAATATCTCGTCTTGTGGATCATCTGATTTTAATATTCTTAATGACCAAGTACTTCGACTGGAAAAAACTGTAATTGCTTCGTTTGACAAGCACGCACCCATAATCACCAAAACTATAACATTAAAAGCTAAACCTCTGCAGGGATTCGGCAGTTAATCCGTCAAAGGGATAAGGCATATAAGATATGCCAGAGTCTCAAATCATCCTAATTCAATATTAAGATTTCGTCAACTTAGGAATTTGTTCTCAAGCAATATAAACACGGCCAAAAATAATTTCATTTAGAAGAGAATGGAATTAGCGAGAATTGCCCAATCTAAGTGGCGTATTTTGGGATGTTTCGGCCTCTCCCAAAATTCGTTACCATCTCCTGCTACCTTGTTTTCACTCAATGAACTTAACAATTTTTACTCATCTATCTCTTCAGGTATTCCACCGTTATCTTATTCTTCGCTTACGAATATTCTAAACCTCCTTCTAAATCTTGATACATTGTTTGAATTTCGATCAACATGCTTAAGAATAGTATGCACGTTGTTCAAAGACTCTATATCTAACAAGGGGAATACTTAAACTCCGGGAAACGAATCTTATCCTAACTTTGGTATGTCTTTTATAATATAAAAATGGGCAGAAAGTCAAGTTATCTTTTGACAATGGCCACTTTTACGGGAGTTATTCGACATCTGATAATAATATCAGTAAAAATTACTTCCAAATTGATCTCTTGCAACTCGAAAAAAAATAAAAATAGGCACTCAAACCAAAAACCAGAAGGAAGTTGAGTTTAAGTAGGTATGGTTTGAAAAAAGAAGCTCAAATTGCTTAATTTGGAGTAAAGTTATGAAGCAAATAAGAAATTCAAGATTATTAGGCCAAAAGAAATAATAAATTTTTCATATTTAATTTTGGTTAAAATTTCTTCAATTTCTTATTTTCTTCATAACTTTACTCCAAATTAAGCAATTTGAGCTTCTTTTTTTCAAACCATATCTACTTAAACTCCACTTTCTTCTGGTTTTTGGTTTGAGTGCCTATTTTTATTTTTTTCGAGTTGCAAGAGATCAAATTGGAAGTAATTTTTACTGATATTATTATTAGATGTCGAACAACTCTCGTAAAAGTAGCCATAGGCAAGAGATAACTTGACTTTCTTCATATTTTTATATTATAAAAGACATACCAATGTTAATCGGTAGAACAGACCATGTTACGCCATATAGATTTAAACTAGGGTGGTTATCTGTCGAGCGAAGGAGGGAATTTCTGAGCACCAATCTGGCTTTCAAAATCTTCTCATTTAATAATCCCCTGTATTTCTCCGAGAGATTTATTATTGCAAATAGGAATATTGTTGTGAGACAATCTGCTCGCTTGTCTTCTTGTGCTTCGTAAGCCTCCAAAAACCGAGTTCTTAAACAAATCGTTTATTATTTCTGCTTCAAGGTATGCTGATGCTTTGCAAAATGTTACTTTTGATTCTGATGACATCCCCTCAATCAAGAACCAGCTTTACACTGAATTATTTCGTAAGGATCAGAACGATTGGGAGATCCGTGATTTCCGATAGACTTAATAATTCACATAAAACCGTAAAATTGAGTTCAAAACTTAAGTTCAAATACTTGGTTCTTTTGCAGATCAGTGTTATAATTCTTAATGCGACTTAAATTTATGCATTAATATCATAAATAAGTCTCTTTATATCTGAAAATTACCTGCTTATACTTCTAAGTACTTTAGTTTTGTATTTTATATTTAAATATTTATGTATATTTATGTCTACTACCACTTAGTTATTAGTACTTTTCGATTCAAGAGCGAAAGTGATGATTTTCGAACGAGCGCGAGTTTATCGCCCGAACGAAGCGAGAAAATCATTTTTCGCTCGTATATCGAACAATATTTTTTGATATCGTGGGCGTAAATACGATTTTTAAAATCCAAGCAGCGCGTAAAATCGCCTTTTACGCACACTGTGTCAAAAATTAATTATTATATTAGTATACTTTAAGTTCTATAGTTACCTTATATATTCATTAAGGCCAGATAGGGTTATACCCCAAGGCTAAATAAAAATCAATCAATCAATCAATCAATCTCTCTTTGGAATTTCCCTAAGGTTTTACGGCTACGATAATTTTTCTAATAATAGTCTCAATGCTTTGGTTTCTTAAATTTATTTGTTTTCGTTCGAAAATACTACCACAAATTATAAATTTGTGAATAAAAAATTAAAAACTTCACTTTTTAAAAAAATTATAATCTGAGCGAATAGCAATTATTTTCTTTAAAAACTTATTTAATATTCTTAAAATAATTTTAAAATTAATGGAATATATTAATTTATTTTTGCATAAATTAAAACTGTACATATATATACATATAGAAATAAACGTACCCACAAATGTTTGTAAAAAGTGAAAAAGAAGAAATTGTGAATGTCGTTTACTTTATGCATAGAATTATTTTCTTTAAAATTGAATTTATGTATACACCTGGATATATGTTTATACTTTCTAAAAAAATTTGGCAACGTAGAGAACATTTACTTATTTTGAAATATTTAGTCGCTTTATTGCTGTTTTATTTGAAGAAAGTAAATTCAGGTGTTTAAATGGTGCATTTATCAAGTGGCAGTCTTGGATTTTTGGGTGGTTGACCAACACCAAGAGGCTATCGTATTATTGCCCTTATTGTTAAATGGAAGGATTGCCAAATGGTTTGTTCACCAATTGGAAAAATTTTCCAACCACGTCAATTGGGAAAATTTTCCAATGACGTTACACTAAACTTTATAGAAAGAATAGCATATGCAAGAAACAAGAATGCAATAACTGTAACATTTACGACAGTAAGTTGTTGCGTTATGTTAGTGAGGTTCTGGTAACTAATGAAACAAGACGATCTCTATTTTTATTATACACATAATAAGTGAAATTATAAATTGTATATACAAAAATATAGAATCTTTAAAAAAATGTAAAATATAATCTTTGTAAATATACTGTGATTCAATGTTATTGTGAAACATTATTGGCAATGAGACAAAATGTAATAGAATATATAATATATATTTAAAATTATTAAAGTTAATATGTACTCAAATTATTTTGAACTAAAAATATCATCATAGATTCTTTTATAAGGATTATATTATATGTAAAATAGTTTTAAATTTTAGAACGTAGTGAGTAAAATGACTCCCGTAATCCATATTTAGTGTGAGTGTTTTTATATGTTAAATGGCAGGATGCAAATATGGAAGTCCGACATGCATTTTGTATTATCCTCATGTAAATAAATATATTTTTTGTTTTCTTTTTTTTATATTGAGTGATCTTTATGCTGAGGTGTTCTCACCAAAACTAACCAACATTTTACTTTAAGTTTAAGGTTAATTTATGTTATCTAGGCCTACGCGCACGAAATTTCACTTTCCTCTGCAGGATTTGAGGCGTTATAGTGAGTTATTATGTAATAATATCTTTCTCTTTATCGACTTTTCAAATGTTATTATATGTAACTCTGAAATAAATAAATAAATAAATTCAATAACACATATAATAAAGTAAGTATATTGGCAATCAAACTATATTCACTTTTTGTTTTTTAATAAATTCAAGAGATATAAATGGAAAATAAAATATTGAAGAGCAAACACAGAAAGATTGTAAAAATTAAAAACAAGAAAGGATCACGTATTGTTATCGCGATAGTGATTACAACACGAACGCGACTCAATTCAAAATTCCATCGAGATAAAAAGCGTCGGACGCGTCTCATTACTAACTCGTCCCGAGAGACTCTCTCTGTCTTTCCAGTCTCGCATTCAACGCGCATCAGATTGAAGGCGTCTGCTCTTCCGAAAGCCTCCAGGGGGGAGGGGGGGGACCTCGAGAGAAGCAGAACTGACCCTTACCACTCAAAGACGAAAAAAGTGCAAGTCCCCCTTGCTTTTCTATTCTCTTTCCCCGTCTCTCTCTCTCTCTCTCTCTCTCTCTCTCTCTGTCTCTGTCTCTAATTCTCGCTCGGCAAACCGAGAGCGCCCCCCTTTTTTTTCCTCTTTCCTTCCGAACATTTTGTTCACTTCAGAGTTGCTCGCCACGTCCATAAAAGCGTTTTTCCATTCCACCTGATTTCAAAGTCAACAAGGTGTGTATTGTCACTGCGTTTCATCCGAATAGGTGTTACTCTCTTTTCTTCTTCCTTTTTTTACATCAATGCTTTCGATTTTTACGAGTAGTTTTTTATGGGATTGACACTGCGGTGTAGTTCGAGTTTTAATAATGTCGGTTGAGTCTATATATATATATATAAGGGACAACTATTAATTGCGAGATGACAGGGAAAATTTTATCGGAGTTAGTAAATATTATTAAATTTATTATATATGAAAATAAGTTAGTGAATGACGGTTACGAATGTACGAAAATTCAGTGTTTCATACTTTTGAGGTTAGGTTAAAATATATAGAATGTTCAAGAGGGCATTCTTCTATCCCACTATTGGGGCTAAAAAAATTTTAAATATATTTCTTTTTGGAGTAATTTGATTATTGATGCTTGTTCATGTTTTTATATTGAATGGCTATACTAACTTCTTGGGAGGCAAAGAATGATGATGATAAATATTCCAAAAATTCTGTTTTAGTTAAGCAACGTTTTGTTAGAGCTTGGTACACTATCCTCATTAGGCGGATTATTAAATCACAAGAGTCATTATAACAAATTGATTATTCACTAAAACGAAAATGAAAATAATTAACAATAAACTATCGTTTACAATTGATCAAAATTTTAAAAGGCTAAATGTGAGAACACATTAGTCAGTATGAAGTTTACGTGTCACTTAAGAAAATAAAAATTTTACACTAGTTTTAGTCAAATTAGATCAAATCTTTAGTTTGTCAAAACTTTTCCTAAATTTGGGCAACGGACAATGGCAAACTTTAAGTTTTGATTGAAAGAAGCAAATTAAGCTTTCTGATCAGCTTAAAACACTTAAGAGTAGAAGATTAATGTATATTAGATTTATTTTTTTTAATAATTAAATTTTTACACTTTGAGTAAAAAGTATATATTTGAACTAATTAGAAAACTATCTTTGTAAAGTTATAATAGTGGAAATATACTGTGAAATATTAGACAACTACAATAAAATAGTAAAAATTGCTCGACTATTTACAATCAGTAAAGTATTTTTTCATGATCGTATAGTAGTGTTTCACTATTTCAACTTTAGGCATCTTCTTATATATTTTTTCAAAAAAAAACATAAAGTTTATCGTTTTCCCGTCGCTCAAAGTATTAAGAGAGAATTCATAGTGAATTCATTGGTAATTATTGTAATAATTGAATATACTATTAAAATATATAAACACGAATTATTATTTATAATCAATGATTTTCATTTTCATTCATCAATATATACGATTATTCGATTAGTAATGTTTAAATGGCCATAACTTTTTGCTGAAAGCAGATACAAAAAAAGGATCTATAAGGCAAACTTGCACGAAAATATATACCAACGCACGCACGCACGCACACACACACACACACACACACACACACACACACACACACACACACATAATGAGTACGTTTGGTCTAAAATAAAAAATTCATAAAAATTAAAAAAAATCATTGTAAACTAGCCTTAGTAGAAATTTAACAGTTGAAGGTTAAATAAAATTCTGATTTTGCTATTAAATGGGCATTTTCCGGTATATCTTGACACTTAGCAATTTTTGACTTAAAAAACATTACATTTATAATAACATTCCTACAAGGTAGGTAAAAAGATTTTTTGAACAATATTTAAAATGCCGTCGAAATTTCATAATCGGCCGAAACGTTTTTTTTCTGAGATACACATGTACACAGGATGGACTAGCAAAGAAAAAAATTTTTACGAATTTAATAGTCATATTTGTTTATCTAATTGAAATTGAAATCCCAGTCAAAACGACGATTCCTCAGATATGAATCTATAATGCCAACCTAAAACAAAAATAAAAAACATGAACGACGCGTAACATTTTTTAAATTTTCCATACGCACACAATTTATAATTCCCTCTTTCGCGTAAAAATTTCTCCACTCGAAAAAAAAAAGAAAACGGTGACGCGCGTTGCACAAAGTAGATAAAATAATAAAGTATATCCCGTCCGGTAAAGTTAATTCACCGAGATACATCGCAAAGTCTAAGCTAACGTCTTTGAAATCGAGTTGCTGCCGTACAAGAGGAGATTATTCGGTATACTCGAAGAAGACAAAAGCGCACCCAAGAGGGAGCTTTCGTATACGCTCTCACACACACACATACAAGCACGTACACTGACGTCATAAAGTGATCGACGCGGTGCTTCTCGTATTTCGCCTAAAATCGAGTCGCGATAATGCACGATGGAAATTGAATTACATCGAACCGCCCCACCTCTCGGTCTAGCCCAAAATTTCGTATCGCTCCTGACGGCTCGGAAATTCTTCCCTCTCTCTCTCTCTCTCTCTCTCTCTCTCTCTCTCTCTTTCTATCGGTGCAATTACCCGCCTCTCTTGACGCTAATGGCTTATTGAGTATAATGCACGATAAATTTTTATATGGACTCGCATTGATTATCTTAATTTAGGGTTGATCGCGGACTGGAGAATCCTTGGATTTTAAATCTACATGTATTCGTTATTCTGTTAATTATTATTTTTATTATTAATTTTGAGATTTACATGTCGTACTTATTTTTAAGTTTAATTTAATTATATATATATGTATATATATGGGTGGTTCTCTGTGACATCGAAGATGAAAAAAATAAATATTGCTATAACTGTGGGAATATGTTTTAGAGGTATCCAATAGTTCTCCTGAATTTTTTCAGATTTTTTCTGGGCCATTATTTTAAGTTACAGAGAGTCAAAGTTGACATTTTAGCACTTTTTTGCATTATATGCCCATTTTCATGAATTTTTAGCTCCCAGGGATGCATTTTTCACTAAATACATAAGTATGACTTTTTTTGTAAAATTTTCCGAACTTTTCATTAAAAATACTTTTAAAGACATAAATGTATGCTGTCACACTCTTGTAAGCCATTTAAACCTTAAATAGTGAAAATCAGCAATTCTGCTCCGGACTCTGGTAACCTAATACTATCTAAAAGATGTCTTTTTATAGTCAGAAACTGCCTAAAAATTTCCAGAGTGGGACTAAATCATTAAGATCACTTATGGTCAAAATATCCGGGAAAAGTGCCCGAAATATTAATAGAAATGTATATTTGTTGCCTTATAACGATGAATCTAGTAGCATGATCATTGCAAAAAAATTTGTGCACTTACCTTGGAGTGGTAGAAAAGTATCGTCACTTGTTTCAGTATCCATCTAATCCCCTGTAAGCTGCTAAAAATACAAATATTATTATAGAAATGTAAAAAATTAATTTTTAAACATTATAAT
The DNA here is from genome assembly GCA_026168455.1 of Theocolax elegans. Taxonomy (NCBI): domain Eukaryota; kingdom Metazoa; phylum Arthropoda; class Insecta; order Hymenoptera; family Cerocephalidae; genus Theocolax; species Theocolax elegans. The sequence continues at coordinate 34,600,082 of CM047431.1, read as the reverse complement.
GCTGAATTTTTAGTTTTACATCCCTTACAAGAATTATAATACTAATCTGAAGGATTACTATAAATATATAAACATCATT
>CM047431.1:34495131-34599903 GCA_026168455.1 Theocolax elegans | reverse complement strand
AATTGATAATTAAAAATTTAATATTAATTAAATCTTTCTATAATTAATAATTAAAAATTAATTGTTAATTAATTCTTTCCAGAATTAATAAATACAAATTATAATGAGTCCAGGACAAAAAGCCCAAACGACAAAAAGCCCGCCAATGAAGAAGTAGTAGAGCCCACCAATAAGAAAGTATGATTGGCAGGAGCACATAAAATAATAAATATATCGATAAAGTAGAATGCTTGTTTTCACATATCAACAATATGTACTTAAGCTTCATACAAGTGTTAAAATTAGAAAATAAATACGGATCAGTATACACATAAAGGTATATACTTAACCTAACCTTTGATATTTTAAGTTGTTAATTTGAAAACCCGCATGCTACGTGGAATATTTGATATAAAAAATTATCACTTACCAATGAATCTGTCAATAAATTTGGCTAAATTCCATTCTTTTAATAAATTAATAACACATTCTGCACTCATTTTTATCACAATATATGAATCTCACGCGAAGTCTGCGCGGTGCCGCGTCAAGCAAAGTTTACAGTTGGAAAACAAGGTTAATGTTGCTCGAAGGCCAAAGGCGGATATACCGGAGACCCAAGCAGAAACTGCTTTGTAGCCAAGTACGATTTGCATTGGTTACAGAAAGCAGAAATCTCTTTGCTCTTTACGGCGGATTCCGCTTTTTTTTTTCAGTGTGGGGCCAGTCGTCGTTATATTAATATTCATTTTATTTTATTTCCAATCAGCTAAAGTAATTATGCACAATAGCGTTCGGTCCGAGAGATCGGGGTTCAAATTCATCTCTCGGTAGTTTTTTTTAATTATTTAAATTAATTTATTTAAATAATTAAATAATCAAAATTGATACAATTTATAATTTTATATGTGTAAATTATATAATATCGGTCTCTCCGAACTAAATGCTTTATTTTAGAATAAAGCAGGCCTATCGTACTCTTTGTCCACTATGGTTGGTGGAATTTCCCAGAGCACGGCCTTTTAAAATAATTAAAGGCGTTTCGTCCTCGATCTCCAGCTTGAACTCCTCAGTAAGGAACTGAAGATCTTACCTTAGACGCTTATCGCAAGATGAACCGCGACGCCAGCTAGATGTTCTGCGGCTATATATGTAGAAAAGAGACGACGATCTCTCCAACGAGTGTAGAGAGATAGTCGTCTCCATCTGGTGGTGGAAAAACCACCAGCCAGAGTGCGACGTATTAGACCAAGTCGCAAGTTATTTGAAATAAAATGAATTTATCGTTCGGTGATATGTATATGTGTAAATTATATAATATCGGTCTCTCCGAACAAAGGACGAAACGCCTTTAATTATTTTAAAAGGCCGTGCTCTGGGAAATTCCACCAACCATAGTGGACAAAGAGTACGATAGGCCTGCTTTATTCTAAAATAAAGCATTTAGTTCGGAGAGACCGATATTATATAATTTACACATATACATATCACCGAACGATAAATTCATTTTATTTCAAATTTATAATTTTATTGAAATTTTTATGTTTTTTGCTACTTTTGCCAAAAATATGGAGTCAGTACGATAAGAAATAGTAAAGTTAAAAATTTATAAGGTTTATAAAAATATATAATGTATATAGTTAAATTTTACATTATATTTAAAATATATAGAAATGGATTATTAAGTAAAAGGAGATAATTACATAATTAATTCAAAATAAATAAATTCTATCAAGCAAAGGCAAGAAAGTATAAATGATTGTTATAAATAATATTATTATAATTGTTAATAATTTAATAAATATAAAATAGAATATAAGAAAAGACGTTTTAATAAATTTAGTGAAAGAACTAAGGCAGATATATACAGAAAGAATAAGGTAGACGACCACAGGAAAAATATAAGAATAAGAAAAATATAAAAATAAGGAAGGAGAAAGGGAAACCAAGTTACAAGGATCCAGGTGGAAAAGTGGAAAAAGTGGAAAGTCGATCCCTTCTACCAAACTCATCGTATATAACGAGATGTATCGCTGCCGAAGGCAGCATTCGCCTAGAGTTCGCAGGCGACCTAACAGGTCGGACCGCGTTTGTCTAATATAATATATTTTAAAATTTAAATGGCTCTAGCGATTTACTCATTTCACCTTACCAAATACCACATAACCGTATCATAAAAGGAAGCTAGTTTTGGGTGATATGAAATCATTTGTTTGATTTAATGTTTTCGCAAAGCTCTTCCACTTTCCATAATCAAAGAAGCAACTTGAATGATATGGAATTATTGGATTAACTTCAATTCTTCCCAAGTTATCTTGCATTCCTAAAAACGCTTAATACAAAGTAAAGTTGGATAATCTGGAATTATTTGATTAATTCCATGTTTTCCCAAAACTTTGTAATCATTAATTCATTATCCTAATTTATCAAATTTATTTAATTTGGAGGTTAAACTGGGATGAGAAAGAATTATTTGTTTAATTCTTTAGCTAACCCAGATTCTTCCACCTAATATATTCATTTCGGGTTAGGCACAAATAAATGTATTTTTGTGTTTCGAGTTTATATTAGGCCCGTTACAACTTATAAAATCATTTGGGGCAGTTCGTGAAATTATAAAAGAATTTATATCACGGATGGCCATTTCTAACCATGTAATTGGGTTAACATTACCAACACGAGAAGGAGCCACTATTTTAATTAACAATCGTTTATGGTTAATTTTGTATTTACTTGTGTATTTGTGATTTTCCTCATATATAATAAAACGCTCACCGGAACCACGAATTTCATTGTCGATATCATCGGAATCAGAAGACTCGTTGTCTAATAAATGATATACTGCATACAATATATTGCATTTTCTTTTAATCACATTATTCTGATTTTTTAAAATACGTACGAATTTACTATTTTACGAAAAATTAACTGTGCCGTCTCCATCATTCTTGATGCGTAATAAGGGTTTATGAATGATCTAAGCGGAAGTCTCATTGTAACTAAAACGAGAACGCTGCCCCTTTTATTGAAAAAACTTATCTAAAAAAATGACCCTCGAACTTAACTATTATGTCTCCATCTCAGGATGTTTTGATTAATTTTTTTGCAAGCTGATTATTTCGATTCTTGAAAGGAAATATAACTACGCTTTTTAAAGTATGGTGTGATCATATTTATTCAAACAACGTTTGTAAAGTTTAGTACGTAACTAAAATAAATATTGATTTCACACCGTTATGATATTCGTTTCTCTTTTTATTAGAAAGTTCTCTGAATTGATAGTTCATTTGGAAAAATAAATTTTTTCTACATCCTGTTGTTCTGATCTTTATTCGAATAGGTGTAGATCACTTTCATTTTTTACAAGTATCGTATCAGTGATGATTAAAACCATAATTTATGCAGTATATTTTTAAGAGGGTTACTTTTCAGTCACATATTTACTTGTACTCAGCTGTCGGTATGATCATCTTATAAACTGATGTAAGATCAGTTTTATTTTTTATAGGTATATATTGTTTTATTCTCTATATCATGTCGGTAATAATCAAAAGGATATTTTAGATAAAATATTTAAGAGGTTCAACTTTTCGGTCACCAATTTTCATCCGCTCAGTTCTTGCTCTACCTCGGATACAACCATGTCGTGGTCTTCGGCCAGTAAAAAATTCGATTATTTGAATAAACGGATCAAAAACGCGATTAATTAATAAAAATAATTTATTAATTAGAATTAGTACAAATAAAATAACTGAATTAAATAATATATTAGAAAAATTAGAATCGCAAAAAACTACACTATAATGCTATTTAGATACTGTTAGTTTTAAACAAAGTTTTAAAAAAAAGAAGTAACTTGAATTTGACAAATATCCAGTGCAAGGTACATCGTGTGTGTTGTGCAATAAGATTTTAAAAAGAGTCACACGAAGCAGTAGATGGGAAAGCTGCATAAAGTGTGAAAAGTTTAGATGTTGCGAATGTGTTCGTCAAGAATGCAAGTGCATAAGAGATCAGACTTCACCTGAATCTCCATCACCTTCCGAGCAACGTGAACAAATAGTAACACATCAGATACCTACATCATCATCAAATAGTGTCCCACTCTCTGTGCCTGCATTTACGATCAGCGTTGAAGAAATGATGGAGACCCTCTTCAACATAAAGCAAGAGCCTGCTGATGTCGGAGAGTGGGAAACCGAGGAAATTTAAAAGACGAAAAAAACCGCAACAGTACTTGTAGTTATAGTGTAGTATAGTGTATTCTTGTATTCGCAATTTTAATGTGAAAATATTATAAGTATCAAGTTTTTTCTGATCGTCGTAAAAGAGTAAATAATTTTTAATCACATATGACGTTCTGCTTCTAAAATAAGATTACAAAAATTCAGTGAATTACAACTTCCTTATCATTGACAATTTATAACTTTTAAACTAACAAAGATAGAGAAAATCGATTCGTAAAATAAAAATCAACCTTTCTTCAAAATTAACAAAAAAGAAAGATTGAAATTCGGTTATGAAGATCAGGTTACAGTAGCTCGAGTCGACTCATATAAACTCGTTAACTTATCTTCTTTTTAGAAGGAATTCGACATCTACAATTTTTACAATTTCTAGATTAAACTAATTTTTGAATTTTGACACTACCATTGTATTGTGCACTAAGTAAATAATATACATAATATACATGTCTTTGACGTTATTTTACAATGTAGTAAAATTGAAACGTATACATCGTTTTTGCGAAGTGCCTGAAGAGGTCCGCAAACCAGTGGACGAAACGGTGCACGATATTTTAAATTGGGAAAAAAAATTTTTTATTCCTTGTTTAACTTGGATTGACCCTCAAAGATCGACATTTCCTTCTTTTCTTAACCTACAATGGAGGGTGTACATAGTTACTAAATAATATACAGTTAAAAAATCACCTCGATACGATAATTAGAACTCTTTTTATAAATTTTACGGTCTGTACAAGCCAGAACATATAAATATTCTTAATAATCAAGCTATGGTCTGCTACAATTCGTAGCCTCTACGCAAAGCTGAATGAGTATAAATAATTTAATTCTGGAGACTAAGTAAGTTAAATTAAAATATTAATGTGGAAATAAAAATTGTTATTAAGGTAACTTTAAATATAAAGATAAAGAAAATGTACGATAAAATTATATATGTAATGAATGTTTCGACCACAATTGCCAGTTGGTCTCATCAGTAAGGACTAGCAATCTACCTTAGACATAAAAATTGAAATTATATCGAAATAGACCAAGAACAATACTATTTAATGGGGTATATATATACATTTAGATGACTTTATCACTTACATGTACTGAAAAGCGAGAAAAACCCTCTAGTGGATAAAGTTGAAAACCATCAATATTGTCTTAGGTAGGCGCAAAATCGACCACACACGCCGAAATATGATTTTAAAGAGTAATACGCTCGTGAAATTTTATGTTATGTTAAATTTAACGATCTGTACGAGCCAGAATATATAAATATTCTTAATCATCAGTCTATCGTTTACTACAATTAAATTTAAGTGATGAAGTCTTCTAAAAGTATATATACCTCATTTAATAGTATTGTTCTTGGTCTATTTCGATATAATTTTAATTTTCAATGTCTAAGGTAGATTGCCAGACCTTACTGTTGAGACCAAGTGGCAATTGTGGTCGAAACATTTATTGCATATATAATTTTATCATACATTTTCTTTATATTATAAGTTACCTTAATAATAATTTTTATTTCCTCATTAATATTAATTTAACTTACTTAGTCTCTAGAATTAAATTATTTATACTCATTCAGCTTTGCGTAGAGGCTACGAATTGTAGCACTCCATAGTCTGATGTTTAAGAATATTTATACATTCTGGCTCGTGCAGACCGTTAAATTTAATATAACATAAAATTTCACGAGCGTATTACTCTTTAAAATCATATTTAGGCGCGTGTGGTCGATTTTGCGCCTACCCAAGACAATATTGTTTTTTTTCAACTTTATCTACTACGAATTGTAGCACACCATAGTCTATTTATACATTCTGGCTCGTACAGACCGTTAAATTTAATATAACATAAAATTTCACGAGCATTTTATTCTTTAGAACTCTTTTTATTAATAACATTTTATAACTATTAAATTAACAAAAATAGACAAGTATTTTTTTGAACTGCATAATATTCAGAAAAAATCAATTTTATTCGTAAAATAAATATGAACTTTTATTGAAAACTGACAAAAAAATTGATATACGGTAATGAAGATCGGTTATTTTTTCGACAAATTGCGTCATCAAGGTCAAGTGAAATGTTACTTGTTTGTTTGTATAAATAAACATTAAGATAACATTACTTTTTTTTAAAGTCTTTTAATTATATTTTTTTTTAAAATTAAGATGGATTCGGGGGTGAGGGGAGTACTGTAAGCAGGTATAGAGGGGTATATCAAATGGCATCATCAAGGTCACACATTAGCTTACTTGTTTGTTTACATAAACAAACAATTAAGATAACATTTCTTTTTTCAAGGTCATTTAATTATTTGTTAAGAAGGGTATTGAGTGACCATGAAAAAAGGAATGTTATCTTATGAATGTTATCTTAATTGTTTGTTTATATAATCAAACAAGTAATCTAACGTGTGACCTTGATGACGTCATTTGTTATGACTCCCTATACCTGCTCACATAGTACTGATAATGCATAGACTGTCGAGGAATCCGAGCCTCTTCCGGCGATTGCTGAGTTCGCGTCTAGATCCTACCGTGGGACCAGAGTTTCGAAGGTGTTCGTCGCGATTTTTGCACGTGCGACGTTACCAGTCCGTGTGCACATTCGGTAGAGTAAAAACGTTTATTTACAAGCAATTAAATCGAGTTCAAATTTACACGCGATCAGTCTCCTTATACCTGTAGCCACTATCCTACCACTCGTTATTTCAAATCTTTGTTTTTATAAGAAAAAGAGGAAAAAATGTAAGGATCCGCAGGGGTTCCCGCGCCTATTCGAATATTCTTTAAAAGCTCGTCCACGCTGATCAGGTGACTCCCTGCCCATCACCAAGAATGTCGATCGAGGACACACCAGTCCTTCCAAAAAAAAAAATCATTTTTTATAACTCATTTATTTTAAACAGATTGACTGAAATTAAAATAACATAGACATATAATCAAATCATTTATTATAAAATTACAATAACTATACATTTTTTCTTTACCTTGGCCTGTCCGGTCCTAGATCGCTGGATCCTCATTACATTTTATTAACCAAAGTCTACAAATGCACACGCATTCAGGCTTTTAATTAATATATTTTATTTCTTTTATTTATACTTTTATTCATTATTCAGTATATTTTCAGATAAGATCTAGATTATTTATTTTTACTTTTTTATACAAGCACTGGTGGGTTAAAATTCAGAAACAAAACTATATTATATTATTCTGAAATTTAATCATCATTTACGGTTAGCGTGTAAGGTAGATCGATTATTGGATACTTTGGCTGAAACTTGATATCATTCATGAAAAATTCTCTCGACAATTTGATTGATTTTATTCCAGGATACGTGAACCTGCGCGAGGATAATTGTCCTCATGGAAAATCACTTATATGGCACGACATTCGAAATCAAATTGCCGGAATCAAAATATTTTAATTACATCATACCAAAATAACACCAAAAATACATAATAAATAATAGATTTCATCAATAATATATATAATTAACATATATCTCATGCAACATTTAAACATTCATTTAAATACTCGAGAAAAATCCAACGATAAGTCGCAATATCAATTTCACATATAATATAATGAGTGCGAGAGAGAACGTCGTATATATATATATATATATATATATATATATATATGGGTGGTTCTCTGTGACATCGAAGATGAAAAAAATAAATATTGCTATTACTGTGGGAATATGTTTTAGAGGTATCCAGTAGTTCTCCTGAATTTTTTCAGATTTTTTCTGGGCCATTATTTTAAGTTACAGAGAGTCAAAGTTGACATTTTAGCACTTTTTTGCATTATATGCCCATTTTCATGAATTTTTAGCTCCCAGGGGATGCATTTTTCACTAAAAACATAAGTATGACTTTTTTTGTAAAATTTTCCGAACTTTTCATTAAAAATACTTTTAAAGACATAAATGTATACTGTCACACTCTTGTAAGCCATTTAAACCTTAAATAGTGAAAATCAGCAATTCTGCTCCGGACTCTGGTAACCTAATACTGTCTAAAAGATGTCTTTTTATAGTCAGAAACTGCCTAGAAATTTCCAGAGTGGGTCTAAATCATTAAGATCACTTATGGTCAAAATATCCGGGAAAAGTGCCCGAAATATTAATAGAAATGTATATTTATTGACTTATTATTTATTTATTTTTTCATCTTCGATGTCACAGAGAACCACCCATATATATATATATATATATATATATATATGGGTGGTTCTCTGTGACATCGAAGATGAAAAAAATAAATATTGCTATTACTGTGGGAATATGTTTTAGAGGTATCCAGTAGTTCTCCTGAATTTTTTCAGATTTTTTCTGGGCCATTATTTTAAGTTACAGAGAGTCAAAGTTGACATTTTAGCACTTTTTTGCATTATATGCCCATTTTCATGAATTTTTAGCTCCCAGGGGATGCATTTTTCACTAAAAACATAAGTATGACTTTTTTTGTAAAATTTTCCGAACTTTTCATTAAAAATACTTTTAAAGACATAAATGTATACTGTCACACTCTTGTAAGCCATTTAAACCTTAAATAGTGAAAATCAGCAATTCTGCTCCGGACTCTGGTAACCTAATACTGTCTAAAAGATGTCTTTTTATAGTCAGAAACTGCCTAGAAATTTCCAGAGTGGGTCTAAATCATTAAGATCACTTATGGTCAAAATATCCGGGAAAAGTGCCCGAAATATTAATAGAAATGTATATTTGTTGACTTATTATTTATTTATTTTTTTCATCTTCGATGTCACAGAGAACCACCCATATATATATATATATATATATATATATATAATATATATATATGCTTATATATTTAATATACATCGATACTCTCTCTCGGCTTTATCATGCTCCCCACTCTGATAGCGGCGCGAGCATGTTGCGCGTAATCATTATTCGGGATAGAGCGATCGCGTACGTTACTCCGCTCCCCTCCCCCCTACCCTCGTGTCGATAATACCCGGTGTACGTCGTCACCGCGGTTACGTTATTTCTTGCGTTCGGGTATACATTACCGGACATTACTGCATTGCCGGTGTCAGGCCCTGTACCATCTGCAAGACTTGCAGGATGGTGGTGCTTTCCTCCGGTGCAGGAGCCGGCCCCGGTCGTTTCTCATCTACACGGCGATCCCGAGTTTCTCGACGCTTATTCCCGCGTTCTTCTGGCCCAACCACTGGGGCTGGGAAGGCCAAACCCGATCTGCCTCCCCCCATCTTGAGCGTCGAGAGCGCCGCTCCACCGATCCAGCAGTTCTCCTGAATTTTTTCAGATTTTTTCTGGGCCACTATTTAAGTTACAGAGAGTCAAAGTTGACATTTTAGCACTTTTTTGGCATTATATGCCCATTTTCATGAATTTTTAGCTCCCAGGGGATGCATTTTCACTAAAAACATAAGTATGACTTTTTTTGTAAAATTTTCCGAACTTTTCATTAAAAATACTTTTAAAGACATAAATGTATGCTGTCACACTCTTGTAAGCCATTTAAACCTTAAATAGTGAAAATCAGCAATTCTGCTCCGGACTCTGGTAACCTAATACTGTCTAAAAGATGTCTTTTTATAGTCAGAAACTGCCTAGAAATTTCCAGAGTGGGTCTAAATCATTAAGATCACTTATGGTCAAAATATCCGGGAAAAGTGCCCGAAATATTAATAGAAATGTATATTTATTGACTTATTATTTATTTATTTTTTTCATCTTCGATGTCACAGAGAACCACCCATATATATATATATATATGGGTGGTTCTCTGTGACATCGAAGATGAAAAAAATAAATATTGCTATAACTGTGGGAATATGTTTTAGAGGTATCCAGCAGTTCTCCTGAATTTTTTCAGATTTTTTCTGGGCCACTATTTTAAGTTACAGAGAGTCAAAGTTGACATTTTAGCACTTTTTTGCATTATATGCCCATTTTCATGAATTTTTAGCTCCCAGGGGATGCATTTTTCACTAAAAACATAAGTATGACTTTTTTTGTAAAATTTTCCGAACTTTTCATTAAAAATACTTTTAAAGACATAAATGTATGCTGTCACACTCTTGTAAGCCATTTAAACCTTAAATAGTGAAAATCAGCAATTCTGCTCCGGACTCTGGTAACCTAATACTGTCTAAAAGATGTCTTTTTATAGTCAGAAATAGTCTAAAAATTTCCAGAGTGGGTCTAAATCATTAAGATCACTTATGGTCAAAATATCCGGGAAAAGTGCCCGAAATATTAATAGAAATGTATATTTGTTGCCTTATAACGATGAATCTATTAGCATGATCATTGCAAAAAAATTTGTGCACTTACCTTGGAGTGGTAGAAAAGTATCTTCACTTGTTTCAGTATCCATCTAATCCCCTGTAAGCTGCTAAAAATACAAATATTATTACAAATGTAAAAAATTAATTTTTAAACATTTATAATGCTGAATTTTTAGTTTTACATCCCTTACAAGAATTATAATACTAATCTGAAGGATTACTATAAATATATAAACATCATTATTACAATAACTGAATATACGTATTTAATACAAAAGATATATAAATAAATCGGATATATAATTATAATGAATAATATGATAACGTGACAGTGACAAGTTTGTGAAATCTAAACAATGTATTCCTGAATAATAATAATAATAATGTTGATACTTTTATAGTAATCCTTCAGATTAGTATTATAATTCTTGTAAGGGATGTAAAACTAAAAATCCAGCATTATAAATGTTTAAAAAATAATTTTTTATAATTTTATAATAATATTTGTATTTTTAGCAGCTTACAGGGGATTAGATGGATACTGAAACAAGTGGAGATACTTTTCTACCATTCCAAGGTAAGTGCATAAATTTTTTTGCAATGATCATGCTACTAATTTCATCGTTATAAGGCAACAAATATACATTTCTATTAATATTTCGGGCACTTTTCCCGGATATTTTGACCATAAGTGATCTTAATGATTTAGACCCACTATGGAAATTTTTGGGTAGTTTCTGACTATAAAAAGACATCTTTTAGACAGTATTAGGTTACCAGAGTCCGGAGCAGAATTGCTGATTTTCACTATTTAAGGTTTAAATGGCTTACAAGAGTGTGACAGCATACATTTATGTCTTTAAAAGTATTTTTAATGAAAAGTTCGGAAAATTTTACAAAAAAAGTCATACTTATGTTTTTAGTGAAAAATGCATCCCCTGGGAGCTAAAAATTCATGAAAATGGGCATATAATGCAAAAAAGTGCTAAAATGTCAACTTTGACTCTCTGTAACTTAAAATAGTGGCCCAGAAAAAATCTGAAAAAATTCAGGAGAACTACTGGATACCTCTAAAACATATTCCCACAGTTATAGCAATATTTATTTTTTTCATCTTCGATGTCACAGAGAACCACCCATATATATATATATATATTCGATGTCACAGAGAACCACCCATATATATATATATATATGCTTATATATTTAATATACATCGATACTCTCTCTCGGCTTTATCATGCTCCCCACTCTGATAGCGGCGCGAGCATGTTGCGCGTAATCATTATTCGGGATAGAGCGATCGCGTACGTTACTCCGCTCCCCTCCCCCCTACCCTCGTGTCGATAATACCCGGTGTACGTCGTCACCGCGGTTACGTTATTTCTTGCGTTCGGGTATACATTACCGGACATTACTGCATTGCCGGTGTCAGGCCCTGTACCATCTGCAAGACTTGCAGGATGGTGGTGCTTTCCTCCGGTGCAGGAGCCGGCCCCGGTCGTTTCTCATCTACACGGCGATCCCGAGTTTCTCGACGCTTATTCCCGCGTTCTTCTGGCCCAACCACTGGGGCTGGGAAGGCCAAACCCGATCTGCCTCCCCCCATCTTGAGCGTCGAGAGCGCCGCTCCACCTGGGTCTGTTCCAACCCGTCGACAGAGTTGCAGACGGAAGCACGCTCTTTATTTGATAAATAAATCTCGTGCTCCGACGAACAACGTGGGCGATTATCCCCTTTCGGCCGCAATTGTAACAAAATTTGGTCAACGGCCGAGAGCAGTTGAACCTGATGTGATACCGCTGCCAACAATTAAAACAAACCCAGGACGGCGGATCAACAGCCGGATCAGTCGGGATTGGGGTGGGGTCGCTAAAAAGAACCCCACGGAGCTTCATAGGTTCGGTAGTGTGCACCACTACCTCTGCCTCTGCTACCGCGGCGACCTCCTCGACAACCTCTGGTTCAGGAATAATGGCCTCTGCGAAAGGTGCCTCCATCGGTGCGACAACCTCCTCTGGTCCTGGCCAGATTGCGGCGGGTTTCGCCGCCTCACGCACTAAATTGTGCGGACCGAACACCGGAGATGGGGATCGACTACGCAGATGAGCGGATACATAGTCCTCCATCTCCAAATGTCGGCGCGGATTATATCGCCTCCGCTTCCCATTAGGTCCCCGGAGACGCGGATAACTCTCAGCCGTCGGAGTTTCAGGCGTTCGCGAACTCGACTTAGCTTCCACGACCCGAGTTCTGGCGGTCGTTGAACTGCGAGTAGTACGACTGGGTGGTTCCGGCAGGTCCCAGCTTTCCGACGTCTGTGGCCAGGGCTCTATGGCAACAGAAGACATGTGTCTCGTTAGTTCGCGTACTGGAGAAGGCGGTAAAATAACCTCTACATATCTCGGACCTGTTTGATCTAATGCACTGTCTTAAGATGGAGGACCCGATAACTCCATGGTTTCTTCATATGAGGGAGGGGGGGTGCGACACGACATGCCCAATGGTCTTACAAACTCCTCCAACTCGTTTAAAGCAGCCGCACTAGCCCCCATCCCCCATTGACACTCGAAAGTATTGGACGGTGTCGACGGTGATCTAGGGCGTCTACGCTCCTCCGCACGTGGACTCCGCATAGAGAAAAGCGCCTCCGCGCAGAGAAGCTCCACCTCTATATCCTCGTCGGTACCGTACGGACTCGATATTAGGGAAAAAGGATCATGGCTATTCCTACCAGAGGGCGTAACTCGATTATCCTCAATAGTTCCGGATGGCGTCTAGGAATACGGGGAATGGCACCCCTACCCACTCCAACTGCCCACCGCTCATCGGCATTCAGGCTTCGCTCTAGATATAGATATGCTTATATATTTAATATACATCGATACTCTCTCTCGACTTTATCATGCTCCCCACTCTGATAGCGGCGCGAGCATGTTGCGCGTAATCATTATTTGGGAGACAGCGATCGCTCAAAATCGATCGATTGATCAAAATATTAAAAAGTTATTAAAAATATCTTTTTTATTATAAGCGTATATTTAATTATTGTAACTTTTTTATGTGAACTTATAGCAAAAGGAAACAAAATAATATTGTTTATTATATTACAGACCGGAATTGAAGGAAGATGGCGGTTAAAACAGAAACACACGCCGAAATTAAGCTAAGGCTTTAGATAGGAAAAGTGAGTTTCTAAAATAGTTAATACAGGAGAAAACTATAAAAGTGTTAAAGAAGGCATAAGGTTGACCTGGGAGTGTTATCTCAACAAAGTGAACATAATTTAGACAGCAAGGAAAAGAAAAGAAAAGTATTTATAGATAGGTTAGAAACATGGCGTGTATTTCGGAAGAAGAAAGATAGATAGAGATAGAAAGAAATGAAACGAGAGAAACAGATATGGTCAAGAGAAAACTAGGAAGGCGGAAGAAAACAAACGAAGTTGAAATAGAACCAAAACAGATGAAGAATTATTTAAAGAAAGAAAACATGAGTTTTGAAGTTTCAATAGGGCTAGGGGAAGGAGAGTAGAACATTCGCCACCGCCGATATTGAGAGAAGCAAGGTCGAAAAGGCAAGTTATCAACATTACCGACAGAGGCTTAAACGAGAAAACGTTTGAAATGGAAAAAATAACAGAAAGGGAAAATTTAGAAAGAGTCACAAACCAAGATAAAGACGGCATAGAAAAGATAGATTTGCCGAGAAACAGCGGAAACGAAAGAGAAGAAACCAAGGATATAGAGAATAACAAACGGAATGAGGGTATGAAGGCAGCGGCATGCGACAGACGAGGCTCGAGAAATACGAAGGACAACAGAGAGGGCGTGCATACCGGAAGATAGCAAAAATACCGACTACGACGCAACAGGAACGAGGACTAGACAAAAGGGAGACATAACTACGATGAAGGAAGAAGACGACCGCGAGAAAAAGAAGAGTACCGAGGACGATGAAACGATGAGAGCTAAGTTAATTAAGCTATAGTTAAGAATAGAACAGGAGAGTTTAGGGAAATTATTACTGGAAAAAGAGATAAGTTGTGATGCTGGTTTACAATTCTATAAAAAAAATTATTTAAATAAAATTATCCCCTGACCCAGACATCATCGAAAAAAATAATATTAATTTATTCGTCCTTATAACCCGGTGGACTCACCCAGAGGAAGTTCCGTTGAATAAAATAAATAGTTCCGGATGCCTATTAAACCGCGATAACGAATATTAACACTCCTAACAAAAATGTAGATCTATAAAATTATATTACGGGATCTAAGAGTAGATCCCGTGGCCTCACTAACCACGAGAGAGAGAACGTTAATTTTTAAATAAGTTAAATAAATAATTTATCTAGCTAATAACGCGCACTTATTACTTAATATTGTCCCCACTGATACATAAATCAATTAATATATTAGTAAATAAAATAACTCACCGAAAGGTAAAGTAATTAATTAAAAGAAAATAACACTCTGGTAAAATATTAGATATATATATACAGCTGTATTTCTCTGGTAGATTTCCTCCTTAATTAATAATTATCCTCCTTAACTATTCGAGTATAAATCGAAATCCTCCTTAAATAACAGAAAAAAATTCTGAATACTATAATCTGTGAAAATCAATACTGGTAGAATTATATAATAGCACTATAATCTAGGATCAATAAATTCAGAGAACAATACTTCTGTAAGTGATAGATAAGATCAGAATAACACTGCTTGTGCGATCGACAGGATCAGAATACACTCTGCGATCGATAGGATCAGAATGGCGAGGATCCGTTTTCAGAACCACGCCAGACTTCTTCCCCGATTTTCTATATCCCTCAATCTCCTAATATCCCTATCTGTTCTCTCTCTCGTTACCTGTGAGGGATCCGGCCATATTATATTTTCCAACCCTTCCGTATCCGTCACAGGTGTAATAAAGCTACCTATATTTACCCCACTATAGATAAAAATGACAACTAATTTGCAGTTATCATTGTCCCAACTAGTATTTCGACTTTCCGTATTTAAGGTAATTACAGTCATATAACTTAAGAATGTTCAATGGTTACGTCAAAGTTAACAGAATTTAATGAAATTGAAGTATATTATTTGTAAAAGTGTCAGAAATGTCTATGAATTTTTTCAGTATTTTTTTCCGCGCAAATTTTGAAGACATGCGACATAGAAATTGACTTCTTATACATAGGCTTATATGGAGACTCGGAAAAAATGTGATTGACTTTAGAGTGCGATTGATGAAAAATGTACAAAATTTAATAAAACACTAGAAAAATCACAAGTGAATATAAATATAGCGGTATGCAAAATTTGAACCCATGTCACCGGGCAAAAGTTAAAGAAATTAATGAAAACATTAACAAAAAGTCAAGTTCATGGGCCGTGCGGGGAGCTGCGCGTTCTTAGCAACGGTGTGCGCGGGGAGAGGGGAGTCCCTCTCTTCCCCCCACGGCAAGACACCATAGAACATCCTTAAATTGTAGTTGATCTTTGGATGATCGAAGTCTAAATCAAGTGTCATTTCTCCTGCAACTATCCACCCAAAAACGGTGTTCTGCATGACCATCGAAATCAATGCAATTTTAATACGACCTGTTCTTATCAAATCCTAAAACACACTGCCTCCAATGAGCAAATCGATTCGAGTGGGACAATCGAATTTGGGATTGACTAAGTTGATGTTTACCGGTATTCTAAAGCTAGATTTATCTATTGGGGTTGTCGGCAAATCATCTGTAATTTTGTCAACTATTAGGCAGCTTAAAATTGTTGAATATTTACTCGTTTCAGAGCCAATCTTGATTGAGGTTCTATAAGTCGAACTGGATAACGTCATGTTTATACCGCCAATAGAAGTGGGATTTTGAAAACACGCGTAAATAAAATTTTGTGCATACGACTGGTGATAATATTGGCTTGCGAGCCATTATCAAGTAGTGCAATACACTCGTGGGGTTTACCAGAATTATCATAAATGTTGATATTTACCGTCGATAATAATGTATCGTTAATAGCAATTGATGCGGTGCCTGTGATAGTTTTGTTTACTTTCTCTGACTGTAATGGTTCGTTTAAAAATTTATTTCCCTTTTCCTCAACGTGATGAAATAAGCTATTGTGCTTCTTGCTGAAAATTCTGCATCCTCGACTCGAACAATCCTTAACATTATGACCCAATCTTAGTAATAATTACGTTTGTTGAAGTACTCAAATGCGCACGTGTAGTTGAAAATCATTTGCCTGAGAGTTATTCCACCGTAAAAAATGGAAATTATTCAATTTTTTTTTTAAATTGCTATTTTTAAAGCCATTTTTCTCAAAATCTGTTGATTTTTTGGAAAAAATATTACTAGATAGAGATAGGACACCCGGAAATATTGATTATCAAAAAAGGAACCCACGCCAGAATTGATTTTGATCTAACACCGCTCAAAAGATCACATTTTTCGAGAGCTTTCGAATGGCGGTGGTTAGATTATTGGCCAAGACCGCTGATGAAAGTTATGCCTTAAAATATATGAAAATTAATGATTTTATGAGGTTTATGATAATCAAATTTTTTTTATTTTTCCGGGTGTCCTATCTCTTTAAGATTTTAAACTTAAGAATTATAACCTGAGTAGATTAGTTCTAAAGATTATTTTAAATAAAAGTTGTTTGTAATGTTTTTTCAAAAAAATCAATAGATTTTGAGATAAATGGCTTTAAAAATAGCAATTTTTTAAAAAATTGAATAATTTCCATTTTTATGGTGAAAACTGTCTCTGTAACTCTGTCACATTATTTTTAACATCTAAAAATTTTTTTCTATTTTCTGGAAGATATTTACAGCCTGTTCTCAAAATTTGGTGCGTTTTAAAATTTTCATCATAACACCTGTCGTGAAATAGCCCATATAATAAATATGGATGATTTCACGTCAACTGATCAGGTCAAATAATGAAAAACATTAAAAAAAGTTGGAAACTATTAAAAACTATATTATAAGAGCAGAGCTACAGCAATTCAAAGCAAATGATTTTTTGAAGAAATTGGTGATTTTACCATATTTATACTTTTTTATCTCAAAAACTTTCAACTTATTGTGATACATTTTAAATACAAGAAAATTTGTAAATTGCATGTAAAATATGCTCATATTTTTTAAAATAACAATGTTAAAAGTCTGATATTGGCCAAGGTAACATATGTCTTCGAAAACTCAATAATAAATAAAAAGTTTGTGTCATGTAAACTTTAATTAAACTATAAAATTAGTTAGAATTATATACTGAGGGCTTAAGGAAGCCAAGTTTTGTAAAATAAATATAGTTTTTCTTACCAAAATGTTTTAAACTGTCTTACTAAAATTTTCCAATTCTTAAATGACGTTAACAATAGATATTATCTAAATCTGTTGACTACGAACTTAAACTATTTGCTCGTATCATGTCTATATGACAATTTACACTCTTCTGCTACCTTTAAAGGTAACTAATAAGTGCTTTGTAACTATAAACTAAGATTCAAGTGAGCGTAGAGACTTCAAACTGCTTTAATATAATTTATTAAGAAATTATTTAATTGTTTATGACTATTAAAATGACCATAACTTGCGTTAGAGACTGAGTCCATTAATCTAACCAGCATTGCTTTTAAGCTGTTGAAAAATACTTCTTTTGAGACTGATTAGATCAAAATCAATTTTGCCGAAACAAAGTTATGGGTTTTCGAGGACATATATCTAAAATTTGTAGTACTGCAAAAAAACTTAGTTATTGATACTATAATAAAAAACATTGTTTCATGAACTAAAAATAGTTAGAATTACTATTAATTTATAATAATGTAAAACATATAAAATTAAAACAGTTTTAAAAATTAATTTCATTTAGTGATGAAATAATAATTCACAAACTTTTAACATTTTTTATCTAATTATGGTATTGTAACATAATGTACAGTTTTACAACCGGCAAAAAAACCAGTAATTTATTATACCTAGTCAAAAGTGTGATGACGAATGTCTTCTCTTTCTCTCTAGTCTCTCTGTGTATATCTTTGTCTCTCTTCCTCGCTAATTAATGATTTTTTTCTCAGATGTCGATAGTGTTTGTATATATATATATTAAAATATAAACATAACTTTGTCATGTTTAAAACATCTATATATTCGAGTATTAACAATGCTTTCGCAATTAATATCACGAAAACGATGTCAGTAACCGAAATCACGATAATGCTGAAACAGCATTATTGCAAAATTCTAATGTAACACTTAATATATGCCCATCGCTAATTGGTCAAATAATCAGATCTCTACCAAAAAAGTGTTACAGGTAAAATTTATTTAAATGCACACAACAACGGCACTCCTCAGATTCGACTTTTGCATCGTGCTGACTTCGGGCCTAGAGAACCCGACAGTGACGCAAGTGTGCAAACATTGCTGAAGTGTTTGTGTGCGGAAACGCAATTTTAAAGTGAAATTAGACATTTGTATTTGGGCGTAGAAACCCCAAAACACAAGAAGCGCTAAATCTTGTAGAATAACGAAGTGTATCCACAGAAACACCAGCAACGATCTCCGTCGAGTCACCCCGACAATAGTGGATCGAGAATCTACAGGGACCCGCTGTAGGAATCACCAACGTGACCAAATTCTGGACGAGGCTCCCGCCCAAAAAGGATGCCCGCTCTTATCAAAACCAGCGACCTTCGGTTTGGAAAAATAGTAAGAGTTTAATATAGAAAAAACCTTCTCGACACGAGAAAGTCGTGTAAACATTAAATACATTATAAATTCTAAGTTAAAGTATAGAATAAAATAAACTTGTATGAAATAAGAAATTTTAAATAAAATAATAAAGAAAAAAAATAAAGAAAAATTAATAAATTTATACAAAATTTATTTCAACCTACAACATAAAAAGTAACGACTAAATATAACGCTAAGAGTAACGTAAGGTAGGTAAAAGTTAACAGAAAGACTCAGGAGCTGTACACGGGTTTTCCGCAAAATCAAAAATATATTGTTTTGCAAACACACCTGCTGTCACCCACTTTAAGAGTCGGGTCATAACACCATTAAATTTGGCACTTGTTTTTATAACTATAAACCAGGTATAAAAAATAGTTATAAAAATTCCTTAAAATTTAATTTTTAAAGTTCAAAAATTAAAAATATGTATTTCAAGTATAATTATTTACTTAAATAATTTGTTAAATTTTTTTCTTATTTAAACAATATTTTAAATAGGTAGAAACTACAGCTATAGGTAGAAAATTAAGTTGTCAACTTTTTAATAATCGCTTAACCCAATAACAAGTTTAGCTCGACAAAGAGGTTTATGGATGATTGGGTTATTGGGCTGTACAAAAGCATGTTGAAATTATGTTGTGTACTCGTGAAACAAATTGTGGAATAAAAATTTTTTTTTGCTAAAAAACGATCGGAAACACATTTTTCACTATAAAATGTAATTAGAAACGTTGTAAATATTATAGCTGTTATGAGACTCTTGATCACAAGGGGATAGAGATATCATGGTGAATAAAATCCAAACCACAAATATGTAAGAAATTTATAGAATTTATTTCTTCGACCGCCGGGACGGAGAAAATCGAAAGAGTAGCACGGACTATTTGCGGCCCGGCCGAAGGATTCGGATAACTCTGACGCGAGGTCTCCGCGCTTCGTACCTCGATCGCCTAAATTTCGCTAATCCTCTCCCTTCCCTATCGTGAGGCAACTATAGCACTCGAAGATTCGCATACATAAATACATAGACATAAATATATAATACACAAATATACAATACACGGCGTACGTTACAACGTATTTTATGCATTTTTTAATGGATTGTATTAACAAACATGATTTTTTGGGGTAAAATTCCGATTAAGATATTTACCTATGTATACAATAACTAAATTCCTCTATACGTATTTCAAAACAAGTTCATCGGGTGGGGTTCGATTTTTCGAATGCTCATTCTAAATGTATGCGATATTTCGAATTTTAAAAATTAGAATAGTTGTTTTGTTATTTCGAACCAAGAAAATAGAATGATCATTTATTTCGGAAGTAATAAAATCGTCAATTATTTTGTATTAGGCGCAATATTTTGAATCCCAAATAGTAGATAAATAATTTTCAACATTATTGCCTGTAATCAAGGTATTAAATAGACAAATATTATAGAAAGTTTTTTGTTTATATTTTAAAGTTTGAATTTTCGGGAAAAATATATAAAAACTGAATAATGTATTATTTTCGAAATCTTATGATCTTTCTAATTGTGTTGGTTCTAAATAATGAAAATGCGTTTCTAATTTTTGAACGTCGAAACAATGCACACATTTTGAAAGAGCCTTCGAAAAATCGGACCCTACCCAGTTCATCAGTGTAGTACTTATCGTCGAAAGAGATGGACGTAGACCAAAATATAAAAAAGTGTAAAGGGTCTACTATTATAAATATAGTATAAATTATCCCACTACATACTCCTTTTTCAAAGTAAGTTCATTCATTTAAAGTAGTTATAAAAGAAAGATAACATAATAAACGTTTAACAATAATATGATAATTTTTATTTACAGATGAATGTATAGATATGGAAAATGAGGTGTTATTTGATTTGTTCAGGGCTATAGAAAATCATCGAAGCACAAGAAATAAAATTGTATTGTTTAAAAGAATTAGATTTGTGTAAAGAATATTATATACATATGTACAAAAATTAAACCATGTACATTTCGTGAACTAGACATAACCTATTTTGTAACAAAATAAAGTAAAAAATAAAATGTTGACTATCTTTTTATTACATACAACCCTATCTTAAAGTCTAACTTATTATAAATTATAGTATATCTAAAAATAATGATATAATTGTAGTATTATGTATAATTCCCACTTAGTAATAGTAGACCCTCTACACTTTGGTCCACGTCCATTTCTTTTGACGACAAACACTACATAGGTAAGTATCTTATTCGGAATTCTACTCCAAAAAAATCATATTTTTCAATCCAGTCCATTAAAAAATGCATAAAATACGTTTTTAATTACTTTTTATAGTGGAAAAACGTGTTTTCAGTCGTTTTTTAGCAAAAAAAAATTTTTATTCCATAATTTGTTTCACGATTACACAAAATAATTTCAACTTTCTTTTGTACAGCCCAATAACCCATCCATCCATAAACCTCTTTGTCGAACTAAACTTGCTTTTGGGTTAAACGATTATTAAAAAATTGACAACTTCACCAAATCATGATTCACGGCCGGAGTCCATTATTATCAGAGGCCCGGCCCTGAATAACGATTTGAAGTTGTCAATTCTTTAATAATCCTTTAGCCCAAAAGGTTAGTTGAGGACCACTGCGTCCGTTTAGTTTTAAATGGTGGAATAAAAATAATTTTTTTTTAAAGATCGGAAACACATTTTTTTACTAAAAAAGTAATTAGAAACTTATTTGATGTATTTTTTGATTGATTGAGTTAAAAAAACATGGTTTTTTGGGGGGTTTAATTCCAAATAAATATCATAGGGGAAAGTATTTGTGGAAATGTAGTATCTATATTTATCATTAAATCCGGCAATAATTGTACTACATTATATTAATTAGTATTAATAAAACATGTCTATTAAACAAAATTTAAACATAGTATATTTAACAATATTGTATAGTGGAATAATGATAGTGCAATAATATATTGTAAGAGTAACAAAATTTTAATTGTAAATATTTTTTAAAAATTATGGTGTTATATATTAAATATTTCTTACTAGTAAATTTACCTAAGCGAATTATAGTAAAAAATACAGTCGAATATCAATAAATCAACTGGATCCATTGTACTAATCAGATTGGTTGATTTAAGTATGCGTTTATAAGTAATTTAGCCATAGTATAGTGAAATTAATAAAATAATCAGGTTGTTTTACTTATATTGTACTTTACTATATTTTTTTGTAAATATTGCTGTGCAGTTTTTTCTCGGTGCAATAATAGATCACTATCAATTATCCATCAATAAAATATATCTTTATAAAAACTTATCATCACACGATATAACGAATCTTTTCAATGAAATACAACGAAAACGTATAAATATCCTTAAAAGTATAATAATAATAATATAAAAATCGTAAAATTGTGTGAATATAATATCTAAATATATAGTTAAACTCCTTATTCCCCCGAAAGTTAACATATACACATATAACTAAATCCGTTTCGGTATTATTACGATATTACACTCTCACATTTTATGATGAACTGTATACAAAGTCAATGAATATATGTATATATGTGTGTATGTGTGTGTGTGTGTGTTTGTGTGTGTGTGTGTATAGTTCAGGAACATGTAAACTGCAATGCGCGAATATACATATATTCAAGTTTTATTGAAACTAAAATTAAACTGGTGTACAAACGGCTTCGCTAATTAATTATAAAAGTTATCAACATTTCCTTTGAAAATTATTTCCCAGGTAATAATACACGTAGATATGTCTATATATACACATTGCCAGTTTCACCGGATTATATTTAAACGATCGAGTACAAGTGCATTTAGAAATTTGTTTACAAAGTGAATGTAACATTTAACATTCGACCGAAGATAAGGTGGTATAATTTATGAATTTTATAATTAGCAGTTGCCTCGACGGGTGCAGAGAACGTCTCAAGTTGCTTATCCAAAAGGGAGAACGATCCGTTTCCAGGATTTTTTAAATCCCGAGATAATCGTACCCTGTAGGGATTAAACTTAAGAAAAACTTAAGAATGAAAAATAAATGTGCTACGGTCATTATATATATATATACACCTTTTACGTTACTTCGATTGTTTTGACATAGAAGAATTTATGTATTGATGGAAATTAATTAATAAGTAAATATATAATATTTGTTTTTTCACCATCCGTTGCAGTTGATCTACAAAATTAAAAGAATTATTTTTCAATTTCTTGAAGGTCAGATAGTTAATAAGAGGTGTGTATTGTTTTTATATGTGTCTATACGCGGAGAGAAAAATTTTACATTCAATCAATATTTATAAACAATATTATAATTAACGCGATCAGCGCTTGCTATTTTACATAAATAAAACCAATCTTGAATCTAAAAGACTTGCTAATTAAAGTACTCGATGTACCAAACAGTATGGTACTCGTAAAATTTACTGCGATTTTCGTAAAATTACAGTACGGTACGGTACGGTACGGTATGGCCTTCACATCTGTACAACATACGTATAGATAGTTTAAGCTATATGAGAATGTGTGGCATTATGATTTAAATAATTATATTTAATAACAAATATATATAAATCAAAATAAACATTCAAACCAAATATCCTAATTAAATGATCAATATAAGAATCTGGAAAAGTTTCAGCATATCGTTTAACATGCCTGAAAACCTGACATTCAGATTAAAAAAAAATAATTACTTTGTTCATAACAAATATATAAAAATTGCTCTATTTAACTCTTCATCCACTACATATACGTTTTTTAGTATTAAAATAATTCTCACATTCATAAAAAGTAAAATAAAATAATTTAAAAAATCGAAGTATATATAAAGAAAAGGTTATAACCGTTTTTGAAAATGACACTCGGTCACAACGACACGTCCGTCATCGTTTCAGGTAAATGCTTCGCGTGAGGTAATTGCGTTGCTGCGGGATCCTGATTTATTTCGGGTTCGCGGTGGCGGCGGCGCATCGGTCCGTATTATACCGTATAAATCAACCCGTTGTACACCAAGTGCCGCGTTATTAAATCTCTTTACTCACTCTTTTTCCTTTCGAGTCTCGAGAATTTGAGGTTACCCGAAGAAATAACATCGCCACGACGAACGCAAAAAAATATAAACGAGACGGAAACAAGATCTAGTTATCTGTCTATGCTAAATTATCACGAGTTTATATGTTTATTTGGCATTGTTAGCTACTTCGAAATTATATATTCCTTGGTATTCTGCCAAATTAGCTTCGTCGTTAACGATTCAAATAAACTTTTTAAGTGTCCTCTCCAGATAAACTTTTGAATTAACTTTTTTATATTATTCTGTAGACGCGGTGATTAAATATTATTCCATTATCGTTCGATGCAACGTTATTTTTAATATTCTTCAGTTTTTTACTCTCGTAACATCGTAATTTTGATAAGATTCAATTTGTTTCATTCTCCGACAAATTGTTTTTTAGTTTTCATCTTCCCGATCGGAAGCTTTAGTGACGCAATGGTGATAAAAAAATTAATTTTTTTGGAAATTTTTAACAGAATGTATACACGTATCAACAATCATAGTTTTAGGTGCCAAATGCTCCATGTTTTTCATCAATTTTTGGATTTATTAGAAATTTTTTACGATTTTTCTTTCCAGTAATTGTTTAAATTTAAGTCAGGCTTTTCTTAACTTTTATAAACAGATAAAAAATAGTTTAATCAAAAAATAAAATTTAGATAAAACATTGTTACCGAACATTAATTTTGATACATTTTTCTGCATAACTTTGGTTTAAATGATTTTATCTTGTTAAAAATTTCCAAAAAACTTTATATTTTTATTACATATGTACCACAAAAGTTTTAGCACATTAAGTCGAAAAACAAAATTAATTTTTCTTTATATCTTTTTTAAAATTACCCTACCTTAAAATATATTTCAGTAGCGTCAATTGGATTTGTTATTTTAAAGTATACTTTTTCATTTTACCCCACCCACAAAAATCAAGTCTTTTCTCAGTCTTTTCATGAAAAAATACATATAATAATGATTAATAATTATGTCTTATGTATTTTTTTATCAATTGGCTCAGAAAAAACTTGATTGTTTGGGGTGGGATAAAATAAAAAAGTACCCATTTTAATTATAATTCGTTACATTTCCAATAGTTACGACAAATCCAAAACATTATTTTTAATGATACACGAAAATATTGTGTTATAGCAGTGTGAGTGCATTAATTGAGAATTTCTTCATATTTTTATTTATAATTTTATCACCACGATTATTTTTAAATATAGAATTGGTTTAATTACGATCTTATTAATCTAAAATTGCTATTGAAATATTTTTTATACTTTGAATAATTAACGTTATAATATTTTTAATTTAAAAATTTACATCTATGTACCTTACAATGTACATTGGATCTGAAAGGGTTAAAGTGAAAGAAGAAAAAAATATAGTACAGTTGATTTATAAACTCGGTAAGAGCGTCGTATTCTATTCTAATGGTGATAGATAGACCGGTAATAAAACTCAATACCACAAGTAAAAGCATTGTATCAAAATATAGATACTCATTCGCTTTTAAAAAATATTCCCTACTTCATTAACCGATTTGTTATATTATTCGAAATATCGATTTATTCGAATTATCCACATTTTATATTAATCGATATATATATATATATATATATATATATATATATATATATATATATATATATATATATATATATATATATATATATATATATATATATGGGTGGTTCTCTGTGACATCGAAGATGAAAAAAAATAAATATTGCTATAACTGTGGGAATATGTTTTAGAGGTATCCAGTAGTTCTCCTGAATTTTTTCAGATTTTTTCTGGGCCATTATTTTAAGTTACAGAGAGTCAAAGTTGACATTTTAGCACTTTTTTGCATTATATGCCCATTTTCATGAATTTTTAGCTCCCAGGGGATGCATTTTTCACTAAAAACATAAGTATAACTTTTTTGTAAAATTTTCCGAACTTTTCAATTAAAGTACTCGATGTACCAAACAGTATGGTACTCGTAAAATTTACTGCGATTTTCGTAAAATTACAGTACGGTACGGTACGGTACGGTACGGCCTTCACA
Organism: Theocolax elegans; assembly: GCA_026168455.1. Classification (NCBI taxonomy): domain Eukaryota; kingdom Metazoa; phylum Arthropoda; class Insecta; order Hymenoptera; family Cerocephalidae; genus Theocolax; species Theocolax elegans. Next base: position 34,573,520 of record CM047431.1, on the reverse strand, counting down.
TCTGTACAACATACGTATAGATAGTTTAAGCTATATGAGAATGTGTGGCATTATGATTTAAATAATTATATTTAATAACAAATATATATAAATCAAAATAAACATTCAAACCAAATATCCTAATTAAATGATCAATATAAGAATCTGGAAAAGTTTCAGCATATCGTTTAACATGCCTGAAAACCTGACATTCAGATTAAAAAAAATAATTACTTTGTTCATAACAAATATATAAAAATTGCTCTATTTAACTCTTCATCCACTACATATACGTTTTTTAGTATTAAAATAATTCTCACATTCATAAAAAGTAAAATAAAATAATTTAAAAAATCGAAGTATATATAAAGAAAAGGTTATAACCGTTTTTGAAAATGACACTCGGTCACAACGACACGTCCGTCATCGTTTCAGGTAAATGCTTCGCGTGAGGTAATTGCGTTGCTGCGGGATCCTGATTTATTTCGGGTTCGCGGTGGCGGCGGCGCATCGGTCCGTATTATACCGTATAAATCAACCCGTTGTACACCAAGTGCCGCGTTATTAAATCTCTTTACTCACTCTTTTTCCTTTCGAGTCTCGAGAATTTGAGGTTACCCGAAGAAATAACATCGCCACGACGAACGCAAAAAAATATAAACGAGACGGAAACAAGATCTAGTTATCTGTCTATGCTAAATTATCACGAGTTTATATGTTTATTTGGCATTGTTAGCTACTTCGAAATTATATATTCCTTGGTATTCTGCCAAATTAGCTTCGTCGTTAACGATTCAAATAAACTTTTTAAGTGTCCTCTCCAGATAAACTTTTGAATTAACTTTTTTATATTATTCTGTAGACGCGGTGATTAAATATTATTCCATTATCGTTCGATGCAACGTTATTTTTAATATTCTTCAGTTTTTTACTCTCGTAACATCGTAATTTTGATAAGATTCTTCGATTGACTTAACGAGTCGATGTAAGTATTTGATTGTATTATGTTTCGGAGACAATTTGTTTCATTCTCCGACAAATTGTTTTTTAGTTTTCATCTTCCCGATCGGAAGCTTTAGTGACGCAATGGTGATAAAAAAATTAATTTTTTTGGAAATTTTTAACAGAATGTTTACACGTATCAACAATCATAGTTTTAGGTGCCAAATGCTCCATGTTTTTCATCAATTTTTGGATTTATTAGAAATTTTTTACGATTCTTCTTTCCAGTAATTGTTCAAATTTAAGTCAGGCTTTTCTTAATTTTTATAAACAGATAAAAAATAGTTTAATCAAAAAATAAAATTTAGATAAAACATTGTTACCGAACATTAATTTTGATACATGTTTCTGCATAACTTTGGTTTAAATGATTTTATCTTGTTAAAAATTTCCAAAAAACTTTATAATTTTATTACATATGTACCTCAAAAGTTTTAGCACATTAAGTCGAAAAACAAAATTAATTTTTCTTTATATCTTTTTTAAAATTACCCTACCTTAAAATATATTTCAGTAGCGTCAATTGGATTTGTTATTTTAAAGTATACTTTTTCGTTTTACCCCACCCACAAAAATCAAGTCTTTTCTCAGTCTTTTCATGAAAAAATACATAAAATAATGATTAATAATTATGTCTTATGTATTTTTTTATCAATTGGCTCAGAAAAAACTTGATTGTTTGGGGTGGGATAAGATAAAAAAGTACCCATTTTTATTATAATTCGTTACATTTCCAATAGTTACGACAAATCCAAAACATTATTTTTAATGATACACGAAAATATTGTGTTACAGCAGTGTGAGTGCATTAATTGAGAATTTCTTCATATTTTTATTTATAATTTTATCACCACGATTATTTTTAAATATAGAATTGGTTTAATTACGATCTTATTAATCTAAAATTGCTATTGAAATATTTTTTATACTTTGAATAATTAACGTTATAATATTTTTAATTTAAAAATTTACATCTATGTACCTTACAATGTACATTGGATCTGAAAGGGTTAAAGTGAAAGAAGAAAAAAATATAGTACAGTTGATTTATAAACTCGGTAAGAGCGTCGTATTCTATTCTAATGGTGATAGATAGACCGGTAATAAAACTCAATACCACAAGTAAAAGCATTGTATCAAAATATAGATACTCATTCGCTTTTAAAAAATATTCCCTACTTCATTAACCGATTTGTTATATTATTCGAAATATCGATTTTATTCGAATTATCCACATTTTATATTAATCGATATATATATATATATATATATATATATATATATATATATATATATATATATATATATAATATATATATATATATATATATATGGGTGGTTCTCTGTGACATCGAGGATGAAAAAAATAAATATTGCTATAACTGTGGGAATATGTTTTAGAGGTATCCAGTAGTTCTCTGAATTTTTTCAGATTTTTTCTGGGCCATTATTTTAAGTTACAGAGAGTCAAAGTTCACATTTTAGCACTTTTTTGCATTATATGCCCATTTTCATGAATTTTTAGCTCCCAGGGGATGCATTTTCACTAAAAACATAAGTATGACTTTTTTTGTAAAATTTCCGAACTTTTCATAAAAATACTTTTAAAGACATAAATGTATGCTGTCACACTCTTGTAAGCCATTTAAACCTTAAATAGTGAAAATCAGCAATTCTGCTCCGGACTCTGGTAACCTAATACTGTCTAAAAGATGTCTTTTATAGTCAGAAACTGCCTAAAAATTTCCAGAGTGGGTCTAAATCATTAAGATCACTTATGGTCAAAATATCCGGGAAAAGTACCCGAAATATTAATAGAAATGTATATTTGTTGCCTTATAACGATGAATCTATTAGCATGATCATTGCAAATAAATTTGTGCACTTACCCTGGAGTGGTAGAAAAGTATCTTCACTTGTTTCAGTATCCATCTAATCCCCTGTAAGCTGCTAAAAATACAAATATTATTATACAAATGTAAAACATTAATTTTGATACATTTTTCTGCATAACTTTGGTTTAAATGATTTTATCTTGTTAAAAATTTCCAAAAAACTTTATATTTTTATTACATATGTACCACAAAAGTTTTAGCACATTAAGTCGAAAAACAAAATTAATTTTTCTTTATATCTTTTTTAAAATTACCCTACCTTAAAATATATTTCAGTAGCGTCAATTGGATTTGTTATTTTAAAGTATACTTTTTCATTTTACCCCACCCACAAAAATCAAGTCTTTTCTCAGTCTTTTCATGAAAAAATACATATAATAATGATTAATAATTATGTCTTATGTATTTTTTTATCAATTGGCTCAGAAAAAACTTGATTGTTTGGGGTGGGATAAAATAAAAAAGTACCCATTTTAATTATAATTCGTTACATTTCCAATAGTTACGACAAATCCAAAACATTATTTTTAATGATACACGAAAATATTGTGTTATAGCAGTGTGAGTGCATTAATTGAGAATTTCTTCATATTTTTATTTATAATTTTATCACCACGATTATTTTTAAATATAGAATTGGTTTAATTACGATCTTATTAATCTAAAATTGCTATTGAAATATTTTTTATACTTTGAATAATTAACGTTATAATATTTTTAATTTAAAAATTTACATCTATGTACCTTACAATGTACATTGGATCTGAAAGGGTTAAAGTGAAAGAAGAAAAAAATATAGTACAGTTGATTTATAAACTCGGTAAGAGCGTCGTATTCTATTCTAATGGTGATAGATAGACCGGTAATAAAACTCAATACCACAAGTAAAAGCATTGTATCAAAATATAGATACTCATTCGCTTTTAAAAAATATTCCCTACTTCATTAACCGATTTGTTATATTATTCGAAATATCGATTTTATTCGAATTATCCACATTTTATATTAATCGATATATATATATATATATATATATATATATATATATATATATATATATATATATATATATATATATATATATATATATATATGGGTGGTTCTCTGTGACATCGAAGATGAAAAAAATAAATATTGCTATAACTGTGGGAATATGTTTTAGAGGTATCCAGTAGTTCTCCTGAATTTTTTCAGATTTTTTCTGGGCCATTATTTTAAGTTACAGAGAGTCAAAGTTGACATTTTAGCACTTTTTTGCATTATATGCCCATTTTCATGAATTTTTAGCTCCCAGGGGATGCATTTTTCACTAAAAACATAAGTATAACTTTTTTTGTAAAATTTTCCGAACTTTTCATTAAAAATACTTTTAAAGACATAAATGTATGCTGTCACACTCTTGTAAGCCATTTAAACCTTAAATAGTGAAAATCAGCAATTCTGCTCCGGACTCTGGTAACCTAATACTGTCTAAAAGATGTCTTTTTATAGTCAGAAACTGCCTAAAAATTTCCAGAGTGGGTCTAAATCATTAAGATCACTTATGGTCAAAATATCCGGGAAAAGTACCCGAAATATTAATAGAAATGTATATTTGTTGCCTTATAACGATGAATCTATTAGCATGATCATTGCAAAAAAATTTGTGCACTTACCCTGGAGTGGTAGAAAAGTATCTTCACTTGTTTCAGTATCCATCTAATCCCCTGTAAGCTGCTAAAAATACAAATATTATTATACAAATGTAAAAAATTAATTTTTAAACATTTATAATGCTGAATTTTTAGTTTTACATCCTTACAAGAATTATAATACTAATCTGAAGGATTACTATAAATATATAAACTCATTATTACAATAACTGAATATACGTATTTAATACAAAAGATATAAAATAAATCGGATATATAATCTAATGAATAATATGATAACGTGACAGTGACAAGTTTGTGAAATCTAACAATGTATTTGCTGAATAATAATAATAATAATGTTGGTACTTTTATAGTAATCCTTCAGTTTAGTATTATAATTCTTGTAAGGGAATGTAAAACTAAAAATCAGCATTATAAATGTTTAAAAAATAATTTTTTATTAATAATATTTGTATTTTTAGCAGCTTACAGGGGATTAGATGGATACTGAAACAAGTGGAGATACTTTTCTACCATTCCAAGGTAAGTGCATAAATTTTTTTGCAATGATCATGCTACTAGATTCATCGTTGTAAGGCAACAAATATACATTTCTATTAATATTTCGGGCACTTTTCCCGGATATTTTGACCATAAGTGATCTTAATGATTTAGACCCACTCTGGAAATTTTTAGGCAGTTTCTGACTATAAAAAGGCATCTTTTAGACAGTATTAGGTTACCAGAGTCCGGAGCAGAATTGCTGATTTTCACTATTTAAGGTTTAAATGGCTTACAAGAGTGTGACAGCATACATTTATGTCTTTAAAAGTATTTTTAATGAAAAGTTCGGAAAATTTTACAAAAAAAGTCATACTTATGTTTTTAGTGAAAAATGCATCCCCTGGGAGCTAAAAATTCATGAAAATGGGCATATAATGCAAAAAAGTGCTAAAATGTGAACTTTGACTCTCTGTAACTTAAAATAATGGCCCAGAAAAAATCTGAAAAAATTCAGAAGAACTACTGGATACCTCTAAAACATATTCCCACAGTTATAGCAATATTTATTTTTTTCATCCTCGATGTCACAGAGAACCACCCATATATATATTCACAATTTTGTTAATACTTCGACGGATCATCCATATATATGTATATATATTACACTTGTCAGGTCCCAACCGACCAACCGCACTCTGACAGACCAGGGATGCTATCTATTACGGATTAAAAAGGCGAGGAGTGACAAAGGCGGACGACAGGATTCGAACATACGGAATATGACATTAGTTGAAACGTCTTATCGCTCACTCTATCCTTCTCATACACCTACGTCACGCGGAGGCGCCCGTGACAATATAAACTATAAAATAGCTCAATTGGTAGAGTGAGAGACTCCGAAGTAGAAGACGGAGGTTCGAATCTCGGAATCAATTTTTTCTGTACTTTTTATTAATAAAAGTTTAACAATAATATTCTTAAACTTATCCAAGAGATTATTTTAAGTTTATCTAAACTTTATACCAATGTCTACACTGAGAAAAATGGTATGTTTAAAATTGGCCAAACTTAAAATTGGTCCCCGAAAAATCTGAAAAAATTCAGGAGAACTACTGAACACCTCTAAAACATATTCCCACAGTTATAGCAATATTTTTTTTTCATCCTCGATGTCACAGAGAACCACCCATATATATATATATATAGACTCACTCTAAATCAACATAACCTATAAAATTATCAAAATTCATTCTTTGATAAGTGTAGAATATTTTAACAATATACCATAAATTTATATTGTTATAATATTGCTAAACTTATGTAAAGTATATTTAATAAGCATATACTTATTTGTTTTATTTTTATTTAATATTTTTAACAAATAATAAATTGGGACAGGAAATTTTGTGGTTACAGTATATGATAATTTTTACCATGACGGTTTGACAAAAATTCTTAGTCTGTTATTTTTAATCAACGATTACAATTCGACACCGTAATTTTTCTAGGGACTGTACCGCCATACTTTTTGTATACATGAATTATATTTTTCAATCTTTCCGAATCGTAACTTGACTTTAAAATAAAGTAGGTGCTTCTTTATTCTTCGTCCACTATGAATTTCCCAAAGTATGGTCTTTCAAAATTACAGCCGTTTTGCTCTCGATCTTCAGTTCGGACGGCTGAGTAAGGAACTGGAGAACTTCAGTATCATGACAAAATAGAGTTATCACAACATTACGGGATGAAGATGATTTTGATAATGTTAACTGATATTTTCTTTATATTATATTTTGGTACAATGAATCAAAATTTCTTAATTATTACAATGTTCGAGCAATAGTATACTTATGTTATCCTTGACGAAATAAAAATGATAACGTAAAATGTAATATATAAAAAAGAAACTGTGGAAACAATTAATTAAATATATTCGATATACGACAATTTACGAAGCGAATGTTGGATAAATAATTGCGTTAAAAACCGATATATCCTGGCGGCATGAGAGGAAATTTCACATTCATTCGTGGTATCCAACACGACGTAACTCATCTTCTACTCGAACGTCCAGCATGTTTTTAATATTCCCAGGTACAGCTTCTTAGGATCTTTTTACATATCGCACATACGTAAAAATGATCCATTGTCCAGGTCACCGAACGCTTATATTGCCCGCGGGCGATATTTATGGGCTCATTGTTGACGAAATTGCGAGCGGCTTGAAAATTTTTCAAACCCTCACACGTTTCGAAACTTTCTCGACTGTACGACGGGAAATCGATTTTCCGCGGGACATTTACAAAACGTTTATATTTGATTTTCTTGAATTCTCGCGAGGTTAAATGTAATTTAAAGTTAGTTAACAATACTTTTTGCTTCTTCTTCCTTTTTTTTCTTCCTCTCTTTCGTTTCAAAAACTATTGTGCTACGTTCCTCTCAAATATTGATAGATGAAAAGGGAAAAGAAAATTACGTTTGCTTTCTTGCAAACCAAATTCAATTCTCTTTTTCTGGGCCATTATTTTAAGTTACAGAGAGTCAAAGTTGACATTTTAGCACTTTTTTGCATTATATGCCCATTTTCATGAATTTTTAGCTCCCAGGGGATGCATTTTTCACTAAAAACATAAGTATAACTTTTTTTGTAAAATTTTCCGAACTTTTCATTAAAAATACTTTTAAAGACATAAATGTATGCTGTCACACTCTTGTAAGCCATTTAAACCTTAAATAGTGAAAATCAGCAATTCTGCTCCGGACTCTGGTAACCTAATACTGTCTAAAAGATGTCTTTTTATAGTCAGAAACTGCCTAAAAATTTCCAGAGTGGGTCTAAATCATTAAGATCACTTATGGTCAAAATATCCGGGAAAAGTACCCGAAATATTAATAGAAATGTATATTTGTTGCCTTATAACGATGAATCTATTAGCATGATCATTGCAAAAAATTTGTGCACTTACCCTGGAGTGGTAGAAAAGTATCTTCACTTGTTTCAGTATCCATCTAATCCCCTGTAAGCTGCTAAAAATACAAATATTATTATACAAATGTAAAAAATTAATTTTTAAACATTTATAATGCTGAATTTTTAGTTTTACATCTCTTACAAGAATTATAATACTAATCTGAAGGATTACTATAAATATATAAACATCATTATTACAATAACTGAATATACGTATTTAATACAAAAGATATATAAATAAATCGGATATATAATTATAATGAATAATATGATAACGTGACAGTGACAAGTTTGTGAAATCTAAACAATGTATTGCTGAATAATAATAATAATAATGTTGATACTTTTATAGTAATCCTTCAGTTTAGTATTATAATTCTTGTAAGGGACGTAAAACTAAAAATCCAGCATTATAAATGTTTAAAAAATAATTTTTTATAATAATATTTGTATTTTTAGCAGCTTACAGGGGATTAGATGGATACTGAAACAAGTGGAGATACTTTTCTACCATTCCAAGGTAAGTGCATAAATTTTTTTGCAATGATCATGCTACTAGATTCATCGTTGTAAGGCAACAAATATACATTTCTATTAATATTTCGGGCACTTTTCCCGGATATTTTGACCATAAGTGATCTTAATGATTTAGACCCACTCTGGAAATTTTTAGGCAGTTTCTGACTATAAAAAGACATCTTTTAGACAGTATTAGGTTACCAGAGTCCGGAGCAGAATTGCTGATTTTCACTATTTAAGGTTTAAATGGCTTACAAGAGTGTGACAGCATACATTTATGTCTTTAAAAGTATTTTTATTGAAAAGTTCGGAAAATTTTACAAAAAAAGTCATACTTATGTTTTTAGTGAAAAATGCATCCCCTGGGAGCTAAAAATTCATGAAAATGGGCATATAATGCAAAAAAGTGCTAAAATGTGAACTTTGACTCTCTGTAACTTAAAATAATGGCCCAGAAAAAATCTGAAAAAATTCAGAAGAACTACTGGATACCTCTAAAACATATTCCCACAGTTATAGCAATATTTATTTTTTTCATCCTCGATGTCACAGAGAACCACCCATATATATATATTCACAATTTTGTTAATACTTCGACGGATCATCCATATATATATGTATATATATATTATACTTGTCAGGGTCCCAACCGACCAACCGCACTCTGACAGACCAGGGATGCTATCTATTACGGATTAAAAAGGCGAGGAGTGACAAATGGCGGACGACAGGATTCGAACATACGGAATATGACATTAGTTGAAACGTCTTATCGCTCACTCTAACCTTCTCATACACCTACGTCACGCGGAGGCGCCCGTGACAATATAAACTATAAAATAGCTCAATTGGTAGAGTGAGAGACTCCGAAGTAGAAGACGGAGGTTCGAATCTCGGAATCAATTTTTTCTGTACTTTTTATTAATAAAAGTTTAACAATAATATTCTTAAACTTATCCAAGAGATTATTTTAAGTTTATCTAAACTTTATACCAATGTCTACACTGAGAAAAATGGTATGTTTAAAATTGGCCAAACTTAAAATTGGTCCCCGAAAAATCTGAAAAAATTCAGGAGAACTACTGAACACCTCTAAAACATATTCCCACAGTTGTGGCAATAATTCTTTTTTTCATCTTCGATTTCACAAAGAACCACCCATATATATATATAGACTCACTCTAAATCAACATAACCTATAAAATTATCAAAATTTCATTCTTTGATAAGTGTAGAATATTTTAACAATATACCATAAATTTATATTGTTATAATATTGCTAAACTTATGTAAAGTATATTTAATAAGCATATACTTATTTGTTTTATTTTTATTTGATATTTTTAACAAATAATAAATTGGGACAGGAAATTTTGTGGTTACAGTATATGATAATTTTTACCATGACGGTTTGACAAAAATTCTTAGTCTGTTATTTTTAATCAACGATTACAATTATTCGACACCGTAATTTTTCTAGGGACTGTACCGCCATACTTTTTGTATACATGAATTATATTTTTCAATCTTTCCGAATCGTAACTTGACTTTAAAATAAAGTAGGTGCTTCTTTATTCTTCGTCCACTATGAATTTCCCAAAGTATGGTCTTTCAAAATTACAGCCGTTTTGCTCTCGATCTTCAGTTCGGACGGCTGAGTAAGGAACTGGAGAACTTCAGTATCATGACAAAATAGATTATCACAACATTACGGGATGAAGATGATTTTGATAATGTTAACTGATATTTTCTGTTGTTACAACGTTATGACGTTTTGCGTATGGTAACGTTGTCAATTTTTAGAAACGACGTTCTTATAATGTTTCCACAACGTTATATGATTGCAGGAGTTATAATATTAAAGTTGTACTACTGAATGGTATGATCTCACTCTCCTTTCACGAAATTTTTAACTTTTACTTTATCTGGTACAATGAATCAAAATTTCTTAATTATTACAATGTTCGAGCAATAGTATACTTATGTTATCCTTGACGAAATAAAAATGAGAAATAACGTAAAATGTAATATATAAAAAAGAAACTGTGGAAACAATTAATTAAATATATTCGAAATACGACAATTTACGAAGCGAATGTTGGATAAATAATTGCGTTAAAAACCGATATATCCTGGCGGCATGAGAGGAAATTTCACATTCATTCGTGGTATCCAACACGACGTAACTCATCTTCTACTCGAACGTCCAGCTCATGTTTTTAATATTCCCAGGTACAGCTTCTTAGGATCTTTTTACATATCGCACATACGTAAAAATGATCCATTGTCCAGGTCACCGAACGCTTATATTGCCCGCGGACGATATTTATGGGCTCATTGTTGACGAAATTGCGAGCGGCTTGAAAATTTTTCAAACCCTCACACGTTTCGAAAGTTTCTCGACTGTACGACGGGAAATCGATTTTCCGCGGGACATTTACAAAACGTTTATATTTGATTTTCTTGAATTCTCGCGAGGTTAAATGTAATTTAAAGTTAGTTAACAATACTTTTTGCTTCTTCTTCCTTTTTTTTCTTCCTCTCTTTCGTTTCAAAAACTATTGTGCTACGTTCCTCTCAAATATTGATAGATGAAAAGGGAAAAGAAAATTACGTTTGCTTTCTTGCAAACCAAATTCAATTCTCTTTTTCTGGGAGGTTTTAAGGAAAATGCAATATTTCCCTCTTGTTTCTTCGGTTTTTTTTTGTTTTCGAAACAGTCGTTTTTACTCGGCTTGGAAATCGTTTTATCATTCTCTGTTTTCGCGGTTGTGCTCGTTATTAACCATTATTATTTTGGTTTTATTTTTCTTTTTTTAACTTTTGCACTATTTTCCTAGGTTTACGAGTACACGTAGACAAGATACATTGAATTTAATTCGATATTGTCGTAAGCACTTTGTATACGACTGAAAAACCACCCGCGTCAAAATATAAACTATTGCCACTATATTGCAGAGCAATGGGCAATAGTTATTGCAAACATATTGCCAATGTGTTGCAGCGACAATTGGCAATGTATTGCCAACATACCGCCAAACATCATCCGCCTGTATCTTTGCCATATATTGATAATAGTTACTATTTTACCATTGATAAACTATTGCCAATAGATTCGCCATAGTTAATAAAGTTAAAAAAAAATTAAAAAAAAATATTAGCTCGCCGCGGAATTTGAACCTTCAATCTTTATATCTGAATGCTGGCTCTTTACCACTGAGCCATTTTGCTATTTTGTTATTAAGAGGATGTCGAAACTATAGCCTCTGTCGATAGCCGGTTAATTTTGAGGCTTCGAATGGCGCTTTTAATCAGGTGTCGATTTCTACGGTAAACGTACTTCAAACATAAATTATAAATTTTACAGCTACATAAAGTTGTTGAAAGATACTTCCCCCCCCCCCTAGCTATGACTAAAATTCAGGTAATTGTAATATTACCCTTGACATCGAATGTTTATTTTTTTAAAGAAATGTGTAATACGTTTCGTGTAGCATTACGCCAAAAATAGATTACGAAAGGTATTACACATTTCTTAAAAAAAATAGTTATATATATATATATGGGTGGTTCTCTGTGACATCGAAGATGAAAAAAATAAATATTGCTATAACTGTGGGAATATGTTTTAGAGGTATCTAGTAGTTCTCCTGAATTTTTTCAGATTTTTTCTGGGCCATTATTCTAAGTTACAGAGAGTCAAAGTTGACATTTTAGCACTTTTTTGCATTATATGCCCATTTTCATGAATTTTTAGCTCCCAGGGGATGCATTTTTCACTAAAAACATAAGTATGACTTTTTTTATAAAATTTTCCGAACTTTTCATTAAAAATACTTTTAAAGACATAAATGTATCCTGTCATACTCTTTTAAGCCATTTAAACCTTAAATAGTGAAAATCAGCAATTCTGCTCCGGACACTGGTAAACTAATACTGTCTAAAAGATGTCTTTTTATAGTCAGAAACTGCCTAAAAATTTCCAGAGTGGGTCTAAATCATTAAGATCACTTATGGTCAAAATATACGGGAAAAGTGCCCGATATATTAATAGAAATGTATATTTGTTGCCTTATAACGATGAATCTATTAGCATGATCATTGCAAAAAATTTATGCACTTACCTTGGAGTGGTAGAAAGGTATCTCTACTTGTTCCAGTATCCATCTAATCCCCTGTAAGCTGCTAAAAATACAAATATTATTATAAAATTATAAAAAATTATTTTTTAAACATTTATAATGCTGGATTTTTAGTTTTACATCCCTTACAAGAATTATAATACTAATCTGATGGATTACTATAAAAGTATCAACATTATTATTATTATTATTCAGCAATACATTGTTTAGATTTCACTAACTTGTCACTGTCACGTTATCATATTATTCATTATAATTATATATCCGATTTATTATATATCTTTGTATTAAATACGTATATTCTGTTATTGTAATAATGATGTTTATATATTTATAGTAATCCTTCAAATTAGTATTATAATTCTTGTAAGGGATGTAAAACGAAAAATTCAGCATTATAAATGTTTAAAAATTAATTTTTTACATTTGTATAATAATATTTGTATTTTTAGCAGCTTACAGGGGATTAGATGGATACTGAAACAAGTAAAGATACTTTTCTACCACTCCAAGGTAAGTGCACAAATTTTTTTGCAATGATCATGCTAATAGATTCATCGTTATAAGGCAACAAATATACATTTCTATTAATATTTCGGGCACTTTTCCCGGATATTTTGATCATAAGTAATCTTAATGATTTAGACCCACTCTGGAAATTTTTAGGCAGTTTCTGACTATAAAAAGACATCTTTTAGACAGTATTAGGTTACCAGCAGTCCGGAGCAGAATTGCTGATTTTCACTATTTAAGGTATAAATGGCTTACAAGAGTGTGACAGCATACATTTATGTCTTTAAAAGTATTTTTAATGAAAAGTTCGGAAAATTTTTACAAAAAAGTCATACTTATGTTTTTTAGTGAAAAATGCATCCCCTGGGAGCTAAAAATTCATGAAAATGGGTATATAATGCAAAAAAGTGCTAAAATGTCAACTTTGACTCTCTGTAACTTAAAATAATGGCCCCAGAAAAAATGTGAAAAAATTCAGGAGTACTACTGGATACCTCTAAAACATATTCCCACAGTTATAGCAATATTTATTTTTTCATCTTCGATGTCACAGAGAACCACCATATATATATATATACGTATATAAAATTTTAAAATGCACCAAATTTTGGGTACACATTGCAAATGTTTTTCAGAATACAGAACTGGTATCTATTTGCTCAAAAGTTATTCTAACCTCAAAAAGTGAATTTTTCCTAGTTTTTTTAACACCAGCTAGGTTCACCGCTATTTAACTCAAAATCTATCAACTTTTACTATTGAACATTACATGTAACATTCGTTGCTAATTACGTCTAGAATTTATTCTTCTGGGTTAGAATTTCTAATCTCAAGGTCAATGTTACATAAACTACATGTCAATATTCAACTTCAAAAAAGTGTAAGTACGACACAATTAATTTTTTTATCGAAAAGTCTGAAAGAAAGCTTGGAGCAGTACCTTTCAAATGGTCCATATCATTTTGATGGCCTTCATTTGTGTAAAAAGTTATGATAATTTAAAGAATCACGAAATTTTTTTAAAAATTTAAATGTGAATTTCCATGTTAATTTTTGTGAATTTTTTTATCTTTCTTTAAATTATCATAACTTATTACAGAATTGAAGGCCATAAAAATACTACAGACCATTTGAAACGTATTGCTTCCAGCATTTTTTTAGACTTTTTGATAAAAAAAATCAATTGTGTTACATATAATGTTCAATAGTAAAAGTTGATAGATTTTGAGTTAAATAGCGGTAAATCCAGCTGGGTTGAAAAAAACTAGAAAAAATTCACTTTTTGAGGTTAGAATAACTTTTGAGCTTATAAATTCCAGTACCTAAAAATTTTTTTCTGTATTCTCAAAAACATTTGCAATGTGTACCCAAAATTTGATGCATTTTAAAATTTTGAGCAAACCACTTCACGTGGAATACCCCATATTCACACACACACACACACACACACACACACACACACACACACACACACACACACACACACACACACACAAATATGCACAATTATTTATATATATATATATATATAAATAATTGTGCTAATCCGCGCATATAAAACAGCCTTTACGTTCATGTTTCTATTACACTCATATTTAAAAACTTTTATCATTGCTTTGAAAAATGCATAAAAATAATATATAATGTATAAGTAAAAGTAAATAAATATAATATTCTTATGTCTGAAAGGTTTCTTGGTTAAAACGGTTATACCTCTAACAGACATATATACGTAATTGTGTGTCTTCAAACAATAAGTTATCCTCTGATTTTTCACACTTATATATTTTAATAGTAAATCTCTTATAAAAAAAACTTGGAAAAATCGTAATCAAAGACCTGGTTAGATCTTTATCTGATGAAACTGTCATCGTTAAATAAATATATTACGAAAATAAAATAATATGTAAATAGTAAACGAATTAACATACATTTTCTTCAATGTATAAATATAAGTGTGTATAAGAGCTTACAGTTTGCTTATATAATTGTTTTTCTTTCTTTTGCAAGTCTGTATTAAAACTATTAAAATGTTTAACTACACATGCCGGAATTGTATATACATACACTTTTTGAAAATCACAAAAAGAAATAATCTCAACTCCTTCAGCTGATTTCTTGGTGCCATGATTTGCCTGTATCGTACTATTTGAAGCCCTTACTTATTTTTAAATCAAAATGCAAAATATTTGCATTAGGTTTCGAAAAGGCGAGAGTAAGGTGAGCCTTACTATGGGTTAGCCATGTATTGGCCCGGTTGACGCCCCGTTACGCGCCGTACTTTGGGCCATTGCTGGTAACCATACGTGGGTCTTATGACTGACTCGGCTAGCCATAACTATTTTCCGATCGGGAGATTCAAAGTTCGAATCCCGCGGCGAGCTAATATTTTTTTATTTTTTTTTTTTAATTTATGAACTATGGCCAACATATTGGCAATAGTTTACAAATGGTAAGATAGTAACTATTGCCAATATATGGCAAAGATACGGGCAGATGATGTTCGGGGGATATTGTCAATACATTACCAATTGTCGCGGCAACATATTGGCAATATGTTTGCAATAACTATTGCCCATTGCTCTAAAATATAGTGGCAATAGTTTATATTTTTACGCGGGATATACGCTTTCATATTATTTGGTAAAAGATTGAAACAAATTGAATATCTGTCTTAAATTTTACACAGAGAGTCAATTGTTGCATTTTTTCAAATACTGTAATATTTTATAAATTATAATTAATTTCTTTATTAATTTAGAATAATAAAATACTACTTATGTCGACTGTAGCATAACCAAACTAATTAATATTTTTATCGGTCTTACAGTCAATTATATGGGCAATCAGATTGCCCCTACTTATAATCACCCCCGAAGAATCTATAAAAATAAAAATAAAAAATATAAAATATAAAAAATAAAAAATATAAAATATAAAAAATAAAAACACTAACTAAACATAAAAACAAATTATTAATAAAGCAATCTGACTGCCCCCCTGCACCAAAAATCTACTAACCCCAAATATAATTGACTGTAAGACCGATAAAAATATTAATTAGTTTAATTTAGAATAAGTTGATTTTGGCACCCCGTTAAAATATACTTCACTGAAAAAAATATATTTTTGATCTAAGCGTAATTCTTGTTAAATATGCCTTTAAAAGCAAATATATATTTAATCCAATGTAACTCTTCTGTATTCAAAGGTATTGGAGCAATCGAATTTTCTTGAGTAAGAAGAATTCTGCCTAGACCAACAATATATTATATTTTGTTATATTTTGTTGTATAATATATTTTTTTCAGTGTTATTGTAAAATAACTTAATTGTTTAACATGTGCTTACCTTAAAAATTGTATCGCGGTGAACAAGTCAAGACACAAATTGAAGAAAACCAAGTTTTACAATAAAAACATACACACACACACACACATTGATCGGTATTTAAGAATGAACGTTTGACATATTAAAACCTGAGGCGACAGTAGTTTAAATCGTGGAGGAAGATTCGTGGGACAATTTTTCACGAGGGACGGCCGCATTCAAAGATTTGATAAAAACAAAAAGTCACGAGAGAGGAAGAGAGGGAGATTCTGGTACGAAAGAAACAATCGGTTCACAAAAAAGTAAAGCTTACGAGCGATGGAAACATCTTAGCTATAAAGAAAAGTCGGGTAGAATAAAGGTCGCATAAGACAAACAGAGTAAGAAACGGAGGAAAAGAAGGAAAAGAGGAGAAGAGAAACTGGGTTCAGCAAAAGCCAAGGGGACACGCCACGAGTCGTTAAGTCCATTCCGCGGTCTTAACGTCGACGGCACTAACTTCCTTACCCATCTCTTCCTTCTTCCTTCTTCCCCTCGTTTTTTCAACCGAGCTCTCTCTCTCTCTCTCTCTCTTTTAAAGGTTAAATCCACCGGTACATTGCATTCGATTTTCATTCGACTTTTTCCTTCGGTCGAATTTACAAAATGCATATTTGCCTGCGGGTAAAAGGAGGCGCGAAGTTTGTTCGTGCAAAGATGACTTATCGATATTACCTATATCCCAAACAGTTTCTATACTCTTGACGATTTTCTTGATATCACGGTACGTACAATATATATATATATATATATATATATATATCACAGATCTGTATTTGTGTGTCGCTTCGTAGACGGTCGACGGATGTTTGCGTCAAAGTTCAACGCGGTTCCCGTCTAATTTGAGATAAGTTAAAGATCGCTGCGGAGAGAGTTTCGTATCCGAAACGATGAAGTTCGTTGTACTCGATATATATATATTTCCTTTATTTTTTTAATAATAATTTATCAGTTTAGGCTGATATAAATTCATTAAAATTCTATGCGCAGAACTCAAAAAGAAATTATTATCTTTTTTTACAGATTTTTGCTTTCATTAGAGGCAAACAAAAAACATCAGGCTATAAAATGAACATAAAGTCAAATTTCTATTATATATATACATTGGAGATTTCATATGAGGTGATCCAGTTAACAAATGGTATTTTGTTTTAATGTATTGAATCAGTAAAAAAACTACTTGAGTAGAATGCAGCTAAATTTTTACCAGAGCTGTAGCCAATCTTTTCTTATCTACAATAAATTTGAAAAAGTTTATAAATTTCAAGAAGAATCTGTTGAAATATTTAATTTATATTAGTTTAAAACATTGATTATAGTTATAATTAATAAAAACCTTTATAGTCAAGTATACAGTTATTCTGTTTCTTTCATAAAATGTATTTACTCTCTTTTTTTAACAAATTTGATTGAAAACACCATAACTTTGTCAAAAATGCTCTGCGGCATTCAAACTTGGAATTATTTTGAAGGTAATTAAAAATATTTCATCGTACAAACCTTTTTTGGATTATAAAGGTTTTCATTAATTATAACTACAATCAATGTTTTAAACTAATATAGATGAAATATTTCAACAGATTCTTCTTGAAATTTGTGAACTTTTTCAAATTTGATGTATACATGAAAAAATTATTAGAGTTTGAGTTATTAAGTGATAAAAATAGCCAAAAAGTAATTTTTTTTCAAAAAATTCAATTTTTTGATTGGCTACACCTCTTGTATTAACTGAAATTCAGGTTTAAATATTTATCTACACGATATTCAATTAGTTTTTTACTGATTCCATACATTAAAACAAAATTCTATTTTTTAACTGGATCGATCGCTTCACCTGGAATCTCCCATGTATATATATATACATTGTCACGGGCGTGTCCGCGCGTCGTAGGTGTATGAGAAGGATAGAGTGAGCGATAAGACGTTTCAACTAATGTAAGCGTTGCATTGCAGCTGGTTCGATGGTTAGAGTACGAGATTCGTAATCCATGGTCCGTGTGTTTGCATCATTTTAATCCGTAATAATATATACAATAGAACCGACGCGGTGGCGGAGTGGCGGAAACGCACCTCGGCCGATCGCGAAAGTTAAGCAGCGCTGAACGCGATTAGTACTTGGATGGGAGACCATTCTCGTGCCGCTTTCGTGATCGGTTAGGTGTTTTTTCACATTCCACAATGCGAGCGGGAGGTGTGGAACGTTCTGTTTCGGTGTCATAGCCTACGCAATGTGACTTTGACACCCAAACAGAATATTTCGAAGACACCGGGCCATCTCGGGTGAGGTTTTCCCTGCTTCACAGGTTTCCCTCTCCCACGGGCATAACCCCGGGTAATTGCGAGATGGTTGGGGATAAAAAAAAGGGGGGAAAAAGCACCCACACAGAGGTGGTGGGTGAACGCCGTTCAAGTTCTCCAGGCGGGGACAAACGGGAGGAAGTACCAGAAAAGTGGCACAAAAACTAGTAAATAAAAAAAAATATATATACAATAGTTTTCTTTTAAAATTATAAAAAAACAATTAATTTAATAATGTTGGACTTGTAGATATACATATGTTACGTTGTTGTCAAGAGAGTTTATTAATCATCGGCGATATAGATAAACTACAGCATTGTCGCGACGAAACTTGACTAATTATTCGGTTATTTCAATGTGTAAACTGATCTCTTGTGACGACGAGACAGTTATTACACGTAAGTTCTATATATATATGCCTTGATACTATAACCCTGAAAGAACATTAACGCGATAGATTCTCAAATTTCAAACACCTTAAGACTTATTACTCCCAAGTTTTATCTACTCCTAAGAGTCCTGGTATAATCCAGCAACAACTTTTATTCCTATATATACTTTTTATGATAAATAGTTCATATATCGAATTTTTTATTTTATATTTTATATTTTTTATGTACAAGAGAAAGTTGGTGTCTTCCTTGCACCATTTAAAGGATTTCGTATAAATTTTTTTCCATAAATAGTTAAAAAAATTTCTTATTTTTTTTTAATTACACAAAATTATTTAATTAAGTTTTTTTTTATATCTGTTCGAAATTTCAAATATTACTATTCTTATCAGAATATAACGTTTTGTTGATATTATTTTGAAAAATTTAAGTGTTTCATGCGTTAGAATAAAGGTCGCATAAGACAAACAGAGTAAGAAACGGAGGAAAAGAAGGAAAAGAGGAGAAGAGAAACTGGGTCAGCAAAAGCCAAGGGGACACGCCACGAGTCGTTAAGTCCATTCCGCGGTCTTAACGTCGACGGCACTAACTTCCTTACCCATCTCTTCCCTTCTTCCTTCTTCCCCTCGTTTTTTCAACCGAGCTCTCTCTCTCTCTTTTAAAGGTTAAATCCACCGGTACATTGCATTCGATTTTCATTCGACTTTTTCCTTCGGTCGAATTTACAAAATGCATATTTGCCTGCGGGTAAAAGGAAGGCGCGACGTTTGTTCGTGCAAAGATGACTTATCGATATTACCTATATCCCAAACAGTTTCTATACTCTGACGACTTTTCTTGATATCACGGTACGTACAATATATATATATACTTATATATATATATATATCACAGATCTGTATTTGTGTGTCGCTTCGTAGACGGTCGACGGATGTTTGCGTCAAAGTTCAACGCGGTTCCCGTCTAATTTGAGATAAGTTAAAGATCGCTGCGGAGAGAGTTTCGTATCCGAAACGATGAAGTTCGTTGTACTCGATATATATATATATATATTAATGATATATTAATATATATTCCTTATTTTTTAATATAATTTATCAGTTTAGGCTGATATAAATTCATTAAAATTCTATGCGCAGAACTCAAAAAGAAATTATTATCTTTTTTTACAGATTTTTGCTTTCATTAGAGGCAAACAAAAAACATCAGGCTATAAAATGAACATAAAGTCAAATTTCTATTATATATATACATTGGAGATTTCATATGAGGTGATCCAGTTAACAAATGGTATTTTGTTTTAATGTATTGAATCAGTAAAAAAACTACTTGAGTAGAATGCAGCTAAATTTTTACCAGAGCTGTAGCCAATCTTTCTTATCTACAATAAATTTGAAAAAGTTTATAAATTTCAAGAAGAATCTGTTGAAATATTTAATTTATATTAGTTTAAAACATTGATTATAGTTATAATTAATAAAAACCTTTATAGTCAAGTATATAGTTATTCTGTTTCTTTCATAAAATGTATTTACTCTCTTTTTTTAACAAATTTGATTGAAAACACCATAACTTTGTCAAAAATGCTCTGCGGCATTCAAACTTGGAATTATTTTGAAGGTAATTAAAAATATTTCATCGTACAAACCTTTTTTGGATTATAAAGGTTTTCATTAATTATAACTACAATCAATGTTTTAAACTAATATAGATGAAATATTTCAACAGATTCTTCTTGAAATTTGTGAACTTTTTCAAATTTGATGTATACCTGAAAAAATTATTAGATTTTGAGTTATTAAGTGATAAAAATAGCCAAAAAAGTAATTTTTTTTCAAAAATTCAATTTTTTGATTGGCTACACCTCTTGTATTAACTGAAATTCAGGTTTAAATATTTATCTACACGATATTCAATTAGTTTTTTTACTGATTCCATACATAAAAACAAAATCCTATTTTTTAACTGGATCGATCGCTTCACCTGGAATCTCCCATGTATATATATATACATTGTCACGGGCGTGTCCGCGCGTCGTAGGTGTATAGAAGGATAGAGTGAGCGATAAGACGTTTCAACTAATGTAAGCGTTGCATTGCAGCTGGTTCGATGGTTAGGAGTACGAGATTCGTAATCCATGGTCCGTTGTTTTGCATCATTTTAATGCCGTAATAATATATACAATAGAACCGACGCGGTGGCGGAGTGGCTGAAAACGCACCTCGCGATCGCGAAGTTAAGCAGCGCTGAACGCGATTAGTACTTGGATGGGAGACCATTCTCGTGCCGCTTTCGTGATCGGTTAGGTGTTTTTTCACATTCCACAATGCAGCGGAGGTGTGGAACGTTCTGTTTCGGTGTCATAGCCTACGCAATGTGACTTTGACACCCAAACAGAATATTTCGAAGACACCGGGCCATCTCGGGTGAGGTTTCCCTGCTTCACATGTTTCCCTCTCCCACGGGCATAACCCCGTGTAATGGCGAGATGGTTGGGGATAAAAAAAGGGGGGAAAAAGCACCCACACAGAGTTGGTGGGTGAACGCCGTTCAAGTTCTCCAGGCGGGACAAACGGGAGGAAGTACCAGAAAAGTGGCACAAAAACTAGTAATAAAAAAAAATATATATACAATAGTTTTTCTTTTAAAATTATAAGAAAACAATTAATTTAATAATGTTGGACTTTGGTAGATATACATATGTTACGTGTTGTCAAGAGAGTTTATTAATCATCGGCGATATAGATAAACTACAGCATTGTCGCGACGAAACTTGACTAATTATTCGGTTATTTCAATGTGTAAACTGATCTCTTGTGACGACGAGACAGTTATTACACGTAAGTTCTATATATATATGCCTTGATACTATAACCCTGAAAGAACATTAACGCGATAGATTCTCAAATTTCAAACACCTTAAGACTTATTATTACTCCCAAGTTTTATCTACTCCTAAGAGTCCTGGTATAATCCAGCAACAACTTTTATTCCTATATATTACTTTGTATTGATAAATAGTTCATATATCGAATTTTTATTTTATATTTTATATTTTTATGTACTAAGAGAAAAGTTGGTGTCTTCTTGCACCATTTAAAGGATTTCGTATAAATTTTTTTCCATAAATAGTTAAAAAAAATTTCTTATTTTTTTTAATTACACAAAATTATTCAATTAAGTTTTTTTTATATCTGTTTCGAAATTTCAAATATTACTATTATTATCAGAATATAACGTTTTGTTTGATATTATTTTGAAAAATTTAAGTGTTTCATGCGTTAGGAAAAAAATTATTATGATAATAAATTATTGATTAAATATTTTAAAAATTGTATTTATCCATCGAACTTTGTATTTTCATTGTATATTTGATCATTTTTAACGATTAATGAAGAATAAAGTTATTAACTTTTCGTTTTATTTTGATTTGTTATTGGGTTATTAAAAAAATGTCAGTGTTATTGCTAATTAATATAATTAATTTTATTATTATTAATAATGTTATATACATATTAGGTCAATATAACAACCTGAAATTTCATTTTTCTCTGTCTAGATATTTCAAAGTATTATAAATAACTATATTATTAAATTTGATCGATTAATAAATATCGCATGCATTTTTAAATGTCATTAAAGATCATTCATTTCATTTTTACTAAATTTTTTACACCCTCGCAACTATCTCCACTCAGAGAAATACTCGCGATAGAAATATCGATTAAAACAATATTTGATAAAAAAAAGAAATGTCTCGCGTTCTATATTCATCGGTACTGACGATATATTAGCAATACTTAAAAAATTTTATATCTAAAGAATTACGTACAGCGTAATTAACTTATTTTTATTTTAAAATGTGATGGTGGGGTGTGTGTAATTAAATCACCGGGCTCAAAGTACCTTTTAAAATTCATAAAAATTTCGTTCAATCGAAAATTCGGGTATTAAAAGAATTTTTATCTTCCAGTGAGAAAAAAATATATCACGATTTATACATATATATATGGGTTATATTAATTAATTTATATTAAATTAATTAGATACCACTATCAGCGTTAACAAATCAATTTATTTAAATTGTCGGTTTATTACGATTGATACGATTGACCCTCTTATTACTATATTTCATAGTAAATATTAACATGTATTATTTACTACAATGTATAACAAAAATTATATCATAAAATATAGTAATCTAGAATATATAATTTTTCTCAGTGTGTTAATGCGAATAATGCATATATATATACATTGTCACGGGCGTGTCCGCGCGTCGTAGGTGTATGAGAAGGATAGAGTGAGCGATAAGACGTTTCAACTAATGTAAGCGTTGCATTGCAGCTGGTTCGATGGTTAGAGTACGAGATTCGTAATCCATGGTCCGTGTGTTGTGCATTTTCATTTTAATCCGTAATAATATATACAATAGAACCGACGCGGTGGCGGAGTGGCGGAAACGCACCTCGGCCGATCGCGAAAGTTAAGCAGCGCTGAACGCGATTAGTACTTGGATGGGAGACCATTCTCGTGCCGCTTTCGTGATCGGTTAGGTGTTTTTTTCACATTCCACAATGCGAGCGGGAGGTGTGGAACGTTCTGTTTCGGTGTCATAGCCTACGCAATGTGACTTTGACACCCAAACAGAATATTTCGAAGACACCGGGCCATCTCGGGTGAGGTTTTCCCTGCTTCACAGGTTTCCCTCTCCCACGGGCATAACCCCGGGTAATTGCGAGATGGTTGGGGATAAAAAAAGGGGGGAAAAAGCACCCACACAGAGGTGGTGGGTGAACGCCGTTCAAGTTCTCCAGGCGGGGACAAACGGGAGGAAGTACCAGAAAAGTGGCACAAAAACTAGTAAATAAAAAAAAATATATATACAATAGTTTTCTTTTAAAATTATAAAAAACAATTAATTTAATAATGTTGGACTTGTAGATATACATATGTTACGTTGTTGTCAAGAGAGTTTATTAATCATCGGCGATATAGATAAACTACAGCATTGTCGCGACGAAACTTGACTAATTATTCGGTTATTTCAATGTGTAAACTGATCTCTTGTGACGACGAGACAGTTATTACACGTAAGTTCTATATATATATGCCTTGATACTATAACCCTGAAAGAACATTAACGCGATAGATTCTCAAATTTCAAACACCTTAAGACTTATTACTCCCAAGTTTTATCTACTCCTAAGAGTCCTGGTATAATCCAGCAACAACTTTTATTCCTATATATACTTTTTATTGATAAATAGTTCATATATCGAATTTTTTATTTTATATTTTATATTTTTTATGTACTAAGAGAAAAGTTGGTGTCTTCCTTGCACCATTTAAAGGATTTCGTATAAATTTTTTTCCATAAATAGTTAAAAAAAATTTCTTATTTTTTTTTAATTACACAAAATTATTTAATTAAGTTTTTTTTTATATCTGTTTCGAAATTTCAAATATTACTATTATTATCAGAATATAACGTTTTGTTTGATATTATTTTGAAAAATTTAAGTGTTTCATGCGTTAGAAAAAAATTATTATGATAACAAATTATTGATTAAATTATTTTAAAAATTGTATTTATCCATCGAACTTTGTATTTTTCATTTGTATATTTGATCATTTTTTAAGATTAATGAAGAATAAAGTTATTAACTTTTCGTTTTATTTTGATTTTGTTATTGGGTTATTAAAAAAATGTCAGTGTTATTGCTAATTAATATAATTAATTTTATTATTATTAATAATGTTATATACATATTAGGTCAATATAACAACCTGAAATTTCATTTTTCTCTGTCTAGATATTTCAAAGTATTATAAATAACTATATTATTAAATTTGATCGATTAATAAATATCGCATGCATTTTTAAATGTCATTAAAGATCATTCATTTCATTTTTACTAAATTTTTTTACACCCTCGCAACTATCTCCACTCAGAGAAATACTCGCGATAGAAATATCGATTAAAACAATATTTGATAAAAAAAAGAAATGTCTCGCGTTCTATATTCATCGGTACTGACGATATATTAGCAATACTTAAAAAATTTTATATCTAAAGAATTACGTACAGCGTAATTAACTTATTTTTATTTTAAAATGTGATGGTGGGGTGTGTGT
Organism: Theocolax elegans; assembly: GCA_026168455.1. Lineage (NCBI taxonomy): Eukaryota > Metazoa > Arthropoda > Insecta > Hymenoptera > Cerocephalidae > Theocolax > Theocolax elegans. Next base: position 34,548,163 of record CM047431.1, on the reverse strand, counting down.
AATTAAATCACCGGGCTCAAAGTACCTTTTAAAATTCATAAAAATTTCGTTCAATCGAAAATTCGGGTATTAAAAGAATTTTTATCTTCCAGTGAGAAAAAAATATATCACGATTTATACATATATATATGGGTTATATTAATTAATTTATATTAAATTAATTAGATACCACTATCAGCGTTAACAAATCAATTTATTTAAATTGTCGGTTTATTACGATTGATACGATTGACCCTCTTATTACTATATTTCATAGTAAATATTAACATGTATTATTTACTACAATGTATAACAAAAATTATATCATAAAATATAGTAATCTAGAATATATAATTTTTCTCAGTGTGTTAATGCGAATAATGCATATATATATATATATATATATATATATATATATATATGTTACAAAGAGTCCAAAACTTGAAATAATTCGAAAAATTAGTATTTTTAGCATTTTTAACAACTTTAACTCAAAAACTATTAACTTCTTGTTACATATATTATATGGAGAAAATCTTATAAATTTAAAGAAGAAGCTGCTAAAATTTTGAAGATATGATAATTATCACTTTTATTATACTTTAGAACCATAATAAATCTTAAAATACAAAAAAATGAATATACGATTAAATATTTTTTAATAAACCAAATTTTCTTGTAGCCAACAATATTATCTTTCTTTTGATCCTCGACAGGTTTATGACCGAGCTTTTTGAGTCGAGTTATGGCATTTTTAATAAAATGATGACATGTAATACATGCAATTTTACATTATCCCGCGTAAAAAAAATTAAGTTTGGGCAAAGTTTTAAAAAAGTTTAAAAAACATTTATTGGCATGATCGCTATACATGATGTATTTTGTTTCAAAGCAAAATATATTGATTACCGTCATTTTTACCAATGTATTTATGTATTGTATGAATGTGATGATAAATTCAGTTTATATCTCTAATATTACTCGACCGATTTGCCTGAAATTTTTAGAGAAACTGTGTTAAAATATAGGAAGCTAATAGTCTTTATACCGATATTATCCGCTAAAGGCATTCGAAAATGTTTACAAAAAAAAAATTTGCATGTGGTGCAGCGCATATGCTCTCCGCGAAAATTAAAGAAGGGAATATTAAATTCCCAAAATTAATCTTTTCAGAAGTTCAATATATTGTTAAGATTAAAATATGCATTTCAAACTTTGTGAAAAGTTTACATTTACAAAATTAATCTTTTAGAAATTCGAAAGAGTTTTTCTATTTTTATAGAGTTGAAAAAGTACTTTTTAATTTTTGACAAAAGTTAAAAATCATAAAATTAATCTTTTAAAAATATTAATTACTTTTTGGGCACCATAAAGCTTAAAACATGCATTTTAATCCTTATTAAAGTTGAATACGCGATTTAATTTGTAATGTTTAAAATATTGTTTTTAATCTTTTTATTTCCATATTTTCAACTTTACGGTTTAGAGTGTACATTGTCTTATTACATTAGCCATTTGAAGCCTGCGATGGCTCGGTCGGTTAGGGTGTCGGGCTCGTAATCTGGAGATCCCAGGTTCGATTCCCGGCCCCGGCCGATTGATACAAGCACCACTGGGGAATGTATTTTCAACAAATGCTTCCTTAACAAAGACATCTTATGACCTCCGTTGCTGCTTAGCACCGCGATTTGGAAGCATAAAAAGAGCGACGTTAAAATAAAAAAAAAAAACTTTAACCATTTGCTGGTATATAGCATGCAAAGTACAAACTGTGTAACATATTGAACTAATATTAAGTTGACGTTGCAAAATGATGACACTAAACATTGTTTATAAATGTTGGACAGATTATTCGTTGCGGGTTTCATTACATTACATAGGAAATAAATTGTTTCTGCAGTAAAATGCTGAGGGAATAAAATTTTGTATATAAAATAAAGAATATTATATCTAATCACGTTCTCACTTACGTGGTCCACATACCAAGCTACTCGACTCATCGAGAATTAATTTATTACCTATATACAATTAACCTGATTCGGTAAGAACCGTATTTATAATTTATTGGGCGCCGGGTCTTACCTACCAACAAATATGTTTCCTGGTCAGACTCTCCATGACGTGGCTCCAACTCCAATACGGAGGTGGCGAAACCAACGGCGAAATCTGTCTCCCTCGAATGAACGTAACGATACAAATTAAGGAGATTCTGGGTTTATTATTCAAAGACTCAACAATATGATTAAAAAAATCAAATTTATTTCACGTGCAATATTTAAAATTATAACTATCGATCACTACGGGTGATCACCGTTACAAATTTAGTAAAACAAGATTCCCTGATTACTTAACGAATAAAGAATTTCGCGGAGCTGGCCCGATCTTCCGGTAACCGATAAAATCGCAGTACTACATCTATCAATTTCGCGACTTTAAAATTATTAATAATAAATCAGTATACCAACCCTATTAATTATAATCAAAGAAACAATGCCGGCCGATATCGACGAACACTCAATAACTTGAGGCACGTGTGAAAATGACGGCACGGACTCGCAGGAGGTCTTCACGCGGCTTTATGATAGATATTTTTATTCGATACCACTTTCCACTCATATGTATAAAATACGCAGAGTTACTTCATTTTTGGACTTTGCTTTTTTATTAAGCGACACCTAGTGGGCATAATAAATATAACCGCTCGATGTTGCATGATAAAGCAAAGTCAAAAAGTGATGTAACGTTGCGAATGCAACGATACGAGTACAGAGTGACTCATAATATATTAAATAAATAATTCTATTATAATGTTTGTAGTACATGTTAAAACGCACCTATTTCACAGACCACAATACCTTACTAAAACGTAAAAAAATGTATCCTCGTTACATTTAACAACGTTCATCAACATTTTGGCAATTTGGTAGAGATACTCAAAATATTTTATACACAACGCATATTGGTATTATCATAAATTCGTGTTCAGTGACAGTTACAAATACTTACAATTTTTAGGCACGATCGTTACACGGAAGTGCCTTATATATTTTCATCATCGCAAAATATGTGATACCTCAAAAAAGTATATATTTTGACATACAAATAAAATTTATGAAACTTAGAACCCATCCAAACCTTTCCCTAAAATGTATGTATGGATGTGTGTATGTATGAAATCCTGTGACCAAGATAACTCTGCTAATTTTTAATCGATTGAGCTGAAATTTACAGGGTATATTTGTTATAATTATAGAACTCTGTGGTCCTATTTTCAGATGTATCGCTCATAAATTGTGGAAGTTATGGAGCGTTTTACAATTTCGTAAAATTGGTTTATGCATATTATCTCCAAAAATACTGTTCTTACGTACATAATGAATTTAGACAAAATTTTCGTCTTAAAATTATAAAACTTTTCCTATACAACACTTTCTGATTCGAGCAATATTTTTAAAAATACGTACATAAAAACAATGAAAATCATTAAAAATTTACAAAAAAGCACGTTTTTTCGTTATAAATTGAAATGTATCATTTTTATATAAAAAGCGTAAATGGACAAAATATTCGTCACAAAATTACAAAACTTTTTCCTTTTGTACACTTAACGCTCAAAACAATATTTTCGAAGATAAACATAGAAAACTGGTCAAAATAATGAAAAAAGCACAAAAAAACACGTATTTTTGCAATAAAACGAAACGTATTGTTTTTACTGAAAAACTTTTAATGAACAAAATGTTCGTATTAAAATAATAAACCTTTTTTCTATTATGCGCTTAACGCACAAAACAATATTTTCGAAGATAAACATAGAAAATCGGTTAAAGTAATCAAAAAAAAATATGAAAAAACGTTAAAAAGTTGACTTCTATTGTATAAGTATTGTTGCTGTAATATCATTTTCTTTTATCAGTATTTGTTGTATGTAAGTCTTTAATATCTTTCTCCGGTTCATCAGTTTCGTCATCAGATAAATTGCTACCATCTTGTAAATCTGGTCCAACTATTTCAGAAATATAGTCAAGTGACGCCTTAACCGCCAATTTTTCAGTCTTTCTTGAAGTGACAAATTTTGTACACCATTCTAAAATTAATTATATTTATGTAAAAAATGAAAAATAAATATTGAAATTATTATCATTGTTACTAAAAATGATTCCTATCTAACATTTTTGTTTTGAAGGCGTACTTTTTTGAAATTCAGGTACCCAACTAGTATGACTTCATCATTTAAATGCACTACACTTTCATATTCATCTTTAAAATAAATTAATTATTTTACAATTACTTTACAAAAAGTAAAAAATTATTTTCTTTTATGCGATAATAAAAACTTACATTACATTACTTTTGATGTACAAAAGACAATTTAAACAAATGTTTTATACTCTCCTTCTCCTTCTCCAAAAATGTTTAAGCCATACTTTTCTTTCTAAAAAAATAATATATGTATGTATAAAATAATATACCTGTTAATAGACAATTACATTGTAATCTATCTTAAGATTTTTTAATAATATATTTTAATATAACAATTTAAAGTATAAATTTTATTTGTACCGTAAAATGCAATTTCTATCTAAAAATTCTGAATATAAATCTTATGTAGATAAATGCACGTACCACTTTTATAATTTTTCACTGTTTCCACTTAAAAATCTTTATAAAGTCGTGGTCTGAATTTTTGTTCTAAACAGTAATTATAAAATCAAAACAGACACTTAAACCCATAACAATATCCTTCACATACATCTTCATAAGCTATTGTCCTAAACTCTTTGTACATAGTGCAATTGAAATTCTCCTTTAAGAAAAATGACCAAAATTGGAAGAGTGTGTTCACCTCTTGTAACTTCCCTATACCAAGTTGTTTACGCTCTGAAATAAAAAGAGATTCCATGAATTCTAAAGTGAATGACTTTATGTAAATTTTATAAATAATGAATATAACAACATGATTTATATCAACATGATTTCTTTAGCTAAGAAAAGAAAACATATTATAATAATCATCATCACATCAAGAATTTATAACTTACAAGGGGAGTACATGACCTCCGGGAAATGGATCTCATCCTAACTTTGGTATGTCTTTTATAATATGAAAATATGAAGAAAGCCAAGTTATCTCTTGCCAATGGCCACTTTTACGGCAGTTATTCGACATCCAATAATAATACCAGTAAAAATTACTTCTAATTCGGTCGCTTATAACTCGGAAACAAATAAAGATAAACAATCGAACCAAAAACCAGAAGTAAGTTGAGTTCAATTAGATATGGTTTGAAAAAAAAGAAGCTCAAATTGCTTAATTTGAAGCAAAGTTATGAAGAAAATTAGAAATTGAAGACTATTAGGCCAAAAGAAACAATAAATTTTTCATATTAAATTTTGGCCTAATAGTCTTCAATTTCTAATTTTCTTCATAACTTTGCTTCAAATTAAGCTTTCAAACCATATCTAATTGAACTCAACTTACTTCTGGTTTTTGGTTCGATTGTTTATCTTTATTTGTTTCCGAGTTATAAGCGATCGAATTAGAAGTAATTTTTACTGGTATTATTATTGGATGTCGAATAACTTCCGTAAAAGTGGCCATTGGCAAGAGATAACTTGGCTTTCTTCATATTTTTATATTATAAAAGACATACCAAAGTTAGGATGAGATCCGTTTCCCGGAGGTCATGTACTTCCCTTGTTAGTTACAAAAAGTAAATTCAAGGTTTTTTAATATCTTACCTTTTAAAGAACGTGAATGATATTTATGATACACTTGTCGAGTGAAACCGTTTACTTTCAAAAACGAATGACTAGGATGTTGGAACGTTGGCAATGATTGCGGAGCACCACCGTAACTATACTAGCTAAGATACCTTCGATTGAACTTGTATCAGCACTACTTCTGTAAATATAAAAAAAAAGAAACACCTATTATTATTGTAATAGAAAATAAAGCTAAATATTCAAAAATATAAAAAATATCACATTAAGTAATAAAAGTTGTTAGAAGATAACACATTAAACATCAGTTAATGGATTGAAAATCTTAATGATGTTCGCAAAACACTTTAATTAATATTGCATAATTACATAATTTAACAATTATTATATGTGTTAAATAAAAATTATACTGCGTTTATATTATAAATTTTATAAGCTTATTTCAAAATTAACATCTATATAATTTATATATTTACCCTGAATATGTTCTCGGTCTTAATAATTATAAGTGCCATTCTTTTAAATTATTGTATTTATTATTACATAATAAGAACTTTAATAGTAAAATAATAAATACAACATTAAATGCAAATTTAATGTAATTTAAAATAAATTAAAAAATGTAATAATAAAATGTTACAAACCGTTAATGTATACCATATCAACCTTGAGAAAGATTAAACATCGCCAAAACTATCCCAATACAAAACAAGAGGCTCATGGTTATTGTTGAACTGAACCATTATTGTTCGACTCACTACCATTGTTACTTTTGTATTAAAACTGACTAGTACGTGAATTACTCCTATAATTCATAATTATCTTGTATAAATTATCTTTAAATTTAATTATAAAGTATTCTACAATTTAAATAATAAATAAAATGTAAAAAAATAAATATTACTTAGTTATTGACAACTTACGGCAACTTAATATTTTCAAAAATAAATAAAATATAAATCTTATACAATAAATAAATTAACTAAATCATAAATAAAAATTATTAACCATCTAAAAATAGTTATTATTCTATTATTTTCGATCACTGCCAACATTGGACAAATACTGGACAAGAGCTTCTGCTATTTTGTAATGCTCACTTAACTTTATATTAGAATAACTAATATCATACAGTAAAACTTCATGAAAATCATATAAAAACTATGCGTATACGTAATATATATATATACATAATTTTATATACACAATAAAATAAATAAACTAACTATCCGTTATATTTATTTTTCGTCATATACACACAAGTATAATGTATATTGCATTTTATGTAACCCGCGTGCCGTATCCAAATTTGAATTTCAAATTTCTTTTATTTTTTTACAAAAATATTTATTTATAACAATTCTCTTTTTTTATTTATTTTTTAATGCAAAAAATCGAATAAAAAAAAGAATTATTATAACAAAATTTGATATAAAAAAATATAAAACAGTAAAAAATATTTACCACACACAAAAATAAAATTTTGAAATAATCTAAACGTCAAACCCTGTAAAGCATGTTTTCAATACGTCCAAATTATTCTAAAATTTTAAATTAAAATTTAATTAAAATTTTTAAATAAAATTAAACAAAAGCTTTGTTCTTAAACTTGAAAAATTTGGACTTGAACGTTAAATAAACATAACGAATTCATTGTGTCCGCGAATTCTAAGAATATATTGATTTTATATTACTTAAATATATTTGTCTTTTCAAATATTATAATTACTTTTTTCTTAATTTTTCTTAATTTATTTAATTAATAAAAAAAAAGAAATGATTAACGTGTACATGTTATTAATAACATTGTAAAATTTAAAATAGAAGTTAATAATTCACTCTTCATGTACATATTTCAATTTACTTTGTTCACTGAGTTTTTCACTTGACAAATTCATCAATTTAAACATAAAGTACATATAGGTACCATACACTGCTCTAAATATACTACCAAAGAAGGCACCCGATAACACATCTTTGGGACCTAAATTAAATTTATATAATGCTCCAGTAACCATTCCACCAGCTGCATAATAAAAAAACAAAGCTTCATAGAAATGAATTTCTTCAAAAATTAACAAATTTAAACAATGTACATGAATGCCGCTCTATATCGAATAAATAAATTAATTATATTGTTTCATATAGACTAATTTAAATTGCACAATATTTTATCACATTTACTTACGTTTACTGTCCAAAATATACGTTAATGTAAAAAAAATAAACTATACGGTTTTATATAAACATATGTAAATTATGTACATATGTATTTTTTTTTAAATCAAATTTTTTTTAATGTAAATAGGTGAAAGGCACCATCAACACATAACCATTTAATATTATTGTAATGATCGTGCCTGGAATGTAAAAGCGTATAGTTTTTACATATTTCGGCCCCACTAGTTCTTTATCTTTTTATACGTTACCTTGACAATTTTCATATTTTTCCGTTAGTTACTCAGAATCACTTTACGAAATTAGTCAGCAATTTTATATTTTTATACTTATATAAATTGTTATTACCTTAGCAAAAATAAGTAAATAAATAAAAAGCAACAAAACATAAAAAACAGTGTGATTATGTGACGATATATATATGTATAAACCTAGAGAAAATAACATTTCATTTATTTTGGATACATTCACGTTTTCTTACGTTTTTAATTTAGTATTTCTTACAGTCACTTGTATTTTCATTATTTTTTTCTTCTATATTATTCAAATTTTTGCCTTCTAATAACTTTTTTTTATTAGTTTTCTCAGACTGTATTTGTTCGTAGTAAAAGATAATAAAAAAAATGAGGAAAGGTATTTGAATGCGAGAAAAAGTAATTGAATAAAGCTAGCAAAATAATGGTAGAGTTACGTACTTTTTCATATTTTACTTTACTTTTTGGAACGTTTTCTTAATATTTTCTTTTCGTAAATATAAGTTTTTGATGATGATGATTATCGTAAAAAAGTAAGAAGAAATAATAAAATTTAAATAAATGTCATAAAATGTTAGAAAAAGTAGAACAACGTAACAATTATCGAAAACCGGATGGTATTTATTACTTTTTCTTAAGCTATATCCCACATTTTCTTACTTTTCATATTATTTTCTATTATTTAATATTACTAATTTTATAATTTCCTTTTAGGGATACAAAAAAAGGATAATAAACACGTAGGCATGAAATTAATCGTAAAGCGTGACAAATAATTGGGTAATTCAAATGTACAAAGAAGTGGACCGAGAGTAAACTCGATCGAAGGTAATCGGTATAAATCTATATAGCCCTTCTCTACCGCATCTGACGAATAGAGAAAGAAACCAAAAAAAAAAATTGAAAGGTGGAGGATAAAAAAGGCACAACTCGATTTGCAACATCTCGTATGCAACGCGCGGTAGTCTAATCCAACTGGAGCGGCTGACGTCCCTGGGATTTTCTCTACGATAAAACACTCGTTAAACCGGCGACTTTCCTTTACCTCAACGGATTTGGATCTTCGAGCTGACCGTCCTCGTGAATGTAAAAAAAATAGGGTCAACCGAAAAATCGTCCTATATTTCACTAGTTGCAAAAAAAAATAATGATGTTGTACACGTAGAACGTACAATATACGATTGATTAATTAGAATATGGAAGTCAAATCTGTTATAGGAATGTTTCTTATACAACCGATTGGTTAAATAATTAACTAATTAACGGTAATAATTGTTCGGTAGTATATTATGCTCATAAATATAAGGACTCTTAATAATAATCATAAACCTCATTCGCTGCATTGAAGAATCACAATTTTTTATTCCTCTTTATCGCGCAAATACGAGCTATGTGAAAAATGCTGATTTTTCGAGTTAACGTGCCAAGACCCAGTGACTCTTTGTTACGGCTCGAAGGAAAGAAATGCTGAGGTTGGTTCACGTTAACGAGTGAAAAATAAGTGCTGAATCCAAGTGTCCGTTATTATACAGAATAATTAGTATACCCGGTGAATTAACCTAATGACTCGAGATTATTCACTTTGTACACCTATAATATATATATATATATCCACTCGTACATTTATTTATGCACATATATAAAAGGAAATAAACTTTCGGAAATCAAAGTTATTTATCGGAAACAAAGTTTACGTATCGGTGAGTAACTGGGAAACAAATGCTATTAAACTAGCCCACAATTTCCGGGCGAACCTCTCTATCCCCGACGAAAAGGAAATTTATTTGAACGATTCAATATATTCGAAGGGAAACGATCCTATTTTCACGTTGCGATGCGCCATTCCGAATCCATCAATACACCATAACTCCTTTTGTACTTGTCGGTGTGTATCTATATATATATATACACTCGGTGAAACTCCATACACCTATAAATATATTATTTTCACATTTTTCACTATGCGTGATATAGTTCAACTTCTTCTTCTTCTTTTTTTTCGTAAACAAGGAGAAAATCACATCGATTACTCAATTGTTTTTGTCAAAGGTAACGTGAACTTTAATTACAAGATGAATTGGGATACAGATGTATATAATGAATAGATACAAATGTAAAGGTAATTGCAACCTTAAATATATTCCCATTGTGACGATTTAAAATGAGTGTACGTTCGACAGAGCGAGAGTGAGAGGAAAAAAAAGTAGGAAGAGGAGGAGGAAGATGATGAAATTGCAGGCGAATTTAAATTACTTGCAAGTGCGTTTCCCCACCACCGTGTAGAACTTTAAATTCTAGCGTGAAGGTAAATGTTGGGGAAGAAAAGGAGGAAAAAAGAAGGGAGAACGTTTGTTGGAGATGCGGCCTTAACGCGACGCGTTAATGGAAAATGTGTATATATGTGTTCAAGTGTGTGTGTGTGTGTGTGTGTGTATATGTGTGTGCACGTGTGAGGGGAGCTCCTGCAGCTCATAATTACCGAGTGATAACACAACCTTGGTTATTTTTAAATGCGTACTCAATCAATTAATTAATTGGTTATATTCTATTAATTCTTTAAAAGACCACAATAAATTACACAATAATATACACATAGTTCTCAACATTAAGTGATTTTTCAAATTTATCTTTCAACTTCCATTTTTTTTATAATGTATGAATTAAGAGGACAGACCTAAGATTAAAGTTGAAAAGATTATTCATTATTCACGATTAATAATCTTTTTCATAACATAATTCATTTCATAAACAGGATTATTTTTATCATAAAAACTTGCCGTAGACCGAAAAGGCTCCAAAATACGCTTGCACCTTCAATTAAATGTATAAATAAAATATCAAAATTTAAGATAAAAGCTAAGGAAGCGTTTCTCAGTTTCTAATGAGATAAGATAGTATTTTTAACTTTTAACTGTTTTTTTTAGTTATGCTATTCATGCTACACTAATATATATAATAAAATATTTTTTATTTTTTAAACAAATTATATTATTATTAATTTTTAATTAAAATTTGTTGTCCAATTTATTTGTAACACAAATATTTTAATTAATTATGAGGCAACGTACTCTGATTTTTTCCATAATGGACTTACGCACGATATCTTCATCGAACCACTTCATCGAATAGGCTGAAATGTTAACAGTAACTTTTGAATACGCTTTTATTCCACTTAAGTGGAATAGACTGTGTTAACATTATAATAAAAAAATTATTATTACCAAAATAATTAAAAAAATTGAAAAATTGTGCAAAAGCAGTTAATTAATTGAATTAAATAAACATTTACACTTTTATTGAAATTCTATTTCATTCAAGTGGATTAATATCATATTTAAAAGTTACTTTTATTTTTCAGCCTATTCGATGAAATGGTTCCTGAGATATTCTGCAGTAAAGTCAATTATAGAAAAATATTAGAGTACGAAGTCTTATAATTAATTAAAATACTTATGTTACATATAAATTAGCCAAAAAATTTAAAACAAAATTTAATAATAATAGACTTTGTTTAAAAATTTAACAAATCTTTGCAACTGTTATGAAAAAAAATTATTATTGGTTAATATTGAATAATTTTTTTTCAATTTGAACCCAGGCTTGTCTCCTTTCCTGAATTTTCGAATTTATCTTTTAATATCCATATTCTTTTCTAATGTATGAGTTAAAGCACATTCTATAATGTGCAAAAAATGAGGAAAAATATAAATTAAATTAAAAATCACATTTAAAAAAGCAATTACAGAACTCTGTAATCTGTATGTAAAACTCATTATGTTACCATTTGAGTAATTTATCGATATAAAACGTTCTATTATTACAATAATTAATGTTTTCTTTTTATTTATATTAAATGAAAAAAATCACGAAACCATTGTATTTAGTTGAGAAGAAATCTACAATTGTGCAAAGTTTCATGGTGATGGTAAAATATTACATAAAATTTATTGTTTAAAACTGCTTAGATATCCATATAGTGCGGTTTGTATTTTCACAAACAATTAATCTACAGCATAAACTACAGCACCATCACCTTAAACCTTTGTAGAATTATAGATTTTTTTCTAACTAAGAGCAATGTTCTCCTGATTTTTCTTAAATTTTTAAAGTAAAACATTAACTATTAAAAAAAAATAGTATACGACCTCTAAGTCGATAAATGATTCGAATATAAACAAACGAATTTGACATCACCTTAACCCTTTTAGGACTAAACTGACACTTTTTAATACGATTTTCTTGGGCATTAAATATAATGATAAAAAACTAATTTAATAAATTAATCAACAGACCTTTCCGATGTATTTTTTTCTGCTTTTTCGAATGCCACTGACAGAATTAGTGTAAAACTTTCGTTTAAACAGTTATCAACAATTATTTTTAAAAATGCCAAATTTTCAGAATTTTTGAAAATTAATTATATTTACTAGAGGAACCCTTGGACAATTTTAAAAAATCGTGAATTCTTCTTATGTTCTGTATTAGGTAGTCTCTTCTTACAATAAACTCTTTATTTTCGATTAAGATAATTATTTTTTACTATTAACACGAAATAATCAATAAAATTTTGGCGCGAAATTTAAATTCCTAAAGAAGTTTTGAGGGTACCTTAATATTTCTTTTATATACGCTTTGCGTTTTCCGAATATACAATCAAGTTATTATTGAATATCGTTAAGAATCGCGGCAGAATTTTTCTTCGTTAAAATAGAGAACAAAATTATACCTTTTTTAAGGCTTACACTGAATTAACCATTGAAACAAAAAAATAATAAATCGAAAGTGTCATTGGATAGTTGATTGTCGATTGGTCTCATGAGTAACCGCATACACGCACCGTTATAGAGTATTTATCGTCACACGCAGTTTCGTCGACAATAAAATTCGGTGGTATTAAAAGAGTTTTTTTAGTAGTCGTGACGCGCGTGATATATTCACCGAGCGTAACATTGTTTTTAGTAATCAATTATTCATATGCATCATCTGTATTTGTACATTTGAATGTTAATTATTAATTTGGTCAATTTCAACGGTCGATATATTTAATGTATAAAGTAAACGTTCCTATTAATAAACGCTTTTTAGACATTTTTTAATTCTCTTTGAATAATGAATGAAAATAAGCACAAGCCGTGTAAAAAAAAGTCTGGGAAACGTCTGGGAAAAGTCTGGCTTATAAAATCTTGGCAAAGTCTAGCTGGTGCGACTATCCCATACTTTTTGCCAGACTTAATACATTTGATTTTAAAAGTCTGGGATAAATCAACCAGACTTTTTCCCGCACATTTTGCCAGACTTTATAATAAGTTTTAAAAATCTAGAAGAATTCAACCAGACTTTCTCCTAGACATCCCTCTCGTCGAATTTTCGTCGCACTGCATCTTCGAAACATAAAATTTATATTGTATCTAATTAATAGAAACAATACATCTTCGACACGTTTTGAGCTATCGAACTCACAAAACCACCAGATACTTCTCTATCACATGTGAAAAGTCACCAATCCTTATATAAAAAAGTGATTGCCGGATGTTGTGAAGCCAAGTGAAACGGCTATGTGATTGGTTTACGTTTTACGCATGCGTTTAAAACATTGTAGGTTAGATTTGGCAGTGCGGGAAAAACGTAATGTTTTAATTTTCTTGACAAAATCGGAGTATAATAAATCATGAAAAAATATATTATTAAAAATTGTTATTTTAAGTAAATGAGACAGCGTAATATTTCAAGTAACGACTGTTAAAAAACGCAAGAGCGCGCGGAGCGCGCATGGTTAATTCCAGTATAATATATTAAGTCTGGCGAAAAGTATGGGATAGTCTCACCAGCTAGACTTTGCCAAGACTTTATAAGCCAGATTTTTCCCAGACGTTTCCCAGACGTTTCCAAGACTTTTTTTTACACGGAAAATGATGAAAATTTTTGTATCATTTAAAGCACTTATTCTTTCTGAATCATTATCTGCCTTAACATTTCAATATAAATGTTTTGTATAAATAATATTAATAAAAATCTGAGTGCCTTGTGTACGTGTTATTAAACGTTCGTGTAACCTATGACCCGATTGTTTAATAATCATGTACCTATTATTAAACGGAACTAAATATTAAAATTTCTATGAAATTTTAATAAATTCGCCCTATTTTATTCTTGACGTGGTAAACAATGATATTCACGATATATAAATGTCCATAAAAATCAAGTGATTAATATCAGTTACATAAGACGTCTATACTTTAATGAAAATTATTAATGAATATTCTATTAAAATGAATGAATTATGAATAAATTAAATCTACGAGTTAAAAAGTACCATGTGCAGTATAAATCATACAAAAACTTGCGTTTATTAATAAATACAGACTTAAAAACTTGATCGAAATTATTGAACATTTTTGACTAATGTGATATGAGATATATTTACATGTACTGCAGTAGATGTACAAAGAGTGCGTAAGGTCGTTTTTAAGTATTACTTCGCTTAAAAAACATTCTGAAAAAGAACATTTATGTTTAAGGCAAACAAAAACAAATATTAAAGTAAATGATTGTTTGCGATTGAATGAGTTTAAAACCGACAATGCAAAAAATAATTCGGTCGTAGAAAAGATAAATACGTTTAAAAACAATTTCGATTATTGTGATTATAACTATGTATTTACATTGTAAAAAACTTAGTTTCTTTTGATAGCGATAAAATAACATTACTTTTATTATTATATTTTGATGACTATATATTATATTTCTATACCGTTTATATTTCTGTACCGTGTTTACCTCCTATTTTTCAAACCAAAATTAAAAATATTTTTTATATATGTTGTCCAATACATTAGACACAAAACAATTTTTCAATGAAGTTATTTTTTCAAAAGTTATACAATAATTAAACTGTCTAAAAAATAATGGCATATTGCTTGCATTGCCAAATAAATCTGTCACTATTCACTTTCAACTTACAAATATTGTAGCTGATAATTTGGGATTACATTCTATATTAGGTTTTAACGAAAGTTTTAATACAAACACGTTATTACTGATTAATACATCACAAAGATATTAATAAAATTGTTAACGAAAAAGATTGCAGTTTGCGAATTGTTAAAAATTATAAATTACTTGCTTCTGAGAATAATCCAAAGTTATCTGGAATTAAAGAAAAATGTATTTTTTATGGTATTGATAATTTTCATATTGCGAATAATTTATGTGTAGAAATCATGCGTGGTGTTCGAAGGCATATGTCGTTACGATATAGCTCGCATACTGTATCATTTTATTTGCAAGGCTCAAATTTTTAACTCTGGAAGAGTTGAATTATAGAAAAAAATGGCTTTTTTTATGGAACACTCAAATAGCATTAACATTAATTCCTGAAATTTTGGAATCTCAGCTTAAAAATAAAGTGTATAATATATTTCTTCGTTCGGAAGATGTTTATCTTTAATTAGGCATATAACGAGATGCAGTTATAGCTGTTATATTCAAAAACCAATGGTATGGCAATTATTAATATTATTAAACAAATTGGTCAGACGGACGTTTCCAAGACTTTTTTTTACACGGAAAATGATGAAATTTTTGTATCATTTAAAGCACTTATTCTTTCTGAATCATTATCTGCCTTAACATTTCAATATAAATGTTTTGTATAAATAATATTAATAAAATCTGAGTGCCTTGTGTACGTGTTATTAAACGTTCGTGTAACCTATGACCCGATTGTTTAATAATCATGTACCTATTATTAAACGGAACTAAATATTAAAATTTCTATGAAATTTTAATAAATTCGCCCTATTTTATTCTTGACGTGGTAAACAATGATATTCACGATATATAAATGTCCATAAAAATCAAGTGATTAATATCAGTTACATAAGACGTCTATACTTTAATGAAAATTATTAATGAATATTCTATTAAAATGAATGAATTATGAATAAATTAAATCTACGAGTTAAAAAGTACCATGTGCAGTATAAATCATACAAAAACTTGCGTTTATTAATAAATACAGACTTAAAAACTTGATCGAAATTATTGAACATTTTTGACTAATGTGATATGAGATATATTTACATGTACTGCAGTAGATGTACAAAGAGTGCGTAAGGTCGTTTTTAAGTATTACTTCGCTTAAAAACATTCTGAAAAAGAACATTTATGTTTAAGGCAAACAAAAACAAATATTAAAGTAAATGATTGTTTGCGATTGAATGAGTTTAAAACCGACAATGCAAAAAATAATTCGGTCGTAGAAAAGATAAATACGTTTAAAAACAATTTCGATTATTGTGATTATAACTATGTATTTACATTGTAAAAAACTTAGTTTCTTTTGATAGCGATAAAATAACATTACTTTTATTATTATATTTTGATGACTATATATTATATTTCTATACCGTTTATATTTCTGTACCGTGTTTACCTCCTATTTTTCAAACCAAAATTAAAAATATTTTTTTATATATGTTGTCCAATACATTAGACACAAAACAATTTTTCAATGAAGTTATTTTTTCAAAAGTTATACAATAATTAAACTGTCTAAAAAATAATGGCATATTGCTTGCATTGCCAAATAAATCTGTCACTATTCACTTTCAACTTACAAATATTGTAGCTGATAATTTGGGATTACATTCTATATTAGGTTTTAACGAAAGTTTTAATACAAACACGTTATTACTGATTAATACATCACAAAGATATTAATAAAATTGTTAACGAAAAAGATTGCAGTTTGCGAATTGTTAAAAATTATAAATTACTTGCTTCTGAGAATAATCCAAAGTTATCTGGAATTAAAGAAAAATGTATTTTTTATGGTATTGATAATTTTCATATTGCGAATAATTTATGTGTAGAAATCATGCGTGGTGTTCGAAGGCATATGTCGTTACGATATAGCTCGCATACTGTATCATTTTATTTGCAAGGCTAAAATTTTTACTCTGGAAGAGTTGAATTATAGAAAAAATGCTTTTTTTATGGACCCTCAAATAGCATTAACATAATTCCTGAAATTTTGGAATCTCATCTTAAAAATAAATGTATAATTATTTCTTCTTCGGAAATGTTATCTTTAATTAGGCATATAACTATATGATTATAGCTGTTTATATTTCAAAAACCAATGAGTACTGGCAATTATTAATATTATTAAAACAAATTGTCGACATAATTACTAGTAAAATTGTTCATGCTGAAACTCAAATTACTACAAATACTTATTGAAGAATATTTATCATTGTTAAAAGAATTATTTGATGAAAATCTTAATCCATTAATCTTAATCTTTTAATCCATTCTCCACTATGTATGAAAAATTTGGACCTTTGATTAATATTTGTTGTTTGAGGTTTGAAAGCAAGAATTAACAGGGAAGTGTAATTGCTCACGCGACGAGAACTCGTTTGAATATTTGTAAAACAATAATAGCTAATAATAGCTTTGAAACATCAGCTTATACTTAATTATAGATTTACAACAAGTAATATATATAAGTCTTTTTTGTTTGGAAAATGTAAATCGGTTCCTATTGTTAACTTTAGTAATATTACATCATCAATACATTTGATACCATTAGAATTAAAAGAAACAGTAGATATTGTAAAATCAATATCTTTTATAGGTGATACCATTAAAAAGGATTCTATTATAGCAACATTTACTGTAGATGGCTTAATTTTTCATTTAGTTAAACATGTCATTTTACTCAGAAACGGCTTTTTACTTATAAACAAAAAATTGCACGATTGTTTTTTAGATGAACACACTCAAGCTAATAAAATTTTTAATGAGAATGATTTTTCATGGTATTTACTCACTTCTAAAGATGTTGAACAAGCTGTCATCACTTATAGTAATATTTTAAGTGATGGTTTTAAGTACATTCTTAAAAAATGGATATGAATATTTTCATATAACTGTTTATATTATCGTTATTGTATGAATTAAAAAATATTATGTGTACATAAAATACGAAAATAAATCTTGTAGTAAGATAAATTTTCTCATTGGATTATTATATAATTGGATATTAATATTGTTTCACCCAATTTTTTCCTTTAATACTAATTTAAATAACAATTTTTAAATTATATTATAATTTACATTATAGTCAATTAATATATTATAATTCTAATTAGGGACGATCGTTACACCAAAGTGCCTTATATTTTTATCATCGCAAAATATGTGAAATCTCAAAACAGTATATATTTTGAAATAAAAATAAAATTTATGCAACTTAGAACTCATCGAAACCTCTCCCTAAAATGTATGTATGGATATGTGTATGTATGAAATCCTGTGACCAAAATAACTCAGCTAATTTTTAATCAATTCAACTGAAATTTACAGGGTATATTTGTTATAATTATAGAAGTCTGTGGTCCTATTTTCAGCTGTATCGCTCATAAATTGTTAAATATATGGAGCGTTTTACAATTTCGTAAAATTGGTTTATGCACTACACTATCTTCAAAAATATTATTCTTACGTAGATAATAAATTTAGCCAAAATGATCGTCTTCAAATTGTAAAACTTTTTCCTATGTAACACTTTCTGATTCGAGCAATATTTATAGAAATACGTACATGAAAATAATGAAAAGCATTAAAAATCTACAAAAAATCACGTTTTTTCTTTATAAATTAAAATGTATCATTTTTATATAAAAAGTATATATGGGCAAAATAATTGTCTCAAAATTTTAAATCTTTTTCCCATTAAACACTTCCTGAACTATTTTTTTATATCAGAACTATTTTTTTAAGATAACAATACAAAAATGATTAGAATCATTAAAAATCTATACAAAAGTACGTTTTTTCCTTTTATATTAAGATGTATTATTTTTATGTAAAAAGTGTAAATGGGCGAACAAAATAAACATAAATCATTATGAGGGTAATAATGACAAGAGCAGAATAATTAATAGAAATTTTCGTAATTTAAAAAAGTCTGTTTACTATAATTACGATATAAATATTGTATTACTAGACGTATAAAAACAAATATAACAAAATATTTTTAATTATCTTATAATAAAATTATTAACTTAAATTTGAACATTAAAAAATATTTTAACTAAAACCGAGTCAAAGGTATAGTATAATTTAGTAAACTTACAGATTAAGTATGCACAATCAAGTTTATGACTAGATCAATTATTGACTTAAATAAGACTTGTTGCAAAAAAGTGTTATTTATACTTTTGACATCTAAATACTGTTCGAGATTAACATCTTTCCCTTCTTCAAGCGCACATTCATATAATCTGTATACAAAATAAGAATAATAAATTCATTCTAATTAAAATTATAAATTCAAAATTTTAAAGAACGGGATGTGAACCACAAAACACAGTAAAATGATTTGTTTTTTATAAAATGAGAAATTCAATTTATCGAAAAAAACGTTCTGTAACGATGTTGTGGTTCCTTTGGAGATATTATGTGAATTTTTCAAATTCTTTTATCCATAAATCAGCGAAATTTTTATTATTGTTTTGTAGCTATGTATTGACGACCACAAATGGTTATTTACGTCTAATAAATTAACAATGAATTCTATTTATGTTGAAGAGTATCTATGATTTTTTTCAGATTTTTCTTATAATTAGGTTTTAAAATGTTCAGGATTTCCAATATATGTTTCTATAATTTGGTTATCACATCTACTTACGTTCAGATGTTAGTCCTATCCTTTGATTTTTACAAATAATAAGTACACTATAAACCACAAGGTAATCTAAGAAGAAGAAATTCAACTGGCGCTCCGCGAAGTAAAGCGCAATTTCAAATTTTATAGACACTTTGTTACTGCAGGTAGGATTATAAAAATAATTAACCAAACTTTAGGCTTTATCGTTTGAATTTTATGCTTCTTGGATTAAGTTGTTGCTTGGTGTACGTTTGTTGTATACGATGGTTTATAATTAAATAGGAATTAAATTTAGGCAAAGCGAGAATAAAAATTAATGATGTAACAAATCTATTTAGCAAGAAGAAACTATTGTGTATACTTCTTATTATTAAAATTATTGAATTAATAAAAATATTATATTAAACTCAGCGTATATAAAGTGTATAGTAATTTATATAATTCGGTGAGGGGACTTTGGTAATCAATCAATGCTGCATATTTTCGTAATAAAAAGTAATAATGAATTTTTATGGTTTATTTTTTTCGTTAATAGCTACAAGATATTTAAGAGCGAAATATGCATAGTAGCTTGCATAGTAATCAGGAAGTGTGGGACAGAACAACACTTTTTAAACTTTATAAATTACATATTGTAACTACAATGAGAAAAAGAAAGTTTTGGTTGTTAGTCCCCGTTGAAGAATAAAATCTTTGTAATATTTGTACCAAAAATTAATATGACTTAATAATTAATGAATATGAATTTAAAAAATCGACTGTTAACTGTTAAGAATATTCAGTTAGCCCAAAATTCAATCTTACATTAATTAATAGTTAAGGGCAATTATTTGTCACAAATCATATTTTTTCTCAGTGTGTGGAAAAATTTTAAGAAAAACTTGTACTTGATCTACGTCAAATTCAGTATAAAATCGTTACAAATATTTTTTAAACGAACGGGAATTTTTATATGTCGGACCCAAATTACAGGAATCTGTACCTTTCAACCCAAAAATTATATCTAACACATTGAATTAAAAATTTGAAGAAAGGTCTAATAATTGAGTAAACTTTTTTTTAGTCGGTAATTATTAGTCAAAAAAGGCATAAACTTTCAACCCAAACATCGTAATTAAATTATAGATTTAAAAATCTTGAAAAATTTGGGTATATTATGTAAAACACCTCTTAAAATCCTGACGTTCAGGGTTTTCTCAAAAATTTATTTATTTATTTATTTATTAAAAAAAACATTATAAAAAACATTATAAACATTATAAACATTGTAACAAAAAACATTTTCTCACTTTGCTATCATTAACCGAAATATGTGTGTGTCAAATTTAGTTATATTTTATGAAAATGTTTTTGAAGTTACAATAATTTGGCTATTGTCGTGTAAACAATTAAAGGAAACCAATTAAAAAATCTAAATGTATCATGTGCGCTATGTTTTAGTAATCAGTAAACAACGAGTCATTTAACAAAACATTTGTTACATGAATAGTTAAATGATTAGTGTTTAAATCATTTGTTCTTTTGTTATTAAAGGACCAAGGCTTTGTTCATCTACTTAAAAGTAATAAGAAAATAAATTTAAAGTTAGATAATCATCGAGTTCAATCCAAATTACAGGAATCTACACCTTGTAACCCAAAAATAACATCTATAATATCGAATTAAAAAGCTGAACAAAATTTATAAGGATAGCTTAAAATATGAGAGAGGGACTGAAGGATCAATTCAAAAAAAATTTTTTAATATAGAATAAACCTTTTTGTTCAGTAATTATTATTAACAAAAAAAAAGAAATAAACTTTTAACGCAAACATCGAAATTAAATTATCAATTGAAATATTTGGAAAAATTTGGGTATATTTGTTTGACAGCTGTTGGACAGGACTTTTTAAAAATTTATTATTTTGATTATAAAAAAATATATAAGAAATTACTATTTTGTGAATCCAATATCTACTGAAAGGTAGAATTCTATTAAGAAAATATAAAAAAATTGTTTTCGTTTTTCCTCTTAATGATCTAAAAAATATTTTGATATATTTGTAGTAGAAATATAAACTTTCCTGGAAATTTTCAATAAGACAGAATCATTTTAACAAAAGTTATATAGAACAATTATGTATTAAAATTAATGTGTGGTGTAAAATACTCTTTGCAGCTTTGTGATTATTCTTTCAAGTAATTGTTTAAACTTTACAGAGGCTTTTTTTATTTGAACAGTCTTTTATTTATTATAGATAAAAAATAGCTTATTAAATAACAGAATTTGTTTTTTTTGTCTTAAAAATTACTCTTTTAATATATTTTGTATCTAATACTAGAATTAGTCATGCGCGTTCGGGGAGGTTTTTCGTTCTTTAACAGTCATTATTTGAAATATTACGCTGTCTCTATTACTTAAAATAACAATTTTTAATAATATATTTTTTCATGATTTATTATACTCCGATTTTGTCAAGAAAATTAAAACATTACGTTTTTCCCGCACTGCCAAATCTAACCTACAATGTTTTAGACGCATGAGCAAAACGTAAAACAATCACATAGTTGTTTCATTTGACTTCACAACATCGGGCAATCACGTTTTTATATAAGGCACAAAAATTGTTAAATTAAAAAAAGTTTATATATAATTTAATCAATCACTTCAAAGAATGATTAGATAAAATTTTAGCTAAATTCAATAAATGATATGCCGCAAGAAGCATTTGGCATCAAACGCTAATTTTAATACATTTGTGCTGCATAATGATTCTGTCTTATTAAAAAATTTTCAGAAAAGTTTATATTACTACAAAAAGTTTTATATCATTAAGTTAAAAAAAAATAAAAATCAAAAATCTCTACCTATACTATAAAAAATCTAAATTATAAAAAAATATATGTAGAAAATACGAAATATAAAAAAACAATCATCATCACTCTCTGAAAGTATTGTAAAATATATTTTTATCAGTATAAAATGATATCAAGTGATACTAAGGAAATAAAATACGCAATTTCTAAAGGCGGATTTAATATTGAAATAACCAAAATAAAGTAGTATTTGCTTATATTCCATTTATGGGTGAAGGACAGCAACGAGAGGTCCTACGCGTTCGGAAAGGGTAAATCATCTCCTGACGTATGCGAGAATTAAGAACTTCGCGGGTAATTTCAAATATACCCTTATAGTATTCAACTGACATATGAACAATCAACTTCATATTAATAAAGATCAAAGGAAAGAAAAGAGGCGGGGAGGGAGGGGAGGGGGGGGGTAATAATATTTCTTGGTTATTGGAAAGTGCCGAACACACCGCAAAGACATAGCACGTATATACCAGAGAAAAAGAAGTCATTTGCGAGATGACAGGTAGCGAGTCGCGCACGCGATGTTGATTCTCTCTTTCGCACGTGTGTTCTGCACCGACTGACCCACACACATGTACACACATTGCGAGCGAGGGAGAGAAAGGTCTGGAGTAACGGCAACCCAGCCGACAGCTGCGTATAATAGATCGCTTCAATTTACTCGTCCTAGAGGCTCTCACGGAAAATCGCCGACAAGAGGCGCAAACGAGAAAAAGGAAAAAATGTTCCAGGCTCGCTTACTCGCTTACTCCCCCCCCCCCTCTCTCTCACTCTTATGGTCGTGTATATACATGTTCTTCTTAAGTATTATTATCCTTACCGAGAAAAGGCTATAAGGGTTACTCCACTTTTCTGGCTTGCTACATTAGAATCATTTAGTTCCACGAAGGTGTGTCTCATTCTGCCCTATTCAACAACTTGTTGCCATTTATAACTTATTTCAATAATATACAATTCTTGTCAACTACTATCTCTGTCTCTCTTATGATCCTGTCGAAAATCTCTTTTTTTATATTGACCAAACTTTTATTCATTGTCATCGTTGTGTTTATCTGCGTAGAATATTTCAATTTTGCAACTTGTATGTGTAAACAATAAAAAATATTTATGCGGAGAACATAAATATATAAAATTACCTAAATGTTAAGGGTCAAAAGTTGCGGTATGTCTGGTTGTGTAATTTCTGTTTACAATTTTATAAAATTATTGAGAATCAGATTGACAATTTTGACGATACCGGATAGTAATTTTTGTATTTCATTTCAGAATAGTGATCATCCTAGCACTACAATATTTATCAAAAATGATTAGATATTAAATACAAACTTTTTTCGCTCCATTATTTTCAATTTCTAAGAACTAACCTCAAATTCATGATGAGGATTCCCAAAAACTCCGTATATCCACATTCTCGAAATTTTGAAGCACTTATTGTTTTTCCATATTGCATCGGCTATTAAGTATTTTAAAAATAAAACCTTAAATTTGAGATCATCGACAGCATAAACATTTTCTTACAATTTTTTAATATTTTATGAATTTTTATTTCTGATGTTGGAAATGCCATCCTGAAATAAAAAACTAACCTCAGATTTGTGATAAAAGTTTTAAAGTAATATTTATCCAAAAAATTTATACATATTTAATAATAATTCTTTTCGTGCTGGTACAACTTCTTTTATAAAACATGAATTTCAACTGTTTACGTACGTTTAATAAATAAGTTGTAAAGTCCAGTTATATTGCAAAGGGTTTGTTTTGACAAACTGTTGTTACTATGTGAGTCGGAGTTAGTGACAAAGAAGTACTAGTTAGTTGAAAATTGATTGTTGGACTAAAATTAAAAAAAAATCATGATAACGCTGCCCTCCACATTTTTTATCATCAATGTTCACTTAATTTCGAAAGATTAATGTATAATTCTATACACACGATAATTTATTTATTGCATACGATATAATAATGCATTATTTGCATCGATGTGTATCGCGATTGTATCGCCCGGGTTTTGGAGTTCGCACCGCGAAGATGCCGCACGTGAGAGTGGTGCACCACACGCGAGCCGCCGAAACCGTAAAGACATTTTCTTTACGGCTATATTAAAATTGTGTATCGGCGGACCTCGCCTGCGCGCTACGACGAGAAGATCGACGCGTGATTGTGATCGCGTACGCGTGCGAGAGAGAAAGTGCGGTTAACCCCGATGATTACACTTCGTCGCGAGACCTCACACGGCAGTAGATAAGCTAGGCCGGTTCTAACTCATAGGCCGGTTCTAACCCAAATTTGTGTGTGTGTGTGTGTGTGTGTGTGTGTGTGGAATGTAGATGTGTAGAAGCTACCTTCGTAACATCTCACTCTCTCAATGCACACATGACTCATACACTTATCAAGTCCACGTGGCTCGAGACTTTCTCTCTCTCTCTTCGCTGTTGTCACGCGGATGACGGCCGGCTAAATATAACTTATAGTGTAAGAAAGCAATAAATTCACGAATTTTTCTAATAGTTGGAAAATTCAAATTTTAAAATTATATGGCATTGGATCACGAATATGCCTTATGTAACAATATTCTGACGATTAAGACATTAGTTCTATGTAAGTGCGTTAGGGGGCTACCTGTTAATATGTGGCACTTATTAAAGTTTGCTATCGGTAGGGCATATATACCCCCATGTCTTCCTCGTCAGAATACAGCTGGTTTTCAAAAATTTTTATATCTGCCATTTGTATCTAGAGACGAGATGCCTGGACTCTACTGATAAGCCCACCAGGCATACTCAGGGCGAAATACAAATTTTTTTTTTTTCCGTCTTATTAAGTTTTTATTAATTTTTTTCAAACACTCATCCTGTGAGGTTCATAAAGTGGCTGGTATTAATACAGTCCGCCTTACTTGAGATGTGGGGAATGTTTCTTTGGCTTGTAAAGATCAATAAATTCATTTATCATATAACTTGTAGTGTAAGAAAGCAATAAATTCACGAATTTTTCTAATAGTTGGAAAATTCAAATTTTAAAAGAGTTTTTTTGCACAGGTTGTAGTGCTGAAAGAAGAGCCCATCTGACGCTTTCGTTATCAGTATTATTAACATTTACGCAAGCTCTCTTTTTCTTAATACTTGCAGGTAAGTCAATAAAAGAGCTTCTTCTCATTGGATTAAGTTTATTTATCTTAATTGTTATATTTAAAATAGCTTTCAAAGTCCATCCCGAGTCTCGTTCTTGAAAATCCTCCATATCAACATAAATAGGTTGATGTATATTTGAAATAAACCATTCTGTTAACTCTGTCGTTGAAAATATTGGTAAAGATTTTGTGTTAAAATATTTAATGTTCGAAGTCTCTTCATCATTCTTCTTGATTATATACTCGACTGCTAAAGCAGTATCAACTTTTACTGCAGAATGCTGGTCAAATAGTCGGTTAACATTTGATACAAAGAGCGGTAGTACATCTCTCATAAACGTCGAAAAATCCAAATGTCTACGATTTGTAATAACAGATGTTTTAATACGATTTTCAAATGCACTATCAATGGCATCCCAAGATAGTGATGAGTCGTCCGCTACTTCTTCTTCTACTTCAACTGATTCAGTGACCGATGCAATACCAGCACCTTCAACGACATAATTAAATTCTAGATGGTCGCGAAACAATTGAACAATGCTTTTTATAATTCCTACAGCAGTTTCTAGTTTACGTTTGTCAGATACACTCAAGCCGAAAGTACGTGCATAGCATTGTGCAGCTAGTAATGTTGCAGTACCTAAATCTAACCATCTTGCTATGTCATTGCTATTAACATTTCCTAGCAAAACGTGATGATAGGAATTCCGCAGCAAATTAGCTGTATCTTTAAAATGTTGAGCCGAATGCATGGTAATATAAGTGGAACTTAAACCAGATAGGAGCGATCGGTCTGCGAGGAGTATTCTCAACTCAGCAATAGATACCGTTAATCAGCTCACTAAAAAGTTAAGACCAAAAAAAAAAACGTTCCGTTGTATCAGCTCACTATCAATCTAAAAGGAGCGATCAGTAGTAAGAGAGAACTTCAGAGAACAATTTCTCTCGAACTGTGCCATTTCGCAAATTGATGCTTTCTTTTATACACTATTGGAAAGTGGTAGGGGTAAGCAACAATCCTGATTGGTGCTGTGAATCGGGTAAGGGAGATATCTGTTTAAATGGAAGGGTATAAAATACGAGACATTCAGCACTTATGTTCAGTCTTCAGCATGATGGAATACGTAAACGACGTTCAGGGATTCAAAGTCACTGTGAATGAGTTTGTCTACAAAGAGGTAGCTGTAGTACCTCTAGAGGAAGATGCTCTACCTTCGGTTTTCCTCTTCAAGCCACCATATCCGTGGGACCAGCTGTTGCCAAAAAATAAGTGTAAAAACCAATTGCTAAAACAAAACTATTACGGCATAATGTGGAGATCCGGCAGTATTCCATATGAAGATGTCAGGACTATTCGAACCATCGTTGGAGACTCCAAAGTCTATGTTAAGGGACTTGAAAAATCGAACTGGTTGAGAATGATTCTAGCTGAAGAGTATGTATATATACATATTATATAAAAAAATGATGTAATTATTATAAAGTTTAATAAATATAATTATTTTTTTCAGATCTGGTTAAAACATTGAAGAACTACATTGTCCTTCGCTTAAAAAATTGCCTACTGACCTTGTAACATGCACTAATCATACTATGTGTATGTACCCGATGTATGCACTCCATAATGCGGTTGCAATTAAGTAATGGTTAATAGATCATCGGAAAAATAAACGAAGAGACGACGAACTCGCGTTAATGTATAATTAATATATACGTAATTTAAGTATTTATTAATAATATAATAATGTATTTTAAATTATAAGATGTAAATAAAATTACATTTAAATTATTAGATATGGAATTTTTTACTTTAAAACCTTCACTTTAATAATTAATTAATTCAACTAATAATTTGAATAGAGTATAATGTTTACAGTAACAATTAACTCTTCATTTCTTTCTTTGAAGTATTAAGGTTCTGAAGAAAATTACACATCATTATGATACAATAGAACGGAATTTTTGACCAATATTTTTATCTCCCAATCTACTCCAGCGATTCAACTGAAATTTTGTACACAGCTTCAAATACATGTGAAAATGTTTGAAGGAAAGGGAATAAGGGAAAATGACCATTATTTTGTTTAAGTGAGAAATGAATGTTTGTTCCATATGTTTAAAATATTTGGTGGCCTTGAAAAGGGCCGATTGGTTTTTTTTCAATGATTAATTAAGTGTAATGTAGTTGCCGACGAACACGATTCAAATTTGATCTTCTCGGCGTTGTGCCATATTCCTTCTTTTGCCGACGTCGTCGTTTCCTTGGAGGTGATATTGAACCACTTGATGATGATGAAGATGACTTTTTTAGGTTGACAAAGACAACCTCCTTCACAAAGATTACGTCCGGGCTTTCATCTGGAACAGTCGGGCTTTCCTCTGAATCAGTCGGTTCGTCCAACCTCTCCGGCTCATCTCTTGGCACCTCTACATATCTTCGAATTCAAGGATTGTAGAGGAGCATGGGAGATAGAATTGGAAATGGTGTGGCAGGTAGAGTAGGCGGAAGAGGAAACTGCTCCAAAAAAACGCCCGGCTGATCCATCGGGGGTGGTGATGGTGACGGCGTAGGTGTGAGGTAGTCGACTTCCAGTTCCTTCATCACCTCCTCGAAAAGATATCGCTCGGCGGAGTCGTTGGAGTTAAACTGCATTGAGCAACTGATGCTCGAATCGGAAAAAGTGCGTTTATTTTATACTCGCGAAGTAATGAAGAGGGGGAAATTCGTGATGACCACGATTGGTGCGCTCGAGCTGTTGTAAAGTCTATAAGGGGGGGGGGGAGGCGTTCTAGACCGCGCGCGGATCAGTCATGTCAAAACTACGGAGGAATAAAAGGCAACGAAGTAAGCGCGGAGGCTGGCGGGTAGCAGCGGCGCGAATTACGCAAGAGGTGCAGCCAACAACATCGGCAATGCTCGAGCGGATCAGGTGATCGCAGACGCTTGAGCCACGCTCGCGTTTTGCAGCCTCGAGCATCAACACCTCTTCGTAATCCGTCACCACCTCTTCGAGCTCTCTTGCCGCTACTTCGTCGTGCGCCGTATTTCTTTGTTTCGCCGATGGAAGTGTCGACATCGCCACCAATCGTCGAATTACCGCCATCGACACCTCGACCACCTCGACCACCTCGACCACCTTTGGATGATGTTCGAAAAAAGAACGCCGTGAATGGTATTTGCGTCGACGAAAAAGGGAAAAGAAGCTGGACGCCAAATATACATCGACACCGATGCAGCAATTTGAATACCAGGCAGTACGAGGACTGAGGACGAGGCTCTTTGATTAGAGAGAGAAAGACAATCGGCCCTTTTCAGGGCCACTTGAATATTTAACGTATTAGACATATTATTTTCGAGAGAGTTTGCGTGACGACATCGTTCTCGCGCTCATCCGCCATTTTTTTTAGCCGGTCGACATCCGCGTGTCAACAGCGAAGAGAGAGAGAGAGAGAAAGTCTGGAGCCATGTGGACTTGATAAGTGTATGAGTCATGTGTGCATTGAGAGAGTGAGATGTTACGAAGGTAGCTTCTACACATCTACATTCCACACACACACACACACACACACACACACAAATTTGGGTTAGAAGCGGCCTAGCTTATCTACTCACGGCCTTTTCAGTCTTTTGTTATTAATTTGTTTTTAATTTTCTTTGTTAAACTTGTTTTCTTTTTTATTAATAAATAAATTTTATTCGTAATTAATAATCGTGTACGAGAAAAATAGTCATGGCTAGCCGAGTCAGAGCATTAGGCCCACGTATGGTTGCCAGCAATGGTCCATAGTACGGCGCGTATGGGGGCGTCAACCGGGGCAATACATGGCTTGCCCATAGTAAGGCTTACCTTACTCTCGCCTTTTCAAAACCTAATGTAAATATTTTGCATTTTCATTTGAAAATAAGTAAGGGCTTCAGCTGAAGGAATTGAGGTTATTTCTTTTAGTGATTTTCAAAAAGTGTGCGTTTTAATGCAGATTTGCAAAAGAAAGAAAAACAATTATATAACCAACTTGTAAGCTCTTATACACACTTATATTTATACATTAAAGAAAATGTATTTTAATTCGTTTAATATTTACATATTATTTTATTTTCGTAATATATTCATTTAACGATGACAGTTTTACCAAATAGAAATCTAACCAGGTCTTTGATTACGATTTTTCCAAGTTTTTTTTATTTGAGATTTACAATTAAAATATAAAGTGTACAAAATCAGAGGAGAACTTATTGTTTAAAGACACACAATTACGTATATATGTAAAAAATCTTCTACACAATCATTACTCAGTGATTCTTCACTTGATGTTGTAATTTCTGCTTCTTGCAATTTTATTTTTTTTTAAATATCTTTACGAAAACGACATTTACGAACTCTTTTAGTATTCATTTCGACAAAAGATTAAATTTTTGGAGCACACACAAATATCACTTTGTAGCAATTCAACCTACATTTACGAGTAATACTTTTGACATTTATATATGTTTAAATGTGTATAGTTGAAAACTGTATTTGCTTATTTGCTTTTAATAATACAAGTATATTAATTAAAACTAAAAAAACTAATTAATTTTACATTTATTTAAGTAAAGAGACAATTATTTAAAAAAACTATAGCTAATTGGCTACTATTTTTTATAAATTTTTTTTGTTATGTTTATAAAATTATTAAGCACTTACTATCCAATTCATGCACATAAAAATAGGTATTTGTTCAAAATTAATATATTTTTAAAAACTAATACCAATCTATTTTTTAGGTAATTTTACGATACTAAATGTTACAGATATCTGCTATAATAAAACTATCTATAACTGTGAAATTAAACGAAAATGTGTGTATGTTTTTTGTGAGTATACGTGACAATAAGTGGGTAATTAAGGATGAAATTTCTGTCCTTTAGGTAAAAACCCTTCTTTAGTGGCCAACCGAAAGTATGTTTTTATGTTTTTATTATAGGCAGTATTAAAATCGTATTTCTTGTAAAACGCGAACATATGCACCCGGGAAAGGCCGATTGTCCAGGTAGTTTTTCTTTTGCGACCTTCCAAAGGTAAAAATATACTAGTAGCGAATTAGTCTCGAGAGCGATGCGACACCGAGAAGGTCGATCCACCTCGTGTAAACGTTTGTAAAATAAACTTATTTAACTTTTAATTTAAATCACTTGTTTATCAGTGTCTACTCCCTTCATCTTACCTTAACAAAACATCTGGCGACCGTGACAGGACACGGGAGTGTTTAGTGTATAGTAAACAATTGTGATTTTTTACTAAAAGTTGTGACTTGGCGATTTGTATGCCAGTCACATGTTTGTATGTGTGTTCGTCGGGCCATATTCTCAGCGCTAGGTAAGCGCACGGGCAACCGCGAAACTACGCGATCGGCCGCGGCCGCAGCTCGAGTTTCGGCGCGCTTCGCCCGCTCTCTCTCGTTCTGGACGCTCGGCGAGCAACACGCCCGATGCCGCACGCGGTACGCGAGCGCGCGACTCCCGGTGAGTGTGAGGCCCTAAGCATGGCTTCCTCGCGCGGTACGAGTGTGCGTGTGCTAGTAGTTAAATGTCACTCGAATAGTAACTGGCGACCGTGATTTTAAGAACTGTATTTGTAATAAATCTCCAGCAACATTTTAAGAACCTGCCAGTATTTCTTTTATTCTAAACCTCCGCCTTGATCCCCAGCGGATGCGTTACAAAGTGAATTATGGATAAGTTAAAAAGGAAGCGCACGGTACAGCGTGCCTCGTTTACAAGGGCTTTGAGTGCTTTTAATGAGACTCACCGTGCTGGAGCGAGTTATCAAGACAGTTTAGTTAGTTTCAAATTATTGGAAGAAAAAATGGAAGATTTGAGTGGAACGACTGAAAATATAATTGATTTGTTATTTGATGATGACAGCACGACAGATTCAAGCATCCAACAAGAATATATGGACGCTGATGAGTATAAAAATAAATTTATAGCTGCTAAAGTTTTAATGTAAGAACGAATGTAAGAAATCATATAAGTTGCCAAAGATAGAATTAATTAAGTTCAGCGGTAATGTGCGCGAATGGTTACAGTTTTGGAGTTTGTTTAAAAAAATCTATGAAGACCAAGATATTGTAAAAGAAGACAAGTTTCAATATCTGATACAGGCGATGACTCCAAACTCGCGCGCAGAGGAGTTAGTGAAGAATTTCCCGCCAACCGCTGAAAATTATGATAAGATCATTTCCAGTTTAAAAAATCGATTTGGACCTGACGAGTTACAAATAGAAGTCTACGTTCGAGAGTTGTTACAACTAGTTTTGCAAAATGCCATATCGCCTTTAAAAAATATCGTTCTCTCGACGCTGTACGACAAAATCGAATCATACCTTAGATCGCTCGAATCTCTCGGTGTTACTACCGACAAATGTGCAGCGATGATTTTTCCGCTAGTTGAATCATCATTACCGGAGGGCAATCATCAAAATCGATTAATGCAATTGATTAAGTTCTTGGAAGGGGAAGTGCAAAATGAACTACGTATTTCCATGGCTATGAAAGGTTTTAGCTTAAAACCAAATAATCATTCAGACTCAGAAAAGTCTAAAAAAGAAAGGTTCCGATTTCATAAAGACATTCCGAGTGCTACCGGACTTTTAACAGCAAAACACAAAATTAAAACGTGTTTGTTTTGTGATTCTCGCGATCATGAAAGTGTTTACTGTGTGCATGCGAAAGAGATGGATTTAAGCGAAAGACAGGAAATAGTGAAGAAAAGAGGCGCGTGTTTTAATTGCTTAAATCTGGGACATAGTTACAAAAAATGCCGTGTGAATTTAAAATGTCCTAAGTGTACGCGACGTCACGTAGTTTTGATGTGTCCTGATAAGGCTAATCGAGATGTCGAACCGAAGTCTACAGACATAATAAAAAATGAGTGCAGTTTAGCAAGTTTTTGTCGTGATCCAGAGGTTTATTTGCAAACTCTGCGCGTCAAGATGTATAATGGACAGAATGAAGTGGTCGTTCGCGCTATAATTGATACGGGATCACAAAAGTCATACATTACTAAGGAAGCAGTAACACGCGTAGGCTATGATCCAATCGCTGAGCAGTTAATGACGCACTCGCTTTTTGGTGGCGAAAAATCGGGTACAGCAGTGCATAAAAAATACCTTGTGAGACTTAATAGTTTAGCGGATAGTAATTAAAAGTGGACAATGGTGTCAGGAACTTGAAGATTTAGATATAGTAATTACGGATATGAATGC
This sequence comes from Theocolax elegans, assembly GCA_026168455.1. Taxonomy (NCBI): domain Eukaryota; kingdom Metazoa; phylum Arthropoda; class Insecta; order Hymenoptera; family Cerocephalidae; genus Theocolax; species Theocolax elegans. The sequence continues at coordinate 34,515,120 of CM047431.1, read as the reverse complement.
AATTGAAGAAACAGTCTCTGTGCTTATTGGGGCCGACATTGCAGGTAAATTACTTACAGGTAGGCGGCACGTATTAAAGTGCGGGTTAGTTGCCGTCGAGACCTACCTGGGATGGACAATAATGGGCATGGCCAAAGATATAAAAGGGCGAAATGATGCTTTAATTACTACAAAAACATTGTTTGTGAATAGTGAAAAAATAGCGGATTTGTGGTCTCTCGACGTGTTAGGTATTAAAGACCCGATTGAGAATAAACTGAAAGAAGTCCATGAAAAGGAAGTAACCGAGGCCTTTTTAAAGACAATTAAAATTAACAGTGAGAATCGATATGAGATGCAATTACCTTGGTTGGAAAATCACCCAGCCCTACCCGATAATAAAGATTTAGCTAAACGACGCCTGCAATCAACTATAAAGAAACTGAAAAGTGACACGATGTTCTACGACTACGACAAAATTTTTATGCAGTGGCTTAATGAAGGAATCATTGAGAGAGTACCTAATGATCAGGTGAATAATTGGGGGCACTATTTACCGCATCGGCACGTCGTAAAAGAAAATACTACAACTAGAAAAAGACCTGTTTTTAATGCATCGGCCAAGGATCGCAACTTCCCGTCGCTGAACGAATGCTTGGAGAAAGGACCGAATCTTATCGAATTGGTATCATCTATTTTATTGCGTTTCAGAGAAGGTAAAATAGGTATAGTTTCTGATATAAAAAAGGCGTTCTTACAAATAAGTATAGATACGAAAAATCGAGATTTTTTGCGTTTTTTATGACAAGATAAAGATGGTAATTCTATTGTTTTTCGTCATTGTAGAGTTGTATTTGGCGTATCGTGTAGTCCTTTTATTTTAGAGGCAATAATTAATTTCCACTTGAATAAAAAATTAGAGTCGGTTAGCGATAATAGTATTAATGTAAAGAATAATGTGTTGAAACTTCTAAATAGCTTTTATTTCGATAACTGCGTAACAAGTGTTAATTCACTGGATCACTTGGAAGATTTTATTAGCGATGCTAAAACAATGATGGAGTCAGCTGGCTTTGACCTTCGAGGGTGAGAGTTTAGTAATGATAATTCCGCCGAAAGCCTCGCTGCAGTTTTAGGAATTTCGTGGAATAAAACTCAAGATACCTTATCGTTAAATGTACCTTCGATTAAAAATTTTAATGAACAAAAGGTAACAAAAAGATATATTTTGTCTATCGCGCATCACCTTTTTGATCCCCTTGGTTTCGCGAGCCCCGCGATTTTATGTCCGCGAATTTTATTGCAAGAAGTGTGCGCATTAAAATTAACCTGGGACCAAGAGGTCACTGAGGAGATAAGTAAAAAATGTTATGATTGGTTAAATGAAATAAAAAATTTAGGAGAAATCCAAATACCACGTTGTTTACTCGGACAGATTTACGAAAACGATAAGGTAACTTTACATACATTCTGCGATGCAAGTAAATTAGCTTACGCAGCTATTGTTTTTGTACGCATTAAAAACAACGAAGGTGTTAAAGTTAATTTCGTTCAAGCCAAATCGCGAGTAGCGCCTGCATTGAAGGAGGGATCGAAAACGCGACATAGCATACCGCGATTAGAGTTGCTTGCTGCAAATATAGGAGTACGAATAACAGAATCTATATTAAAATCGTTTCAATGGGAAGATGTTAGAGTTTATTATTGGAGTGATTCCTCGACAGTATTAGCTTAGATACATAGAGAGAATAATTGGGGAACTTTCGTGTATAATAGAGTAAAGGAAATACGAAAATTTTCTAATCCAGAACAATGGAGGCATGTACGTGGACACTTCAATCCAGCCGATTTACCTTCACATGGTTGCACAGTAAAGCAACTGTTAATTTCCAGATCGTGGGAGGGACCGGAATGGTTAAAGTTTGAATCTGAAAATTGGCCAGCGAACGAAGTATTGTATAACGAAAGTATAATTAATACAGAATTGAATAAAATCTCTCTTAAAAATCTCGGTATTGTTTTAATAAATGCAAAAGAAAACGCTTGGTATATTAATAAATTCTCAAAATATAGTAAAATTTTACAAATTTTAGCGTGGATAAAGAGATTTAGTTTTAATTGTAAATCTAAATTAGAATCGCGGAAAACAGGACACTTATGTTCTGACGAAATCAAAATGGCAGAATTAACATTAGTTAAATTAATTCAAACAGAAAATTTTAGTGAAGGTGTTAATGATGCGCGCATTAGGGTGCGTGTACATAAGCGCTGTGCTGTGCTGTGCTGTGCTGTGCCGTCCTATGCCATGCTGGTCCGACGATGCCGTTCATGTTTCATTTTCATAGTTTCTTGATTCTTGGACGTCACAATCGAGAGTCACAGTTATTCGTCATCTAAAGTGTATAATTTATGGAGTACTACCAACGAAGATAGACCTAAATCTTCGTTGGTATTACATCAAAACAATAACAGTTCAAAAATCCGAATTTTTAATTATACCTAATTTATTTTATCGAAATAGTTATCAGATTGATGTAAAAGGTAAAATATTTCTTTAATTGTATTCTTTGCTAGATTGTACAGAGTTAAAAACTATCATTAGATATAGTATTATCAAATTATTGGGACTAGATGTAGCCTTCCTAATTATTGACATGAAAAACATTTCATTTACAATAATGCTGCTATTAGTTAGTAGAATAACTTTATCGTAGCCCACTGTCATTTTACTTAAATACGAGCTTGATACACTTACAGAATATGAACCCTCTATTCATTATACTAAAACTTTTATATACTATATATATGGGAGATTCCATGTGAAGTGATCCAGTTAAAAAATAGAATTTTGTTTTAATGTATGGAATCAGTAAAAAACTACTTGAATAGAGTGTAGCTAAATTTTTTAGACCTGAATTTCAATTAGTACCAGAGTTGTAGCCAATCAAAAATCGAATTTTTTGAAAAAATTGACTTTTTGGCCATGTTTATCACTTAATATCTCAAAATCTAACAATTTTTTCTTATATACATTCAATTTGAAAAAGTTTATTAATTTCAAGAAGAATCAGTTCAATATTTCATTTATTTTATTTTAAAACTTTGAATATAGTTATAATCAATAAAAACCTTTATAGTAAAAAAAGGGTTGTACGATCAAAATATTTTATCCATCCACAAATCTAATTCATCGATGATTAATTACCTTCAAATAATGCAAAGTTTGAGTGCGGCAGAACATTTCAGACAAAGTTATGGTGTTTTAGTCAAATTTCATAAAAAAAGAGAGCGAATGCATTTTATGAAGAAACAGACTAACCGTATACTTGCATTCAAACAATATGGCACTATTATTCCTCAATATTACTAAAATATACTATTATTTGTTAGTCACTGATACATTTTAATCTCTAAGTCGCTTACAAACACAAAACAGTAGGTATAAGCAGTTATACCTGTTTAATTGTAAATCTAAATTAGAATCGCGGAAAACAGGACACTTATGTTCTGACGAAATCAAAATGGCAGAATTAACATTAGTTAAATTAATTCAAACAGAAAATTTTAGTGAAGGTGTTAATGATGCGCGCATTAGGTGCGTGTACATAAGCGCTGTGCTGTGCTGTGCTGTGCTGTGCCGTCCTATGCCATGCTGGTCCGACGATGCCGTTCATGTTTCATTTTCATAGTTTCTTGATTCTTGGACGTCACAATCGAGAGTCACAGTTATTCGTCATCTAAAGTGTATAATTTATGGAGTACTACCAACGAAGATAGACCTAAATCTTCGTTGGTATTACATCAAAACAATAACAGTTCAAAAATCCGAATTTTTAATTATACCTAATTTATTTTATCGAAATAGTTATCAGATTGATGTAAAAGGTAAAATATTTCTTTAATTGTATTCTTTGCTAGATTGTACAGAGTTAAAAACTATCATTAGATATAGTATTATCAAATTATTGGGACTAGATGTAGCCTTCCTAATTATTGACATGAAAAACATTTCATTTACAATAATGCTGCTATTAGTTAGTAGAATAACTTTATCGTAGCCCACTGTCATTTTACTTAAATACGAGCTTGATACACTTACAGAATATGAACCCTCTATTCATTATACTAAAACTTTTATATACTATATATATATATATATATATATTAATTATTTTATAGAAAGAAACCGGAAACTAAGCATATTGCAGAGCATGTACAGCAGCTGGCTGCTGTACCAGAATGGGTACTTAAGAGAAAGAAAGTAGCAAATGACAGAGAAGGCAGCTCGGCTGAAATGAGATTGGTTAGGTAAGCAAAAGAAGCAAGAAAATTACTATATTTTTATTAAGTAATATTACTAAAAGTACATTAAGTAACATTATTATGTTCCTAGTCTTACTTTTAATGCGTAAAATATAGTTTATCAATATCTTTTATTTCAGAACATAGAAGGCTCAATTCACCAAACTTTCACCGTCGGTTTGAAGTTCAAGTATGCCAGTATAGTCACCTGTAGCCCTTCGAAGGAATAATTTTACTTCTTACGTATAAATTGAAACTTGTAATGTAGGTATAGTACTGACAGTTTTATAGTTTTACCACATTGTATTAAATACAAATGTTAAAAATAGTAAAATATATAATAAATATTTTTTAGGATATTTCATTTTAAGAAATTCATTACGCAAAGAGAATGTCCAGTTTAGAAAATAAAATGCAAACATTGGAAAAGTGTGTGCATCTTATAAAAATACTTAAATATTTAAAAAGGAAGAAAAAGTCTACAAGAAGATGGTGGGTTCGACCACATTTACTATCAAGTAATAGAAATGAGTATGGCGCTTTCCGTGGGTTATTTCTATATTTTGCAATACACGATCAAGAAGAATTTTATAAATTCATCAAAATGGATACTACAGAATTTATTCATTTATACAATTTAGTGAAACATCGACTTATTAAAAGGAGTAGAAGACCTTCTCTGCCACCAATGTTGCGATTAGCAGCAGTGCTTCAGTAAGTTCTCGCTAAAAATTTTATACTTGCAGATTTATTTAATGTGCCAGATTTAAGAAGGAAAATGATATTGTTATTAATAAAAGTATGATTTTTCGTGGTATAAATCGATCAGTAAATATTGTTTGTGGTTTTTTAGTTACCTAGTTACTAGAGGAAGTGTACCATCTGTAGCATATTTATTTCGTATATCAAAAGAAATAATGTATCGTATGTTGGAAGAAGTGTGTGGTGTTTTACATGAAATATTACTGCCCATATATTTACTATTACCTAATGAAGAGAGGTGGATAAGGATACAAAATGAATTCATGCATAAATGGCAATTTCCAAATTGTATTGGAGCATTAGATGGTAAACATTTTCGAGTGCAGTGTCCACCTAAATCTGGAAGTATGTTCTACAATTTTAAGAAATTCTACAGTATTGCTATGCTGGCTGTTTGCGATGCTAATTGCAAATTTATATGGATCAATCTTGGAGATTACGGTAATTTATCTTACAAATAACATGCAATTTTGTAGAAAAATAAATATTGTAAATAAATAATATATATTTTTGCAGGGTCTTTCAGTGATTCTAGTATTTTTTCTTACAGTGATTTAAATACCAAAATGAGGAACAATAGTTTAAACATACCCGCATATCAGCCACTACTAAATACAGACATTAACTTACCATTAGCATTTGTAGCAGATGAAATTTTTCCAATAAGTAATCATTTACTAAAACCTTGCAACCGTAAACTTCAATTAAATTATGAACAAAAAGTTTTCAATTATCGTTTAAAAAGAGCACGACTAACGATAGAATGTGCCTTTGGATTGTTGACCTCGAAGTATTCCATTTTAAGGCAGGCATTAAAGTTTAATTTTAACACTAATATCAGTATTATTGCAGCAGAAGTAATATTACTAAAAGTACAGTAACTAACATTATTATGTTCCTAGTCTTACTTTTAATGCGTAAAATATAGTTTATCAATATCTTTCATTTCAGAACATAGAAGACTCAATTCACCAAACTTTCACCGTCGGTTTGAAGTTCAAGTATGCCAGTATAGTCACCTGTAGCCCTTCGAAGGAATAATTTTACTTCTTACGTATAAATTGAAACTTGTAATGTAGGTATAGTACTGACAGTTTTATAGTTTTACCACATTGTATTAAATACAAATGTTAAAAATAGTAAAATATATAATAAATATTTTTTAGGATATTTCATTTTAAGAAATTCATTACGCAAAGTGAATGTCCAGTTTAGAAAATAAAATGCAAACATTGGAAAAGTGTGTGCATCTTATAAAAATACTTAAATATTTAAAAAGGAAGAAAAAGTCTACAAGAAGATGGTGGGTTCGACCACATTTACTATCAAGTAATAGAAATGAGTATGGCGCTTTCCGTGGGTTATTTCTATATTTTGCAATACACGATCAAGAAGAATTTTATAAATTCATCAAAATGGATACTACAGAATTTATTCATTTATACAATTTAGTGAAACATCGACTTATTAAAAGGAGTAGAAGACCTTCTCTGCCACCAATGTTGCGATTAGCAGCAGTGCTTCAGTAACAGTTTTATAGTTTTACCACATTGTATTAAATACAAATATTAGAAACACTAAAATTCATTTAGTAATAAGGATTATAAATATGCATTTAATTATTAAAGTATATTGGCATGGTTTTTTTAAATATTATTTTATTTTATTAACAATTATATTATAAATATAATTGTATTAAATAAAACATTAAAATAAACGTTAAAAAACAAAAAACTTTGAGCGTATAATTTAATATTTGTTGTACAATTCGAGATACACGCGAACTAGTACATTACGATACGAGTGCGCAAAGTAGGTTGTTCCCGCACGAGCGAAGCGAGTGCGAGATAACCTACGAGTGCACGAGTATCGTATACTATTTTTCCTACTGAGTGCGCAAAGTTCGACACATTTGAGTAGAACCACGTGGGCGGAGGGAAAGTTGGGGGGCGGGGGGGTTCGGGGGGGCGGAGCCCCCCCGCTTAAAAAAATGAAAAACCGTTAATTTAACATTTAAATTTAAATTTTGTTGATATTTCGTTTAAATACACTAATAAAACGGACTCTGCAAATGATTTCGTATTTCTTGTACTACGCCACTTTTTGAACTCATTGTAAACTTTTGTATATTTTTGTTTAGAAATATTTAGCAACGTATTCAAAGCTATTTCTTTTGCTGCTTCAAGCTATTCCGGTGGCACATTATCGAACACATCGTCACTATCACTGTCGACCCCACTTACTGATGTCATCCTTATTCAGAACATATAAATACGTATATATAGAGCCGCAAGTGAGACGTCAAAATTAAGATTGAAACTTTTAACTTTTTTATAAATATAAGATGTTGCTAAGTAACAAGACGTAAACAAATCGGCGTTCGAGTTACGTGCCCATATTCATACATATTGTATTGCGCCCAACTTCTTATACTTTCCTACGTGTTCAACCACTTTTCCGCACGCTTAACTACTTTCCCGCACGCTCAACTACTTTCCCGCACGCTCAATTATAGAAATTATAGCGTGTGGGAAAGTGGAACTTTGCGCACGCAAATGAGTGCGCAAACTCGAACTTTGCGCACGATAGTAGGAAAAATATTTTTAAGATATGAATGGTCTTGGCCACTAATTTTATTAATAATACTATGAATATGTTGAAATTGCAATGGTTTTTTGTTCGTCTGAAGTAGCTTCGCTACTTCACTTTCAATTTCTTGTTTAATGTAGTAGCAGATATTAAAATTTTCGGGTACAATTACTGGTAGCACGTCATTTTGTTTACAAAACCATAAATTAGATTTTTTGTTTATATTACTTTGACACGTAATAATTTTTGGATATTCTATTGGGTCATATTTACAGCGAACATTAAAATATATATAAATTAAATTAGACTTATAATTTTCGTTGCAGTCCTTATGTCCATCAATTAGCAGCACTTCGTCATTTATGTATAATAACCAGTAGTGGTTGTGATCTGAATAATACTCGTCAGTATTTAGATGTAATTTAGATATCCATACTTTTAAGTACGATTGGTTTTCTGAAAGTATGTATTGCGACGAGACGTCGTTGCAACGAAATAAAATAATATTGAATCTAAAATATTATTTCGTGTATATAATATATTACATAGTGAAATCTCGCACATTGTTATTGTTTCGTGCGTTGCCTCTTCAAGGCCACGAAACACGCGTGTTTATGTCTACGAGCGAGGATGTGTGCGAGCATCCATATACTCTATTGTTATTGTGTGTGTGTGTTAGATACTTTTCGGGAATGCGACAATTCCCGAAAAGCTCAGTACGCTGCCGGTCTTGACCGTGACAGCATCGTCTTTGATACCTCGTCACGTTAGTTTCGCGCGCTACGGGAAGTACCGGACCGGTTCGTCCGTAATCCGGGAAGCCGTACGCGAGTGCAAGTGCGATTGTGAAAGTGCAGTGCGAAGGACCAAATACCTCGGGTTGAGGATTCCCCGAGGTAGGCGAATCGCCGCGGCCGCGGGCCGCACCTGCAGATCACCGTCGAGGACGACGGGAAACCGGGCCGACTCCACTGACCAGCAGACGTCGGGGCGCCGACGTACACCAGGGCCAATGGACCAGCCAGCCCGGTAAGTACCCGACATTGGTCGGTATATATTAGAGTGTGTTGAGAGTGCGTGCATGAATGTTTGTTCGGTAACACACCGGTGCTACCGAAACCGAATAGGTATTGCGCGGGGCGAGCACGGGGGCAGCCCCTGCTTGCCGCGTATATACCACGCGACCGGGAGAACGCCCCGTTAATTATTGTCGGGCACCTCCGTGTAAATTCAGTATAAATAAATATTGTTTATTTGTTTTTAATACAACGGTCGCGTTATCATTTAATTATAAATTAACCCGCAGTTAATCATTCCGATTCCCGATTTTCCCGCCACGTGTGTCGGTACGTAGGAGATCGTCCTATCTCCGCTACCGTGTCCCGGCGGGTTAACTTGTTAACCCACGGCGACGACAAAGACGCGTTCTTCGGGGCCGTCGTCCCTGTTTAAATTAATAAATAACTTGTAACTGGTATTAGGACGAAGTACCACGTTACAAATGGCGACCGTGACAGGACGGTAGTTGTACCGCCTGCTTGTCGAGGATTTTCGGGTCGGTGAATTCTGTCTTATTTTTTTTTAAATAAGTGTTTGTTCTATGTACAGGTTTACCTGTGCCTAGATAGAAAATAACGGGTTACTTATATTTAAAATTTTTGATTTACAAATCGCGGGTGTGTGTGAGAGAGAGAGAGAGAGAGAGAGAGAGAGAGAGAGAGAGAGAAAGAACATATAGGTTTGTAATGGCATGGATGCATGCCATTATGATTGAATTGTGTGTATGAGTGAGAGAGAGAGCGAGAATAAAAATTGGAAATTTCGAGTTCGCGTTAGAGTAGGGACGCGCGGGTATCCCTAGCCATATTACTTAGTTGTGTGTGAGAGAGAGAGAGAGAGCAAGAGTGAACCAGTGCGTGAGAGAGAGAAACATTGCGTCGCGGAGTTCGATAGTGCTGAGTGAGCACGAGTCCGCTAGTGGGAGAGAGAGAGAAAACCCCAACTAGCCGGCGTTAGACTCGCGCGGCGTAAGTGTAACGAGTATCGAGAGAGAGAGAGAAAGAGAATATACAGTATACGGCATATACCGCGCGGTTATCCTTCGTTGCTACGCAAGAAGGAAAATTTCCCCCTCTGCGCGACCGTAATTTCATTTTTAATTTAATTGCATGAATTTTGTTAGCTCGCTTTAAAAGCGAGTTTAACAATTTGTGAGTGTGTAAAATATTTTTTGAGTTCGGCTCACTGATTGTGTATCAGTTCGAGACGACCAATAATATTTTTTATTGCTTATATTTATTAATTTTATTATCATTATTATTATCATTATTATTATTAATAATTTGTTTGTTGTAATATATAAATATATATACTTGTAACTGATTTTTCAATGATATTATCACGCTGTTAGTCAGCTGATAATTTCGAACTTATACAATAATTTTTTTTTGTTGTGTGCTAATAATTATTAATATTACTATAATTAATTTTGACATTGTCTGTTAGTCAGATAAGTCAAATTAATAAATTTTTTTTTGTAACCGACACGGTTTTGGCTCGCATTAGTGCTGAGACATATCGTGATATTGGAGTTACAGTTATATTTATTGTTATTATTAATACTATTTTGATTAAGTGTTTGTCACTTAATATTCAATTCCGCTGACGGGAAAATTTATTTGATTTATTTTCTTAATAATTTTTTGTTTTTCCTCCAAATTAAGAAATAAGTTGCAATTAATTTGTTCGTCAAATTAAATGCATATTTATATTATTGATTTCTATATAATATAATATATATAAAATTAATAATAAACAAAATAATTAATTTCTTTAAAAATAATTAAAAAATTTTTTTTTTATTGGAGGTTAACAATAAAATTAATATTTTTTTAAGAATGTTCTAAACCAAATTAAAATTTTTTTTTTGCTGTTGCAATCACATTTAGAAATTTTTTTTTGTGTGATCTTGGTTTAAAAATTCTTCTCTTTTGAGGCTACTCTGTACAATTTTTTTTGTATGAGATTTACATTTTGTATAAAATTATAATTATTTTGTTTGTCAAAATAATTATATTTGTGGCTTCTAGAATTTTCTTTTTCTTCTTTCCTTTCAATATTTAATTTTTCTTGTCAGCGAATTAAAATATTTTTTTTTCTTTTCTTATTATTTTTGTTTGTAAGTTGCAATCGATAGCAATTTATTTTTAAATTGTTACCAAATTAATTTGTTTGTCAAATTAATTCGGTCTTGGATTGTTCCAAGTATCTTTTGCAATTTTACTTAGATTTTAAAGAGAAGATCGACAACAATTTTTTTTTCTTTTTGATCCGAATACAGATTTGATTAAGCTTTCGAATCTGGTGGCAAACAAATTTTTTTTGTTGTTGTTTGTTTAAAGATTAAATTAATTTACATTAATTCTCTTTGTTGTTTTATTTAGATTTTTATTATTTAATTGGTTTGCCAAACTCGGATCGGAATTTTGTTGTGTTTTTTTTTATATATAAGGTATGCCTTTTCAAATATAGTAGTTTTGTACTCTATATTTAAATTTGGACTCTGAGCTATCTCCTCAGTTGTCCAAACTTTACAGGGCATACGGGGACGCCGTCGGTGTACCGATTGAGCGAAAATCCCCAGGTGCACAACGTCGTCTTCTGCTCATCAAGCAAATAACGATGGGCAGTTACGAGACGCGTATGTGCAAAATCCTAAGTGACTCGCGGGATGCGAGACACATTAAAAATGAGATCAGATCACTCCCAATGGAGGAGATCTATACTCAACTTGACCAACTGCAATTGAACGCAAATGGAGAGGAATTTGAGTGTAGGGAACGCCTCCTCAGACATCGGATCAAGTGTTTCGATCCTAAAATTGATGTGCCATGGTATCCCAGTCACGATGAGGATATTTCTGCTCTGCCAGCTGATAAGATGCTAGCTTGTCCACAGTTCTGGCAGACGCATAAGAAACGTCCCAGGAGAGGTAGCGTCATACCTTCTGGAACAGAGATGTCTGCAGAATCTGAGTTGTCAGATAACAGACCAACGCGTGCGCAAATATCTCCGATTCGAGAGGAAGCCGGAGGTACACCACCACGCAATAGAGTGACTACACCGACGAATGAATCGAGGCCTTCAACTGAAAATGCATCAGGCATAATTTCAGAAACGGCGATTCCAACGTCGGTAATATCAACATCGAGACAGTCGACGGTGGCGACCGTCACATCCGCTCGTTCAGGTGAAACGACTGTGACAAATTCACAACAGTCGTCACACAGGAACCAGTACACCAGTCTCGGAACAGTTAGCACTCTACGTCGCGACAACACTGCGCAGAGCTCCGATGGACAAAGTATGTCTTTGTCTCGAAAACCTAATAACTATGGTGCTATTAAAAAGCGAACATCAGAGACTCAGCCAGACGAGTCGCGACTACGTGCACATAGGGAATATGAGTTTCCCTCAAACGTTCGCAACCAATCGGCCGATAACAGGAGAGAAGTTACAGATAACCGCCGATATAACTATGGACGTTCGAGCAATCGTCAGAAGCAGGTTAGTTATGAGAGATATAACGACAGGACATCTTCACGTGGTGATAGACGTTCACAAGACGAATCGAGTGACGACTCGTATTCGGAAAGTGAACAATACCGCAAAAGAGATAAATCCACTTCCAGACGTTTACACCGAGGGAAAACGATAACCCGTACACATGACCGTAACCAAAGTACCCGTGTTAGAAAAGAAGCTTCAACACAGCATGAAGATGGTTACAGCAAACCTCGGGTTACAAACACTAAACCCTATGATTGCGGGCGAGTTGTCGCTACGCGGGATCAAGGTACTCAGACCGAATCTAGCAACAGTAGTCTAGATTCGGATGAATATTACGCTGCCAACGAGGTTCGTGGAAACCCCTATTACGTGAGAGAAAATCGTAATGATTGTTCCTACAACAATAACAGACGTAATAGAGTACCATCGCCGGATAGGGACGCCTACCGGCGAGATTCCGACACCCGAAGAGAGGACAGGTTTGCAGTGGTCCCTTTGGGTCAGACCCGGCCACACGAGAGAGATACACGAGATAGGCCAGGGTGTGCAAGAGCCCTCAGAGACTGGGGTCTATCGTTCGATGGAGAGACTAACGACGATGCCCAAGATTTTCTGGATAGTCTGCAGGACTTCAGAAACGACGATCAGTTCTCTGACAGGCGAATACTGAGCGCGTTACCTTGCATATTTAAGAAGACCGCCTTATTTTGGTATAGGGCAATTCAATCTCCGTTACGTGACTGGGATGACTTCGAAACAGAGTTTTTGAACGAATACGGTCAGGAGTTGAGAGATCAAGATTTGTTCGAGGATCTTCAACGCCGTACGCAAGGTAAAGGAGAGAAGGTCGTTAAATACCTTAATTGCTTTAAGGCTATTGTATGGAAATTCCGTCGACCTCCCCCAATGCGCCAACAAGTGGAGATGGCATACTCTCAGCTGAGACCAGAATGCCGTAAATTTATGTCATCCAGGCGGATTAATAATTTCGATGACATAATGCGGTATGGTAAGGAGTATGAACAACATCTTGTCTGGGACAAGAAATTTACAGAACCCACACCAAGGGAACAAGTTCACATTCCTGAAGCCTTTCCGAAACGAAGTTCGTCCAAAGTTTCGGGAAAAGTGGCCTCACTTAACGAGAGTAAGAAGAGTCAACCGGCTCCGCAACCGTCTCCGTTGCCGAAGAAGAAGACGTTGAAAAAGAAGAAGAGCAAGAAAAATAAGAAACGTACTTCTTCCAGCTCCTCTTCCAGTGATGGTGAAGTAGCCAACGTGTATGGTACTCCCGTTATGAATCAACGTCAAAGGTTCTCGCGGAATAAAAATGTTGTGGGCGCACAAAATGTAAACAACGCGAGACAAACTTCGGTGATTCAAAAGACAGGGTCAAAGCAGCAACAATATAACGGTGCTAGGCCGAAACAATACGTTGCTCAAGCTCAGACGACACCCGTCTATACGCCTCAACGTAGACAAAGCACGGTATATGATCGTACTACGCAGAGGCAGACCCAAGACGCTGGTTTGCAAAGGAATCCGAACAGTCCCTTCTTTGGCATTTGTTTTACATGCCATAAAGTAGGACATCGATATTCCGATTGTCCCAATCAGACTTGCCTACATTGCGCAAGTATGGGACATACAGCGGACCAGTGCCCGAACGTGGCAGCGCCCATTGAGTGTCAGGTGTGCCACACAACTGGGGTAACCCTAGATAATTGCCCAAAGTGTGAGCATGTACGGCAATATCTGGGAAACCTAGCGGCAGGGTACCAGAATCGCCCCCTGGGCCCTGCACGCAATTAAAAGAACGTAATAGCTCTAGGGGGCAAGAAATACGGGTTGGTGAACCCGCGAGGTTGTTTGTTAAGAAGGACAAACACCTCACTGTCTTTGCTGAACTGCTTAACGGAGAGCAAACAAACGTTCAGAAGGTAAGAGAGAATACCTCTGAACATCCGAATTTGCCGAAATCTGCTGAGTTACCTATGGTTAAGGCTGAGACTCCTTCCAAGCTAACTCCAACGTTCGAAGCACCGAACAAAGCAGATTTAGAACTTCTAGAGATCAAGAAAAACAAAGAGTCTTTCTGGTCTGAAGTACTCCGTAGGCAGGCAGTTAACCAACACAAACGGTTACTCAAGGAAATAGAGAATGAGAGAAAAACTCTAAACCTGTGTAACCCCACCAAGGAGAACGATGATATTCGTTACTCATTGTCACCCCAACCTATGATCAAAGAAAAGAGTTTAAAACAGTCTAATGAGAGTAAAACGACTGTCTCGCTTGATCAGGTAATGAACAGTTCAAAATCGTTGCCGATTAGAACAGTTCAGGGGGGGGGCAGGAGCCGTCCCAAAGACGTCCAGAGAGACAAGTTCGACTCCAGCTCTACTTGACAGTCAAGCCGAAGACATGGTTGCGGGAGTGCAATCCGAAAACCGTTTGTTCTTCTCGGTAAGACTTGGTGGCAAGGACTTTAAAGCATTGTTCGACCCAGGAGCAATGGTTTCACTTATACGCGTTGACGTAGCGGAATGCTACAGGGATAAGTGGAAACCGGCCAAGGTAGTCGTGCGGGGTGTCGCAGGACCGGCACTGAAAGTCCTAGGTTTGTTAGATGTTCTATTCGGAATTGAGGGATTAGATGGCAACATCCAACTGAGAATAGTCGAAAGTATGGAACACTCGATGATCCTCGGTATGGACTTCCTTCAACATTGGAACATCGAGGTTAAAATTGGCGATGCCCTCTGGCGTGTTGGCGCCGGAAAATGGCAGTCTTTTGTCAAGGATGGAGTCCGAGACGGAGACACGAGGATTCTCGCAGAGTGTGCAGGTATCATCGAGATTAACGATGACCAGCGAGAGAGGGTAAGAAAGTTAGTAGAGAACTTATTACCACCACCAGGCGATGTGCATGGCTTTACTACGTTGATCGAACATCACGTGGAAGTAGAGCCAGGTGCACGACCAGTACGTCACAAACCAAGACGTATGTCGCCTAAAGTCCTCGAATTCGCCCAGCAAGAAGTCAGAAAAATGTTTGAGAGAGGAATAATCGAACCGAGTGCAAGTGAATGGTCTGCCGCTCCAGTGATAGTCCGCAAAGACGAAGGTAGCTATCGTTTTTGCATAGACTTCCGAGATTTGAATGCGGTAACAAAACGTGACTCATATCCAATACCGAATATGGATTCGATTCTGGATAAGTTACATAATGCCAAATTCATCTCTAAGATCGATCTTAAGAAGGCATATTTCCAAGTGTTAATGTCAGAAATTAGTCGACATTACACCGCCTTCGCTGTGCCTGGGTCTGGGTTGTGGCAGTTCACACGGATGCCGTTCGGACTGATGAATGCACCCATGACATTTGCACGGTTGATCGATGCTCTATTTGGTCCCGAAGTTGAACCTCATGTTTTCGGTTACCTGGACGATCTAATCGTTATAACCGAAACTTTCGAGGAACATTTAAAATGGTTGGAAATGGTTCTAAGGACACTAGTGGACGCAGGGCTAGAATTGAACAGAGAGAAGTGTCAGTTCTGTTGCTCGAGCGTTACGTTCCTAGGGTACCGCCTGGATGGTGATGGACTTCGACCCGATGTGGATCGAGTGGCTCCTGTCCTAACTTATCCGACCCCAAGAAATGTTAAAAAAACTTCGTTCCTTCCTTGGCATGGTCGGTTGGTATTCTCGTTTTATAAATCGAGAGTCGGATATTAAGATCCCTCTCGTGAGATTACTCCGTAAGGACCAGCCATGGGAGTGGGGACCAGAGCAGGACGCGGCGTTCCGTGAACTCAGGTTAGCTCTAGCCGGCGCGCCAGTGCTTGCTCGACCAGACTTCTCTAAGCCTTTCTCGGTCCAGAGTGACGCGAGTGATTACGCTATTGGGGCTGTGTTAACCCAAGAAGATGAAGATGGTTTCGAGCATCCGATCGTTTACGTCAGCCGAGTGTTGAACAAGGCGGAGCGTAATTAGATGACGACGGAGAAAGAGTGTCTAGCCTTAATCTGGGCAATTAAGAAACTTCGGCCATATATCGAAGCGTATCGTTTCAAAGCTGTGACGGACCACAGCGCGCTCAAATGGTTGAAAACTCTTAAAGAGCCCACCGGCAGACTAGCGCGCTGGGTGCTTGAGATGCAACAGTGGGACTTCGAGATTGTGCACAAGAAAGGTGCACTACACTATGTTCCCGACGCACTCTCTCGCGCTGTTAACCTGGACTCGGACGAAGTTGAAATAGCCTCCTTTGACGTGATTACCGACCCATGGTACATCGCCAGATTGGATGATGTGAGGTCCAGTCCTCAAAAGTTTCCGCAATGGAAAATTGAGGATGGAATGCTTTATCGATTCACGACTGATAAGCTGCTGGACCCAATCACGGGTCAAGAGGAGGGATGGAGATTGGTTGTGCCCATTGAACATAGGACGCGCGTACTAGAGGACTCGCATTGCCCTCCATCGTGTGGTCATTTAGGAGTGGAGAAGACCTATGACCGAGTGGCAAGAGACTATTATTGGCCGGGTATCTATCATGATGTCAGGCAATTCGTTGTGCAGTGTATAGACTGCCAACGATATAAAGTCTCACAGGCGGGCCCTCAAGGTTTGATGGGCAAGCGTAATATTGAGAGACCGTGGGCTGTGGTTGCGGCAGATATAACGGAACTGCCTCGTAGTAAGAACCAATACAAATATATACTGGTCTTACAAGATTTGTTCACGAGGTGGGTTGAATTAAAACCGTTACGAGCTGCTACCGGTAAGTCGGTTGCGAAAGCATTTGAGGAACTCATACTGTTTCGTTGGGAAACTCCTGATTACTTCCTTACGGATAATGGTACAGAGTTCGTCAATAATAAGTTGTCACAAATGCTTGAGGATTACGGGATAAAACAGATCACGACTCCTCCTTACCGACCGCAAGCCAACCCCGTCGAGCGAACAAACAGGACATTAAAGACGATGATCGCGGCCTTTGTGGATTCCGATCATCGCAGCTGGGATGAACATCTACATGAATTCCGTCATGCTATTAATACGGCAACGCAATCAAGTACGAAGGTTTCCCCAGCTTTCCTCAATTTTGGACGTCATCCTCAACCTGTTAAGAGTCTGCGTAGAGAGGTTGAGAAGAGGGAATTTAAAATTCCTATCGATCCCGAGATGTGGATGGATCGACTCAAACGTCTTGATGCCCTTCGAGATCTAGTGCGGAAACACATAGATGAAGAGCAGAGACGTCAAGAGAAAGTCTATAACAAAAATAGACGCGTGGCTTCCTTCCAAGTAGGCGATTTAGTCATGAGGAAGTGTAGAACGTTATCGCACGGGGCCAAAGGTATTTCGGCCAAATTGGCGCCTAAGTACGACGGACCCTTTGAAGTCAAGGAGATACTATCACCAGTAGTCTTAAGACTTGAAGAGTCTGGACGGAAGAGGTCTGAAGTGCACGTATCCTATTTAAAGAGATACGTCCCACCAAGGAGAAAATCCTAGGCCAGCGATGATCGGCTCGCCACGGAAAAATTAGAGCAAGTATATAACAGCGGCACCCCAACCTTCAACGTCTGGGACACAGGAGAAGTCCGTATCCAAGAGGGCCAGACAGAGAGGAAGCCGCAGTAAGGCAAAGAAGCGGCGGGTGGAAGAGACCACCGTCGCAACAGTCCGAGCAGCTCCGGTGGGTATTGTGGACGCACAGCCCCAGGGAAGCAAAGCATCCTTTGCTTCCACGGTAATTGCTCGGCGGCTCGAGGAGGCAGACCGCCGTCAGGCAGCCGAATTTGGCCTGCGCCACACCGAGCCGATTGAGGAGGTACGACTCGCCCTGAGCGATCATGCTCAATGGTTAGTCGAGCAGCGTGCTAGAGAATACCAGAACTCCCTAGCCCAACCTCCAACACCGCCTCCTCCAGCAATATCCGGCCATCAAGAGGCTGAAGAGGATAAGACCCGCGGACGAGAAGGGAGTGTAGCTCAGCCAGTCCGCGTCGAGCTGATCCGAGAGGTACCCCCACAAGAGACGTTCCTACGTCACTTGGCGCAGGGTTTGGGTGTCCCAAACTCTGGACCTTTGGAGACGGTGCAGACCGGTCTCAACGTCCTGTTCAGGCAAATCGGCTATCCAGCCGAGCTGTCAGTACTGACCCCTGAACCTGCACCAATTCCTTTGGTTGAGCAGCCCTCCACCTCCGTCATGATGGACGCAACGTCGGGGATGTCCAGCAATGTCGTCACCAGGCTACCAATGTCCTCCTCCAGCGATGCTGACCTCCTCCGCGAGAGTCGCTTGCTGTTGGAGGCGGTAGCAGGAGATAATCCGGAAGCAAGAGACACTATCCTGCGACTGGTGATGGCCACCTTGAAGAAAAACCTCACCACTCCTCGGCCCTAGTTCGTCTAGGCGAGGAGATTCGACCTGCGTGCATATTATTATTTTATTTCATTGCCCTCTTTTCAACTCTCACATCAGTAGGATGATGTGGAGTTTAGTGGGGGGTTTTGCGACGAGACGTCGTTGCAACGAAATAAAATAATATTGAATCTAAAATATTATTTCGTGTATATAATATATTACATAGTGAAATCTCGCACATTGTTATTGTTTCGTGCGTTGCCTCTTCAAGGCCACGAAACACGCGTGTTTATGTCTACGAGCGAGGATGTGTGCGAGCATCCATATACTCTATTGTTATTGTGTGTGTGTGTTAGATACTTTTCGGGAATGCGACAATTCCCGAAAAGCTCAGTACGCTGCCGGTCTTGACCGTGACAGCATCGTCTTTGATACCTCGTCACGTTAGTTTCGCGCGCTACGGGAAGTACCGGACCGGTTCGTCCGTAATCCGGGAAGCCGTACGCGAGTGCAAGTGCGATTGTGAAAGTGCAGTGCGAAGGACCAAATACCTCGGGTTGAGGATTCCCCGAGGTAGGCGAATCGCCGCGGCCGCGGGCCGCACCTGCAGATCACCGTCGAGGACGACGGGAAACCGGGCCGACTCCACTGACCAGCAGACGTCGGGGCGCCGACGTACACCAGGGCCAATGGACCAGCCAGCCCGGTAAGTACCCGACATTGGTCGGTATATATTAGAGTGTGTTGAGAGTGCGTGCATGAATGTTTGTTCGGTAACACACCGGTGCTACCGAAACCGAATAGGTATTGCGCGGGGCGAGCACGGGGGCAGCCCCTGCTTGCCGCGTATATACCACGCGACCGGGAGAACGCCCCGTTAATTATTGTCGGGCACCTCCGTGTAAATTCAGTATAAATAAATATTGTTTATTTGTTTTTAATACAACGGTCGCGTTATCATTTAATTATAAATTAACCCGCAGTTAATCATTCCGATTCCCGATTTTCCCGCCACGTGTGTCGGTACGTAGGAGATCGTCCTATCTCCGCTACCGTGTCCCGGCGGGTTAACTTGTTAACCCACGGCGACGACAAAGACGCGTTCTTCGGGGCCGTCGTCCCTGTTTAAATTAATAAATAACTTGTAACTGGTATTAGGACGAAGTACCACGTTACAGTATATCATGGCTTCCTTCATTTTTTTATTTAAACAGTCGCATTTAAATTGTAATTGTTGTTTACTGAAGGTGCAAAAGGAAGTAATCACATGACCATTTTCCCTCTTATACATTAATTGTGGTAAAACTAGCTTTGGTGTATTATTGGGTGAAATTCTGAAAAAAAAAACAAATTCATGTATTATTTTTGCATACGTCTATTTATATTTCTCAATGAATATTAATAC